>JBBKCR010000001.1:25437702-25465391 GCA_037577295.1 Ladigesia roloffi
GTGAAGAACCAGGAGCAGATGGTTCCAGATGATGGGGCGGTGATCAGTATACTGGTGGTGCTGAATGCTGAATGGCTAAAACTCCTTCATCTAGACTCCTTGTGTCTTTAGATGCTTTGCAGCCTGTCAGTAAAACGTTTGTTCACATTTCTTTCATTTAATCTACTCAGTATGACAATGATTAGACAATTTCGCAAGAATAAATTAGAAACTAGGGGTGAATCAAGACCATACTGCAGAGAGTGAGCACAGTATTGTAGTCTAACTGGCAAAAGTATGTGATTCTTTGCTCTTAGTGTCTGGTGCCAGTGTCTTGAAACAAAAACTGCAACGATTCTGGTGTTGATCAGTCCTGAACATAAGCTTGGAGGAGTTTCAGGTGTTTCCTCTGTACATAACTGCTTCAGCTCTGGAATGTTGGAGAGTTTCCTCAAAGTTAAAGGTCAGAACTTCCAACTTTGATGTTCCAAAACATTAAATTTACTCCTAACCCTCTTTTGGTAGAACAGCATGTGTGCTGAGGTTTGCTGCTTTACTGCATGACTCATTTTCTCTTCAGACAGACAGACATCCTGATATTTTCCTTTAGAATTTGTGGGTATACTTCAGTATTCATTGCTCAATTAATGAAGGCAGGCCTTTCGGGACCAGATGCAGCAAAAAAGAACCAAACCATGACACTGCCACCACAATGTTTCTGTTTCTGGGATAATGAGCATCAGCAACTCTTCTCAGAAATCTTTTTCACTTGCTTGTGAAAGTGTATCATGGGACAAGGGTCGTGAATATCACACTTTCATAGGTCCTTGTTGCTTAAATTAAACACCTTACACTAATCTACATTTAAATTAATAGCCAGAGAGTCACACATTTGACTCACAAAGGATTTTACTGGATTATTTTATTTTAATAAAGTCTAATATTTGTTTAACTGGCTATTCTAGATGTAGGATGTTTTAGGACATATTTACACAGAAATATAGAAAATGGGTTCTGCTGTAGCTATTGAGGCCGCATTCCTTTAGGGAACAGCCTGATACCAGCCAGCCTTCTGGAAGTCTTCAGATCCTTCACTCCTCCCTCAGCCAATTCTTTAGTTTGGCCCTTTTCACCCACTCACCCTCGTTTTTGTTCACTGGTTTCTCAACCCTCCTGTATTTCTGTCTGTGTTTCTGTCTGCTCTTCACTTTTTCCAGCCACTTCTTGTGTACTGCCACTTAAGGTGACCTCTGGTCCAGAGAACTTCAGCTCTTCGCAAAAGCATCTTACAGCGGTTTTATATCAGACAGTGTTATACAGCATATTTACTAATCTGGATCCAGAACTGCTCGTACTAACTGTGGACCTGTGTGCACTTCCCAGCGCACAGGGGAACACAGAAACGACCTGGAGTTTCCTGGAGGTTGTCTAGTCGTGCTAGTATTTCTTACTTGTGGGACTTATCTTATCTAACAATGAGCAAAAAAAATCGATATAAAAATAGTGATTTATCTTAAATTCTCTGGAATATATCATTTGATTTTTGTGTAAAATCACAGGCTGTGACTCTTTTGAAAATCACTTGTCATGTTTTATCCTAGGCTGAAATTCAGATAAAGCTTCATATATGCTAAAAACAAACTAAAATTTCGGCACACACTTCTGATATTCAACTTCAGCAACATTCTATCAAAAACTGCTGCAGCAAAAACTACAAAACTGAACAAATGAACAAAACTTGAATTCAATCTGTGTGACTCAGGAATTCAACTGATTGCTATTTTAGATCCTTAACCAACCTGGAATACAGAGAATCTAGTGACTTTCAATGTAAAACGTTCATAAGACAATATGTATTACATTTGGAACGTTCTTTTATCTAGAAGGGTTTTAGTGGTACTGATTTCTTGCATTTGTTTTCACCATGGACAAAACCAGCTTAGATCCGAAGGTCCTAAAATGGCCTGATGCCGATAACAGAATGGCACTTCAAAGGTCAATACAGGACCTTTGAAAGCAGCACAAAGGTCTCCCATTTATAGCCCCCCCCCCCACCCCCCCAATACAGCAAAGATACTCCAGTACCATATGGGTCACTTGACAACTGAAATGATAAAATGTACAGTCACAGACCATCACTGTACAGTCTGCAGGCAAAAGGCACTATTAGTCAGTAAAATTATTCAAGCAGTAATCTGTGCTCCATTCACGTGAGTCAAGTCATCAAATGCTTCAGAATGAACATCAGACACGAGCTTATGGCCAAAAAAAACCTTAGACAGCCTTGAGCACAGAATTGGCCTCTTCTACTGTCCATTTCTAGTTCATTATTTTTCATTAGTGGGACCTGACAGGAGCAGCTAATTCATCCTCCCAACCCCAGTTACCTGTTTGTTCTTGTACTTCTTCAAGTACCGCGGCGACACCAGACACTCAGGGTTGATATCGGTGGTGATTGGCTCGATGATTTGTGGGTCAGGGTTCATATGCTGCATCTTTAGGAAGGAGAGGATGTTCTGGACCTCCAGGTTGTAGGAGCTGTCCGCCATCGTCTTTCCTTTGGAGGCCAAGCGGCAGGCGGCCATCCACTGTGCGTACTGCTTCTCCTGCAGGAGAGGGACCGAGGGTCAGTGCACGCTAGCCTAAAATCTATATGAAACTTTCCGTTTTAAAGCATCCTTCACACCAGGGGTGGGCAACTCCGTTCCTGGAGGGCCGATGTCCTGGACAGTTTGATGGTAGACCTCCTCAAACACATTCACTAAACTGGACAATTATCTGGCAAGTTGATAACCAGGTGTTTCTGAGGAGGGAAATCACCAAAACCTGCTGGAATACGGGCCTCCAGGACCGGAGTTGCCCACCCCTGCTTTACACGCATCTCTGTTAAAAGAGTGTTAAAGGTGTGAGAATAAAAGAGCCGTGCTCACGGTATCACATCGCAGCCAGATCTCGTTCATGCCATCCGCCACAGGGATGAGCAACTTGATGTTGAACTTCTGGCCAGAAATATTGACGTCTGGTGTCACCTCACAGCCTGTAAACAGAAGTGTGGCAATCTTCAGCTTCTGGTAAGTTCAAGAAAATCTAAAATAGACTTCTTTTATACAGTCCTGACCTCTCAGGTTCATCTGGTGGGTGGGTATTCCGTGGGCCTCCTCACGGCTCTTGTAGCAGGAAATCGTGATGTCCTTGAACGTGCACCAGTACTGCTTGGGTCCTTTCAGTGTCAGTTTCTTTGGCCTATGAAGGGCAGAAGAGGTCAGAAATCTATATCTGTGTCAACAGTCTATATCTGAACTCTCTCTATATTTAAGTCACAAGAAAAGAGAAAAGTGTTTTCCATTCAAAGACCAAATCTTAAAGTTACCTTGTGGAAAAGTATTGTCCACTTACCCCAGATGTACTTGACCAGACACAATTAAGATATGTACAGTATGTACAATACGTGCAATATGTGCAATGTTTGCGTTACTACTGTTGGCAGAATGTACAATACTGTGCATTTGTATACAAAATGTGCAATTTATTCTGCTTACATTATACCTACATATATGTATATTTGTATGATACAGCTATACACACAGTATTTTTTATTCTTTTGTTTTTATCAATTTTGCTGCTCTTAACTTTGTATTCTCCACTTTCTGCCATTCTAAGCAAAATTCCAACTTGTGGGACAAACAAAAGGTTTATCTTAACTTATCATATCTTAAGACGTATGTCCAGATTATTTAACTTTGCTTTTATGCTAACAAATAGTAGAAGTGAACCGTCAACAAAAATTTGTCCAAAACTTCCCAAGAACTTCTCAAACCACATCCAGTTCTTCATTAAGATGACACAGACTTGTGAATGTGGTTTAGAACACGATCTGACTGACTGTGAGCTATAAATATGAACAAAACTACCAGTGTAGCCGAACGCTGAGGACAATCTTTTAAATCAAGTACTGTTCTGAAATCAATTGTGCCAATAATCATGATAAACTTGAAAGAATCTCAGCCATTAACAATTTTCAACAGTATAATGTGTTAATCCAAATTTGGCATGACCATAATTAAAGGCTAGACATGGATTTAGTGTGTTGAGGGTTCTGGGGATGCATTTGTGGAAAAGATTTGGGTGAAGACAACATTAGCTTCTTTAGAAAAGAAAAAAAAAGAGCTAACTAAATATTTCTCGACTAAGTCAAATGGTTCTGAGTAAAGTGGAAAAATGTCTTTATTTTTTTTCACCAAGCTGATGATTTACACCCTTAAATGGAACTGATTTGTTAAAGCGCTGATGAGTCACACCCATACCGAAAACAATTCTATTATTAGGCCTGAGCAGAAAGGCATCAGGGACACGTGTTCCTCATCGTATTCACAGGGCTGTTTTCAAAAACGTTAAAAAAAGGGCCGCTTTGTTTGTGAACTACAACTGACACAGGCATTTGCTTGCTTGTTTACTCAGTGACATTGATCTTAAAATCAATACAAGATGCAATTTTAGGACCAGCTTACATCCGTTCTTAAGCTTATTCAGCAAACCTTCCATCTCTGAATCAATGTATGTTCTCTGAACAAATTATGGGATGTTTTACCCCATCTCATATAATAAACATTAAAAAGTATGTGGTCGACCCACAACAGCTTTACAAAAACTTACTTGAAGACTTTTACATAGTCAGCCAGTTCGGGAATGGACGTAATATCACCCTGAAAGGGAGACAGAATAGGGACGCACCTGATTATTTGGTTGAAGGAGAACATTCAAATTGAGTTTCTCAACGAAATGCAAAACTACAACCTTGTATTTACTGCATACAAACTGTGTGTGAACTTAGAAAGTATACATTGCAACGAAGAGGTCAGGATTGAATGTGATTAACAATAAATTATACTAGTCTAGTATATTACTAGCATGTTATTTTTCATAACTGTGTATCACAAACTAGCTCATATAATATTCTTTGTAACAGTATATCATATACTAGCTTATATAATTAAATATAACAGTATATCATATCGTATCATATATAATATTTATTAAAAGAGTATCTTGTCCTGGCCTATGTAATAATAACAGTGCATCAAATACTAACCTATATAATAGTTATAACAGTGTATCATATACTAATCTATATAATAATAGTTATAACAGTGTATCATATACTAGCCTAAAGAATATTAATTTTAACAGTGTATCATATACTAGCCTATGTAATAACAGTGCTCTATATACTAGTTTATCTAATTATTATAACAGTGCATCATATACTAGCCTATATACTATGAACAGTGTTTCTTATACTAGCATATATAATAATCCTATTATCAGTGTATACATACAAGCCTGTGCAAACTTAATATACTATTATATACTAACCTATAGAATATCCATTGCAACAGTGTATCACATGCTAGCATATACAACATTCATTGTAACTGTGTATTATATGATAGTATCCATAATTTTAACCATGTATTATATACTAACCAATATATTATTCATAAATAAAAATGTATCATATACTATCCTATATCATATTCATTGTAACAATGTTTTCTATACTAACCTATTTAAAATCCATCCTAATGTGTTCAAAAGTATCATATATAATATTCATTGTGACAGTGTGCTGTATACTAGCCTATATAATTTGCATTGTAACACTGGGGATGTGGGGAGAGCTAAGCTACCAGAGTGTTGGAAGTTTTTCCTCCCTCCAGGGTGATCTCCAGATCGGACAGCGCGGCGTCCACCTCGTCCACCTCCTTCTCGCTGTTGTTCATGTGATTGTCCGAAGACATGATGGACAGTTTGTTGATGTGATACTGGAAAATGCAAGAGCAGTCAGGATTTACAGAGGGAATGATTTTGCAGTACATGAGCAGCATCCATATTCTGACAGGCAGAATATTCTCATTTTGTTAAATACGCAGCACATGAGGAGTGTCCTGATGATCTAATCTCCCTGAGAAACTAATTCTCCTCCACACTGTCTCCATCAGCACGATGACTCCTGACGAGTTGGATCAGAATGCCTTTTGCGGTCTGAGGCGGCAGAAATCCAAACCTTTTTTGTTTGCATAAGTTGAGTCATATGCTTTCAGCTGAAGGACGGAAATGACAGTGGAGTTGTTAGACTCATCCTTAAATACAACCTGTTGACAAATGGACTTTATACAGCCACACGGCTGCCTCCACACCCCCACCCCACCCCCCCCTTACGTGAATGAGCAGATGGTCTGTGAGGGCAGGCATATTTTAAGGCTCTGCTTCACACTACCACTCTATAGTCAACTCAGGTTTCAACATGGAGGACAAAGTTGGCCTTACGTCACCGCCTCCGCCTCTGGGGCTTCTGCTCTGAATGTGAACCGCCAGGCCTCTTCTCTGTCCTCACCGGTGTTTTCACTTAAAGGGACCCTTACCAAGCTTAATTAGAAAACAGGGGTGCACAATATGCTATTTGTTAATCATTATTGCAATATTTGCCTTTGAAATAGTGGAGAAATGTACTTATTTTGGCAAAAATTACACATAGTTGTCTTTAATCATGCCAAATTAACAGTTTTAAATAATGTTTTGTCTTAAAGGTACAATTTCCAAGCTTAATTAGAAAACAGCATCATTATTGCAATATTTGTCTTTGTAATAATGGAGAAAATTACATATTTGGCAAGAATTACACATGGTAGTATTTAATCATTAAATTAACATTTTAAAATAAGGATACAAAATACTGCACGTCAATGTGAATGAGGAATAATCAGCATTTAAATCAGCAATAGCAATTATTATGAATGTTTCAATTTAGCAATAATCACCATAATGTAAAGCCTCTATACATTAGGCACAAACATTCATGACAGATCCCCGGAAATACTCTAAGCTGTAAAAAAAAACTTCTTAACACAAATGTTGAAGCACTGGGTTCCTAGACTTCTTAGGTTTCAGTTAAAGACCTGTTGCTTTTGTAATTTAAATTGGTCATTTAAAAAGTGATTCCTATAATATGAGATTGTGCTTAAACTGAAATTTGAATGCACTATAAATTACCTGTTGTTTTAACCATGATACAAGAGGGTTCCCAAGTAGATTGACCATCTAATTTTCCACATTATTATCGGGAGATAATATGCTATATCAAAAGTTTAATTCGGATTACACAGATTTAACAGGGAGACACCTTTAATAACATTTTGCCACAAATTAATTAAGGACAAGCAGGTTTCTAGTGTCTTCTAGTATGTTGAGTCTGGTGTGGCTGCATGATCATAGAAAAGCTAACACTTTGGACATTGCAAATATAAAGTAATGCTTTTTTGCTGCTGACACGCTTCTAAACACCTCTTAAATCAGCTTGCATGGTTGCGCTTTATTTTATTTCTCCTCCAGCCAGTACTCTCCCACAGCAGATAGGATGCAGAAGTCCTTCAACCCAGAGCGAGTTAATAGATCAGTGTCTCTTTCAAAGCATCCATTGTTTTGCAATCCGGGAAGTTTTTAAATATGGATGCATGCTGGGAGACTGAACACAGCAGAAACAAAAACCTTTTTCTGCAGCATTAAGTAGTTGACTGGAAAATCTTAGATCTGCCCCCGAATGGGACTGAAATGGTCAGATCACTGCGGAGTTCAGTTTAAAAAAAGGCAGGAGGTAACTCGGCCTGTAATTTTCTCAAGGGAGGGAAAAAGAAGGAGGGAGGAAAAATACCGACACAACTGATCCGGACGGAAATAAACTTGCATTTGTAAAAGAGCATATTACCCCTGGTATATTTAATCCTGTCTAATTCTCTCTATTTTTGCTTATTCCAATAAACCATGACGCCGATATCTGCCGGCATCGCTGGCAAGATTCTACTAACCAGCACTATAATGCGCTTTTATGATTTCGGACAAAATCCAGGGGCTCGTCCTCCTCACATCTACCCGGAGACACCATGAAACCCAACACCGAACCTCAGCCACTCATCCAGACGACGTAAAATGCAGTGCGGAATGATGCGGAGAGGCAGGATGGTCTAATTTAAACTTCCCTGTAGCCAGTATCAGTGGGGAGAAGAAACACTAGACCCCAGATACACCTCAACAAATCTCCTGCTGAAAAACTAACACCTCCTCAGCATGGCTGCTGGAGATGGATGGATGTTACGCTGGGTGGTCCAGGCCGGTCCCATCTCCCATCCATTGGACACCCGCTCTATATATACATCGGGGGTGAAGACAGCGTGGCGTCCTTGGGTCTTGTCACTCAGCTCTTTTACGATGGTCTGAAATAGCAGGGCCCCGCGAGGCCAAGGGGGCTTTTAAAGGGGGTAATGGGGCTTCGATCTCACTTAGAACCTTAAATTCTTTCTCAAACGTCCTCCTTTGGTCAAACAGTCTGGACCTGTGTTTATGTCTTGCATGCTAAAGGAATCAAGTGGATCAAGTATGCAAAAAATGACCTTGTCTATATTGTAAAGCCCCTCTAAAAATTAGGCAGAAACATTTATGACCGATCCCTGGAAATACTCTTTACGCTGTAAAAAACATAATACAGTCTTAACACAAATGTTGAAACACTGGGTTTCTAGGCTTCTTCGTATCTTCGGCTTCAGTTGCTTTTCTAATTTTAATTGGTCCTTTAAAAGGTCGATTGCTGTGATTGTGCTAAAACAATTTCCTTCGGGATAAATAAAGTTTTCTGATTCTGATTCTGATTCTAAAAGTGAAATGTGAACGCACTATAAATGTCCTGTTGTTTTAAACATGACACAAGAGGATTCCCAAGTAGCACGACCATCAAATTTTCCACACTATTTTCAGGAGATAGCAAGATTTATTACTTTTCTATATCAAAAGCTTAATTCGGATTACACCGATTTATCAGGGAGATGTCTGGAATAAAATTTTGCCACAATGAAACAATTTTTCGTACATTGAGTACAAAACAATTTTTGTACACTGGCTATTTTTCAGGTTTAAGATTCAAGATTCAAGATTTCTATTTGTCACAGGCATAGTCATACAGGTTCAACACGCAGTGAAATGTATCTTAAACACAAATGCTGCGATGTAGCAGTTCTTGCTGTATATAGACAGTGTTCAGCAGTCTACAGTAGAAGTCAAGTCAAGCCAAGCCAAGCTGAAGACAAAGCACTGGCCTACAGGCATAAAGTCCATCCAATTCATTACCAGTGCAACAGGGCAGGGAGCCCAGCGTAAACACTGCATGCTTTCTCATCACCGGCTTACTAAGCAATCTCAACAGCCTAAAAAGGCTTTGGAGGTGCGCCTCCCACCTTCCGGAATCCAGACCAACACAGAGGCATGCAGTGCTGTGTAAAAATCTTCGATATTACATTTAATACCTGTTTAGTACTGGGCAGTGTTAAATATTACAACAAATACAAATAACATTACCACAGCAGACTGTGCTTTCATGTATTTGCATCGTAGACCTCTTTCCTCACCCAGGTTTACTCTATAAGGATGCTTTCACATCTGCGTTTATTTGGTCTGGACCAAGAGCAACAAATGATACATTGTAGCATTTTTTGTTGCCATATTGGGTTCTTTTTCGGGTCCACACTAATTGCTCTGGTCTGGACTATTTGAAACGAACCAAAATGCAGTCATGTGACATCTACATCACTCGTTAGCCAGATTTGCCACTGAAGGTATTTCCTAAACTGCTTTTCGATTGGTCAGAATTAACGTACGGGAAAATTCCACTGATCTATTAAATCTCCTTTTCCCTGAGCTGTTTGCTAAATAAGCAAAGTACTGCTGTTCTTATGAGTTTCTGAACGTTGGTACCTAATGTGATAATCAGGCTAAATTAAGATGAGGCTCCGCCCCTCCTCACAGCTCCAGGTCTGTTCGCGAGCTCCATGGGGCTATGCTGCTAAAGCGCTAACTGTAACAAATACTTCTCCTCATCCCCTAATGCACAGCACCGCTGATGACGGCAGCTGGATTAGGGCAGCTAGAAAAACTAGGAAAACGAACTCTAGTGCGATCCAACCAAACTAAATGAGGCATGTGTAAAAAAATTCCCTAAAATTCGCTCTTGTGGTTCATTAGAGTAAATATTGGTGAATTTTATTCATTCACACAATGACCAGAGGCACAGGTAAATCTGGAACCCAAACATTTGTTTTTCTAACCGGTTCACAAATGATCAAATACTTTTCAGAAAAAAAATTAAGAAATCTTGATACCATTCTGTTATTTGCATTATTTTTTTTTTATTATTGCTCACTTGTGCCTCTTACTGACGGAAAGAGACCAGCAGTCAATATAAACGGCTTCAAACTATTTGCACAGGTTTGCACAGACCTGTGCCCTCACTCAAATTCATCTTACTTACCTGGAGGGCAGCGAACATCATCATCTCTTCCTCAGTACACTCGATTTCCTCCAGCAGGATGGCCCACTTGGCCTGCTCGTAGAGCTGGTTCACCCGGATGGCATCATACTGTGAGGGGAGGAAGAGAAACGGCTTTAACCCCCAGCACAGTCTGTTCTCACCAGCTGAGCAAACAAGACCCCTCTGAAAGACGCTTCCTCTGCCCCACACCTAGCGCGTCAGCTGCAACACCTACCTGCGAGTGGCGGGTTCTGACCAGGAGCAAATCCACAAAATCACCTAAAATCTGCTTCCAGTTCTCAACCCCTATACTCATATATCACTATTAGCAGGAGAAGATACTTTGTGTAGTACAACTATAAATACAGAAACATTTTATTAATTTTTTCTTTTTGCACACGTAACTTCTCAGCTCTTTTGTAAATCGTCTTGTCTTATCTCGTGTTTTGCAGTTGTACTGTAGCTGTATTCTGTTCCATTCCCATTTTGTGTTGCACCACGGTCCTAGACGAACCCCGTTTTGTTTTTACTATGTACTGTTTGTATATGGCAGAAATGACATATCAATTCTACTTGACTTGACATATAGTTTGTATATCTATCTGTCCTACTGACCACAGCATGTTGTGTTTAGTGGAGTTAAATTTAGTAATAAGCATTATTTTATCTAGAGATATTATTTTATTTTATATAATTCTAGTCTCTGATTCTCTGTGTGCATGTGCAGTCGAAATTTAAGCAATTTCATAAGAGTTAAAAAAAAAAAACTCAAATCATTTGATTTGTAACCAAGGCTTTAAGATGTCTATACTTGTCTTATTATAATGAAGTGCTTAAAAGACTGCTGCAAGAGGTCAAAAAAGAAGACAGATGAGCATTACTTGATATTTCTTATCTAGACAGCTATGGTGTTAAAGAAATAAGACTAAATTCATAGCAGAGTGATTTCATAGCCAGTTTATCTTCGTTAATGAATGAGGAGCAAAGTTCATGTCCTCACTTGGAACTGAAATTGACCTCTATCTCGAGTGAAATAACTTTGATAAGAAAACATAAATCTGATTTAGGACCGACGACTTTATGGCTGTTCAGATCTTTCGGGAATCAATTTAATAGATTAGCTCTGCCAATCAGCTCCACAGGGATAAAAGAAAGTCTGAAAATGCTCAGTTTAAGAATGTGCCCTTGAATTTCTCTGTTTAAATGTTGTTTGCCCTTTCTTCGTATTCACATATCTCCTTATTTTCTCATTTTTCAAAGAAAAATTGTATTACATATAACTTTAAACCTTATCTGGGAAGGATCATATTTAATAGCTTTATATCGTATTCAATTGGAAAT
Source organism: Ladigesia roloffi (assembly GCA_037577295.1). NCBI lineage: Eukaryota > Metazoa > Chordata > Actinopteri > Characiformes > Alestidae > Ladigesia > Ladigesia roloffi. The sequence continues at coordinate 25,449,374 of JBBKCR010000001.1, forward strand.
TTCTGAAGGAATTACAATAAACTTCATCTTAAACTGTAGTTTTGGTTATTTGTACACATATGGAGGCGTTGACTCCGCAAGACCTCAGAAGGTGGTACCAGCATCAAGACCTTAGCAGTAGATCCTTCAAGTTGGATCCCACAACATAAAGTTACTTAATTGGATTGAGGTCTGGGGGTTTTGCAGACTGATTTAACATCTTGAACTCTTTGTGATGTTCTACAAACCTTTCCTGAACAGTGTTTGCTGTGAGGCCACAGTCGTTAGGGAATACTGCTTTAATGAAGAGGTATATTTGGTCTGAAACAACATTTAGATCGGTTGTTTGTGTCAAAGTAACATCCACATGAACGTAGGACCCAATGTGTCCAAGAACAACATTGTCTAGAGCATCACACGCCCTCCCTTTATTTCGCTTCTATTTCCCCTCAAGGTGCATCCTGGATGTAGAAGTAAACAAGATTCATCCGAGCAGACTACATTCTTCCATCGCTCCATGGTCCAGTCTGATGCTCACATGTACGTGATCCAAGGGGTCAGCATGAGAAGCCTGACTCATTAGTTTTTGCAACTTTGTAACTGGTTCATCAGTTATCCTTCCTTGCATCACTTTTTATTCATACTAATCAGTGAATACCAGGAACACCACACAAGACCTGTCGATTTGGAGATACCCTGACTTATGTACCTCAATCCGTCACTGTGGTGAAAATGAGATTGTTTGTTTTAATGTCATGACTGACCTGTGTTATGATTTTAAATATTTCCATGTGTAGTAGGAAAAGCTCCTGGTGATCCACATAACCCAAAATGACCAACCGTATCAACACATACCAGATTAAATATGAAAAATGGATGAAATATAACAGTCTCTTACCTTAGGGTTGAGGTCGAAGAAGCTATGATATTTGAACCGCAAAAGAAGAACCTCATTCTCCTTCACATCCTGTTCCATCAGAGACCTGGAGGAGTCCAGCCACCTTCGGAACACGCAGAAGACGAAACTAAATTACAGCCCAGAGTACCGTAAGTCACGGAGCCCTGTCATTAGAACTGGGACACGGCACTTACCCCTGATTAATCTTGGCCTTGTCCAGGAGAGACGGTGGCTTGTAGAGTTTGACCAGTATGTCGGGGGAGGAGATGGGCTGACTGACAGCAAGGATGCTGGGATTGCCCTCGGATAAAGGACTGTCTCCAAACCAGGCCGTGGTGGGGGAAAGTGGGCTGCCATCTCGGGAGTCGTAGGTGGGAGTCATGGTCTTACTGTAGAGGCCTGGGCTGGAGTAGATGCTCCCTGAAATGAAAAGTGTGGATCAGCATTTCTGAATATACACGACAGCAAACTGCCTCTATTAAGCTTAGTCCATGACTAAAGAGGATTCCCAGCTGAGAACTTCCATAAATGGAACGTTTTAGTCTAGGACTACGTTTAATTTGCATTCAGTACACCTGAAGCAATCCCTTAGAAAAGCAGTGAGATCAACACAACACAATGCAGTGCCAGAACATGATCAGCACAAAACCACACTTGATGCCAACATAGTCATCAATGTGCTTAATCCAGTGGTGTCAAATCTAATCCAAACTGCAGGTTTACAGTCCAGTCAAGCATGGCCACACCTAATTCTACTTTAATCAATCAACCTTTGGCTTCAAATAATTGATTATGTGGTTCCCCGCTTTGGTGGAAAACCTGTGGCCACATCGGCTCTTGGAGGGTAAGACTGGACACCCCTGGCCTCTCTTAAATGCAAAAAACCTTAAAAGCTGCACAATTCTGCATGAGGCAACATGCGGATGCACACTAAAGACAAATTTCAACCTCGCAGGTGCACACTGCAAACAGCACAACCAGAAGCTTGAGGGTCCTGGAGCTCAGGCTGCAGAGCTGTGACCGCCGGCGAGGCTTCGGACAACGCAACAGGAAAACAGTCGAGACAAAAGTTACAAATGTTCTTCAAACGTGCTAATGTTCAAACATATTACAGTTTTCAACATAAACCAACTATACTAGGAAAACAACAAAATGTTACACTCTGACCACATTTACACAGAAGGATGCTCTGATTTACCAGGCGATACAGGTCGTACACCTGGGACCACTGGTTTGCTCCATGACACATTTTTTTATTACACCTTAATAGAAATTACTTTGGTTATTTACACCTTCTCGGTCTCTGAGGTCAGCTGACCAGCTCCTCCTGAGTGTGCCCAGGACTAGTCGGAAGCTCAGAGGGAATTGGGCCTTTGCAGTGGTAACACCTAAATTGTGGAATGAGCTGCCTTTACACATCAGACAGGCAACTTTCATATCTGTTTTTAAATCACTTTTAAAAACTCATTAATTCACTTCGGCATTTGGGACAGCATTCATTTTAATTTTAGTCTGTTTATTTGTATTTTTATTTTATTTTTTTTTATCTGTTTTTACTTAATTTACCTTTACCTTAATTTTTATGTATTTTATATGTGTTTTAATTTAGGCTTTTATTAAAAAAAATTTATATACATGTAACACTTGTCAACTTTGAAGCATTTAAAATAAAGTTGCCATTGCCATTTATGAGGCACTGATTCAGTCAGATGTTTGATACTTTAAATGTATCTTAAAGCATAAATACCACAGTTTTTTTTCCCCCTAATAGGATCCACCCAATTACCTAGTTTTGTTACATTTACCACAGTTTGCACAAATGACAGTGCATAATAGACCAGTATATACCGCTACACTACAGTATAGTATCAAGAATAAGACATAAAACTAAGCCAATCTTACTGATCCGATCAAGAACTGTCTCACTTTCCTCATGACCTCCAGTCACTGCTTAGTAACTGTTAATACTCCTGGGAAAAATGGGTGGAATTCCTCTTCTTTTGTCTCTCCCTGTACCCCCCAATGTGCACACGACTGGCTACATCTTGAAGATCGAGTCTTTCTGAGATCTGAGTGCTTTTGTATTGTGTTGTCCTCAACAGTCCAAAACAGTAACTACTAATAAAAATCATAGGAAAACACTCAATCACTTAAAGTTTGACCTCACAGATTTATACATATAGAGATTTATACATATGCAGTCCTGTGCAAAGTGCTTCGGCAACAGTGCAAATTGTTAAAAATGACTTTTCCCAGAGTGTGATAATTAATGTGTCCTCCTGCTAGCAACGTTAATTGTAGAATAAATACAAACAAACTAGAAGAGTAAAAAGTATCCAGGTTGTTTGTAACAGTAGTTGATGATGTGTGAGCTGGCGAGGAGAACTCGGGTTTGGTTCCAGATTCCTCCACGGTTCCAGCCATTGTTTGGATTGTGAAACTCCATCAGCAGCTCCTGATTTAATGCAATGAAGGACTGATGGAGTCGAACCAGGTTTGTGGTGAAACTACAGTAATACTGGACTTCCATACATAAGAAAACATTGATATACTGAACATAAGATCATTAGAGTATAATGTTATTTGTCTTACTAAGTTTTACTGAGTACTTTTAGTAATATTAATGAGGAAAACACACGCAGATTTTGCACAGCACTGTATACAGAGCTAATGCATAAACAGGATGCAGATTTGTAAACAAAATAGCTGGAAAATGGCTTTAATCAGGAATAAAAGTCCAGATGCCAAAAACATCACGCATGTAAATGTGGTCAGCGTAACACTATTATGCCATAAGAACTCCTCAGTTAATGATGAATGTCTTTATCCACTTTGCGCGTTTTTCTTCGCTGCACAGTGGCGCAGCGGCATGAAGCCACAGTGGTTCGGCAGGACAGGAAGTGGCTTGTGTGTGGGGGGTGGGAGGTCATGAGAAAAGGGAGAGGACCAGTGCATCCACAGGCCATTGGGGAGGGTTTGTGGAGGTTCTCATAAACTAAGCAGAAGGTCACTGGAGGGTTTTCCGCTCCCTAAAGGAATGTCAGACTCGCGGAGAAAGCTGATAAGGACTCCAGGCCTGCTGAGAGAGCAGCAGGTCACGGTGTTTACCCTGCCCGCTTTACGGCCAGGCTCTGAGAATCTTAACGTCTCCTAAACCCTAAATTCTAAACCACATGGGAGACCCACAGGAGGAGCAAACACAGTCACCCTGTTTGTTAGAATGCAAACAACTCCTCTAATCTGCACGACCAAGCGCCCACCCCATTTTCTGCAGAGCGTTTTACTCTAAAGTCAGTAAATGTGCTCTTACAGGCCCCGAGAAGAAGAATCCCTTTAAAAAAGGACCTGATACAAGTTGGAAGCTAAACTGAGATCTCACACTGGTCCCTTTTTCTGGCCTCATATCTTCACATCAGTCGTAGGCAAGAGTTCAAACACCCCTGGTCAAATTCCACGTCTTGTTTATTTATAAAGGGGGACATATTATGCAAAACTCCCTTTTTGCATTCTCTTGTATTTCCATTTGTCTCTACTGCTCTCATAAACACTAAAAAAAAAACGGCTCATTTTGAAAAGGACTCATTTTAAACAGCTTTAAACGGCTCTTTCTGAAAGAGACTGAAACTGTGAAGAATAGAGCTGGTGAGAATCTTTGTGCGAGAGTGATTTTATGCAAAATGCTTCATGAGCCTGTTTTGTAGCCTACAGACCTGTTATAATGTATTTAAAAAGAGGTATAATATGTCCCCTTTAACGAAGGAAAACCTTATCCCATCCTCCACAGACAACACACCTGACTTTGATATTTGGTGCACTAAATTTATTTGCGGAGCTAAAATATAAATGTATTTTTCCAATAAATTCTATACAGTAAATAACAAAGTGTGCTCTGTGTAAAGGATGTGTACTCTTTCACCTGGAAAACCAAATTTGACTACATTTACATTTACATTTATGGCCTTTATCAGACGCCTTTATCCAAAGCAACTTCCATTCCTACCTACAGGGGACTTCCTGGAGCAGCTTGGGGTTAAGTCGATTAAGTGATTTCTCCAACTCATCACTGGATGATGTCTAATATAAAAGTTTGCTGGAAAAAAAATTAAGCATGGTTCAACAAAATTTAGGACTTGCACAAGTCACTTAGAATTTTTAATATTGTCATATTTTACTGAAATTTTACATGACATATTGATAACTGTTAATGTCACAAAAGACATAGCATACGATGTCCATTCACTATTATTCAGAACAATAGAAAATAAAATACAAAAACGAGTTTTATTTGCTGTCTACGACTGTCATTGACTGACTCTACTTGCGGTCAGTGTAAATCGTGCAACCCCTAAACATTCTTCTTTCACGGAGATATTTTGTATTTTTAACTTTCACATACCACATCACAGAACGCTGGGTTGGAGGAAGTGCTTTGAAAAAGTTTAAAATTTTACCCAATAGATGGGACCACTCTACCACTCTCTCTGGTGCTGGAGGTAGGATTCGAACCCAAGACCTCATGGTCCAGAGGAAAGTGTCCTAGCCATTACAATATCTCCACCCTTGCTAAACACAGCAAATAGTAATAACAGTAACAATAAATGTGCAAAAAAAGTACATTTAAATGGGCAGAAGTGTGTTCTGTGTAGAGGACGTGTACCAAGTTCCACATTTGACCAAGGGTGCCTAGACGTCTGCGTATGACAGTCTATATTATGGCAATGATCCCTAAGAGTATTAAGTGGGGAGGAAAGTGAGAAGCAAACCCAACAGCACAGTGAACAGAGCCCTTCCATTTTCCGCAGGGTTATGTTCTATCACATGATCCTCCTTCAACCCAAATCCTACAGAGCGGGCCGCTGTCAGGTGACCGCTCCGGCGTTTTCATTTTTTTTTTTGTTTATTTGTGAGGGGGGCGTGGAGGCAGCAGTGCAGAGAAGCACAGAGAAATAGGAAACCTTACCTTTCACAGGTCCGATGTATATAATCTCAGATGCTGGATGAGAAAAGGAAGGAAAAGCATAGGAAAAGAAAACAAAAAGAGAGGACAGATTAAAGAGATTAACAGGCAGGTGGAAAGGGAAAGGTTAAAGAACATGGAGAAAGAGAATCGGGCAACCCATTGATGGAAACCAGTCTTAGATGTCAAGAGCGTGACTCATTTGCCCTCGGTCTGAGAGACGGGACCGGGAGACGGGAGGAGATGAGGCCTTAACACATGTGACCTGGTGTCACCCACTCTCTAGAGTCTATGACTCAGTTTTGTACCAACCACGACTGGGAGGAGAGCAAGCCTCATCATTTCTACCATCCTACTCAGCAGAGAGGCACTGCACACTCAGGCTCCTAGAAGCTGCTGTGTCAGGGTTGTTGCCCCAGGCTGTGAAAACTTCTGTATTTAAAACTGCATAACATTCAAATGCATCTTATATCTAATAATGTATGAGCCACCCTTCATTTCCTCATCTTTTATAATATTCTTCCAATTTTACTTCCAACCAGCCATTCTTTATCTATTTTTAATGTGGTCTTGAGGAACAGTTCTCCAGGCTACCTGAAGGACTTTCATTTCCAGTCCAGTCCCTGAACCGGACCAGTTTCAGAGTAATGTTTCTATTGGTTAAGACACACAGTGACCTACGTATGAATCATTCAAGCAGAACAAAGCGTGTCTAACTGAAGTCCTGTACCAGTGAAGAACCAGGAGCAGACAGTTCCAGATGATAGGGCGGTGATCAGTATACTGGTGGTGCTGAATGCTAAGTGGCTGGAACTCCTTTATCTAGGCTCCTTAGACTCTTTAGACTCTTTACAGCTTGTCAGTTAAACATTTCATCTACTTTCTTTAACTTAATCTACTCAATATACTAAAGTATGACAAACAAAAATTGTATTTTTGCACCAACAGGTTGTTTCAAATCAAAATATGACTAGGCGTGGCTCAACACTGTATGTTAACAATTTAGGAACAGTTGTACCCATCATGTTTAACATTTCTGCCTGTTCCCCTGAACAGAAAAATGCATCTGATTACTAACAGTTCAGCATCGTCAGAAATTCCTGACTTGGGAGGAGCTTGTCTTCAAAACAGAGAACCTCAATTTCAAACAATTTTGCTTTAAATGTTTAAAAGAGCAACACAGCAGGAACAGTAGGAGTCCTCCTTCTGATGGGTGGAGCCAAGGCCTCATTCCAGATGCATCTGAGTGATTCTTATCGACTGACCCGGCCCCATCCCAGTGGGGAGTAAACAGTAGTCCTTGAACTCGTTTCCTGTTAAGCGGGAATGACCCATAGCAGGCTGTGCATAAAAAAAAACTCTGGTTGTGTCCATTCCCTGTTCAGAAAAAGGGCCTTTGTGGAGTGAAACATGGAAATCTCTTATAGCCTCTACACACCATGCAGGACCCCTGCTCCATTCTAATAAGGGTCGGCCTGGGGTTAAACGCTAATAAAGAAAAGAACAAGGGCGGGATTGACAGTGGCGGCCAGAGCCCAGGAAAAGTCGCCCCGAACACTGGCCCTCACGACCTGGCGGCTCGAGACCCGTGGGCCGCTTCTGCGTGTGGGACGCCTGTTATGGGGCCCTGGGGTGGGGCATGGGTGGGACAATGAGCTCCATTCATGGAGCCTTGGCAGCGACTCTGGCTGGAATAGTGGCGCGCCTCGCTGCCTCTTAAAGTGGGTTTACTTCATCACTACGGGGCGTAGCACGATGGCTGCCTGGGTCTGTTTCGAAATGGCAGTGTGGCCAAATATGTGCGGAATCTGAACCATTCGGTCCCCACAGCCAGAAACCACGCAGCATGATTGCAAATCATATGGTTGCTCCAAGCCCACACTTTCGTATTTTGGCGCTCTCTCAAAATAACACAATTGCTTTTGTTTTCCTGCAGTGCGACCGCGTGTGCACCAATATGGAGCCACGTTGCCAAAGACGGAAGCGTGCTCCTCATTTACTGCAGTCAAATGTAAAAACACAAACGCTTTATCTTGCTGAAGGTGCTCAAAGTTCCTCAATGTTTAATTATTATGTTTGACAGTAGTACACTTAAAGAGGAACCCTAAAAGTAACCCTAAAAAATGTGCCTCACTCCTACTTTCTTACACAGAGCAAGTAGCAGCTTCCTTTGTTTTGGCAAAAAAAGTCATGAAAGTTGTTAACATCCAATTTTCTCAAGTCTTTTTCTTATTACTGTATCCAATAACCATACATGATCTTAAGACACAGCTGGCAGTTAGCAAATATTAAACGTAGGGATGTCTCTATATTTATTATATTATTATATTAATATCATATATAATATTATATTAATAACCATGTCATTTTGATGATTGACCGAGAACAAAATGAAATGTATAACAGCAAACATTTGATTTTACTTCATACTCATGAAATCTGTAACTACAGACAAACATGATCCTGCTGGTGTGGGTGTCCTCTTTCTTAGTGATGCTCACTTAAAGCTACGCGAGTAGTAATAGTTCCCTGTTGTGGAGAATGAAAAAACGCTTTTATGACACAGATTCACTATTTATCTAAATATTTGTCTAAATAAAGATGTAGACAATTATATTTAAAATACAATGACTAGAGGTTATTTTCAAATAACAGTAAAGGTGCTAAATAGATCTCTGTCTCATTGCAATAAGAAACAAATGAGTGTCAGGACTTTAGTTAAACTCCATACCCAGCAGGTATGAAGGAATAATATGAAGATCGGGAGGCAATTGAATATTATTATTTTCACTGGAATACGACTGACTCATCCACACAGCTGAATGAGAAACTGTTATCATGTTATCATACCAATCTAGATGTTTCCCCAAAACTAATTTCTCTGAACCAGAATGCAGCCTATTACTTGCAAGCCAAAAATGTGCAAAGACGCACTCTTGGAGAACCTCTGGACTGCAGCTAACTCGGGGGAGCCCAGGTTAACAGGGGGGTCAGAGGAAAACACAGGGTATTTTCAGATGTACCTGATCCAGGAGTGAGCAGAGGACCTTCCAGCTCCAAAGCCTCCTCCTCGAACTCCTCCAGCTTTTTCTTCTTCTTCTTGGGGTCGCGGGGCTTGCGCAGCAGGGACAGCTCCTCGGGGTGGCGGATATCTGCGAGACAAAAGGATTTATTATGGTCAGAGTCGCACACAGGCCAGCGCACGGCGCGCATCCAAGCAGCCGCACACAACCCAGCCATGCAGAAAACACTGTTGCGGTGTCAGATTCCTGTGTAAAGATAACATTCAGAGATGGGTTAAATGCAGACTTGGAATAAACCTCAGCGCAGCAAGAATGGAAATGAATAGAAAAAGAAAATCTCGGGATGGACACGGCAGAGGTACAATCACAAGCATCTGCCAAGAACGGAAACCTCAGAAGAGACAGAAATTGTGATTATTTCTGACAATGTTTTTTGTTTGTTTGTTTTTGAGAAGTAAAGTATTTGGGATGAAACGAGAAAGAGCAGTTCTCCGATATTGTGAGTAATTCGTCAAAATTCTGACAGATAACACAACTGAGAACCGCAGCACTGACGACTACAGACCGCATACGGCGTAAACTGGGGGCCAGGAATTGCGATTATTGAGGGAGTTTCTAGTTCATCACTCTATTATGAATTGTAGTGCAGGCCATTATTTTTTCAAAACTAGAGCAATTCTGTCATTCAAGCCTGTCTTTTGCAGCAGGTGGTGACTTTCCATGGACCACAATTCTGTAACAGGCCCGGCACCTTACTGCCACGGACAATTCTGCATCATTATAAGAATTGTCGAAATGCTAATATCCAAAACTTTCCATGTACAAATTTGCAGATGCAGATTCATTAATGGAACTCAGAAAGCAGGAGTAGATCCATGAAGAATCGCATTATGGGGAAATGCATTTATTTCTAAAGCTTTAAAAACACAGGGATGTATAAAATGCAGCAATTTTAACAGGGAACACAAGTGTCTCTATACGGTTTTGCTCTTCTGAAGTATCATAAACAAGTCAACAAATATCGGTGAAATCAAAATTGCAGATTATTTTAAGTAAATGGCAATAATGAGCTTTGAAGAACTTCTAGTAGTGTTTCAGCATCCAGCTGGCCTCAGTGTGAGATGAGAGTGTGGATTGCAGCAGTGTTTTACACTTTTCCTCAGTAAATAAGATGTGATTCAGGTGATCACTAATCAGTCCCCCATAAAGCAGAACGAGGAGCTTGTGGAGGAGTTTAACACACACTGGACTGGAACAGTTTCACACTTCGAGAGATGCTGATTTAAAAATAAACTGCAGGGGTATCTTATAATTTTCCAGAGCTGTATGTGACAACTACAATTCTGGAATGTTGAATCTTGGATCACTGAAGCTGCTCTGGGTGCTCTTCTCTGTCCAACACCCCACTAAGAGACTGTATGTTGGTTTTCCTTTCATTTGTCAGCCATGTGCAGTATGTCACACACAGCTGCATTTTGTAAACACAATACCTGAACACAAAGTCACAAATCTGCTCAGAGACTGTGCCCCTGTGTACACCCTCAACTAAACATCACGGTTATTTTCACCAAAACATAATGAAACAGCCCACAATACTCAGCTGCCTTCATGCTTTGGCCTGTTTTTTTCAAGAAGACACCAGGTCACAAAAAAATGTTTCACCAAAAAAAGCCAAAAATCAACTAAACAGGTACCAAACGCGTGCTGGTTATACTTCGGCTGAACTATTCGTTGCTTTTAAACTGAAATCAATTTTGAACTAAGGCACTTGTTTAACTATGTTTGCGATGAATAATGAATTTTTAAACTACATAATATTCAACTTTGTCTTAAGGGGGAAATTGAATGATAAAATTTAATTCAGCTTGTGACCTGGCGGTCTGGCACACAACACATCCAATCCTAAAAAAGAACCTACATTTATAGTATTCATAGAAAATGTCATTTAAATAGCAAAATCTTTTAGAACTATCACAAATCTCCAAATATTTCAGCACTAATCTATACTACCACAATACTAACAATGCTGGTAGATTGTCCTGCAACAACAGTCTCGGTACATTATTTGTGTTAACTAATAACCTACCTCAGCAGAAACTGTATTTATTTATTTATCTATAGTATTTATAGCCCGTCTCCTACTGACCTCAGCATTTTGTGTGAATACTGCAGTGTATACAGTACCGAGTATTTTCTGGAGAGTTTTATTTGGAATTTATCCTTTATTTACAATTTTCCTGTCTTTCTGTCTGTGCAGTTGTTGCATAATCAGTCCCCTTCCCCAGTCTTTCTGGGCCCAAAAAAAAAAAAAAAAGGGGAGGGGGGGTTGTCATAATATTTTAAAGGTCTTCACTATGTACAAACGGTGTCTAAACACAATAAACTCTTGCAGGGGTCTGAGAAGTGGAGCACGAGGAGAGGAGAATTCCTCAGGCCCTGATGGCTAAAGCAGACCCGCTACTCTTCTCCTCTTTTGGCCGAGCTGCGAGGAGACACATTAGTCAACATTAATAATGAATTTTCTGACATTTAAGAATGCTTTTCGAGCGAGGAAGGTGCAGCCAGCGGATCTCTAAAAGGATGAATATCCAGCGTCAGTGGTGCCAGCGCCTGGATCTTTGTTGTCTGCGCAAAAAGTGCCTGAGAGAATCTGGCCGTTGCTGCAATACGGCTTTTATTGATTGGCGTTCTCTGTCCTGTTCGCGGAATCCTGGCCCCTCATCACTTTGCATTGAAAGCACTGCAGCGGGACGGGCGGCACTCCTCCACGTTTCCACAGCCGGAGAGGAGGAGGAGGAGTGTGTGTTGGAGGGAGGCGGGGGGACTTCTTGGCTTGGCGAGAATTGCTTGTTTAGTTTGTGTTACTAAAGCAAAAGCATTCCAGAGGTTTTAAGAACTACCAGATGGTGGTGTGTGTCTCTCTCTCTCTCCCTCTCTCTCTCTCGGGTCTGACCTTATACAGCCATATGTGAGTAGGCAGGGAGCAGATAAGTGCTGTGACACAATGGATGGAGCAGAGTGTTAAAAGGCTGGTTGTACTTTGTCGGTTAATCTTATTTATGTTACTAGTAACGCACTTCTGGAATTATTTATTTATTCAACTCGAAATCAGAAAAACATTATTGATCCTACTGGACATTGCTTATGTTATGACCTCCATAACAAAAGGACGTTGCTTATAGTAGGCAATAATGAAATACAGAATATGACGTCAAAATAAAACTCTAAAAATGATTAATAGTAAATACACTATGCTATCTAATCTATCCTATTTATATCCAACTCTCACTGACAGCATATTTCTATTTAAAGTATAGTGTCTTTAAAGGGGACATTTAGGCTAAACTCACATTTTGCATCATTTTGTAATTCCATATGTGTCTCTACTGTTTCTATAGCACATATAAGACACCGAGCACTATGGCTACAGGCAAAGGCAAATCACCATGAAGTGTTGAGTCCATCTCACTCTGAGTCTGACTCGTGTCCAACATATAGGGCTGATAGTGCCTCTGTTTTCTGCCATTTTCATGTGTGGTAAATACGCAGTGTAAGCATGGGATGGGGGTGTGTGGCCAGCAACATCTTATTTGCATAAAATTGACAGAGCCCTGAAATGGCTCATTTTGAAAGAAACGTTAACTGTCTAAAATAAGGCCGGTGAGACTCTTAATGTGAGAGTGATTCTGTGCAAAGAACATGTTTTGTATCCCATAGACCTGTTATAACTAAAATTAGTTTTGCATAATATGTCCCCTTTAAGTACAAAGTATGGCTTTATGCTATATTCTTGTCTCTGTGTGCCTGTGCAGTCATAAGATAAACGTTTTCCTCCAGGACCAATGAAGGTTTCTGATTCTGACAGCATTCGGAATTTCTGAGCTGCTGGTCTCATGAGGCCATGATCTCATAACAAGACAACTATGAGATATTTAGGACTGAATGTGGGTGGGAACATCAGCTTATAAAAGTCGGAACAATCTGGATGTGAATGTGTGATACAGCCAGAGTAAACTAAAAAATAATAGTCAGCCCTGTTTGAGAAAATACAAACTTTTGCATCCAGACAAAACCAGTGTACATTCAAGGAGTGCGGAAAATAGTTTAGGGTCAGTTTTAGAGAGCCTCTTCTGATGTTGCAGCTCTAAAAGTTTAAATGTTCGTCTCCACTCTAGTTACAAGATCACTCTCCACCAGGCAAGACTACAAGTTACCTCAACTGGACAGAAAATGTGCAAAATAATATTTAAGAAGATATTTATATCTTCTTTAACAAGCTTTAATTCATCAAACCAGTACAATATAAAATTGTGTTCTCCATCTTTAACATCTTCAAATATGAAACATGAATTTGGCCTAGAATGCTAAAAGCTGATAAAGACAAGGCCTCCATTTAATACGACCCATCCTAATAGCCTGAGCTATAAAAATAGTACCTTAAAGGCTCAACCAACACAGTGAGCTATGGCCCACATCAATATTTAAACAAGAAGCCATTTATAGGCTATTAAAACCAGAGATTTATTTAACCTACAGCAGGACCTACTGAGTCATACCACATTACTGTTGTCGGGTAAAAGAATGTTAGGTAAAATTATACTTCACAAACCTAAAGCAATATTGTTGTGTTTTTATAGCTCGAGCTATGAGGATGGGGGCTTGACTTTATCTGCTTTGATCATTCAAGTTCAATTACTACCAAATAGCTGAGGTCACTACAGTGTGTACCCGTACATGTAGCCAGTGTTCACACAAACTTATTGTATATATTTACACTTCGTAAATATACACATACATACAGTACCAGTCAAAAGTTTGGATATATAGTCTAATTCTATGTTTTTTCTGTGCTTTTAATATTTTCTACATTGTAGATTAAAATTGAAAACAAACAAAATGAAGGAACGCATGGAATTACGCAATAAACAAACAAACAAACAAACAAAAAAACAGAATCTGTTCTGTAATTTGGTAACGTTGGACTGTTGTTTCTTTTTACTTAGTTAATTGGTTCTTGCCATAATGTGCAGTAGAACCGTAGTGGAACCGGATCACTAACTGTGTACTAACCCGACCATCACAACTGATGATCCCAAACACATTAAGAAGAAAGATACTGCACTACTGAACTCCTGATGAAGAAACTCCAGTTAATTAAAATCCATTCCAGGATTCCTCACGTATCTGAGTAAAAAAATGCCAAGAGTGTGCAAAGCTGCATCAGAGCATTAGGTGAGGTTTTCAGTATTAATCCACAATGTAGCCCATAATAAAAACAAATAAAATCCTGGAATGAGACGGTGTGTCCAACCTTTTGACTTGTAGTGTACATAGGTCATATATACACACATATTCGCATTGCCTTACAAATGACTTTAGTTGTAAAGTGTACTTTTTAATTTTATCTTGTATAACTTAGATATTGTTTCGCTGCTATTACATTTTTTCTGTCCACTTTCTGCCATTACAATGAAAAATTCCCACTGTGGGACGAATAAAGGTTTATCTGAAGTTTGCGTACCACACTGTATCGTTATATTCTCCCTGTTGTGTCCCCCTATTGAATTTTTATAGTATTTTTAATTATTTTAGTTTTAGGGATATTAAACCCCCTGCTTGGTCTGTGTTGCTGAGTGTGGTGTATTTTAAGTTGCACTTAAGTTCCAGCAGGAAGATATTTCATTTGTGTACTAAATGTATAAGGCTGGGATGACTGTAAAGCTCTACTTGACTTGTTCTGGATTCTGGACAGCCCAGGCACCTGTTTGAGCGTCCGCCAGTGTGATGTGCGTTCTCTTCTCTCCACCCTTCTGGCACTGGGGATGGGGGTAAATAACATGCGGACAGAGATATTCTTTTCATCCGTCACATGAAAGCGAAGAAAGAAAGTAACAGTAATGATAAGAATGCGAGCCGTAACACAGCCTGCCAAGACAACAGAGGCGGCAGCACCTGCTCCCTGATCTCCAGCTCCAGAGCCAGAAATGCCGCCGGATTAGAAAGTGGACAAAACAAACATCCCTTTCCATCTCAAAACTATAATCTTAAGACTTTTCCCTGCAAGCAAAGAGGCTTGACTCAAAAACTCCTTCTTCCCCACTGCCATCAGGCTCCTGAACAGCTGACCTACCTCATACTGTCATTTCGCATATAAGGTCACTTTGTATATTAAACACACATCCATCTACTTCATAATTTTCTGCTCCTTTGCACATTCCTTCATTGTAACCGCAAAACTGATATTTGTCTTTACTTACCCTTTATTTTATTTATTTATTTTTCTTAAAATCTTTCTTTATATTTATATATTTTTAATCTTTCATTTTAATCTTTCATTTTATCTTACTTTTACTTTTATTTGTTTGTGAACGACAATAATTTAATTGCACAGAGAAATGCAATATCTTTTGTACACATGACAGACGCTTAGAATTTTTGTCATAAATGAGGTCAATTCATCTCAAAATGTGCTTTTCTGAACGCATGTTGGATTGTCAGCCCTTTAAAACGGTGTTCAGTTGTACTTATAAACACTAAGAGAGCACAAATCATTTTGCTTGAGTGGATTAAGTTCATTGAATGAAACACGGGATTAAAATCTTGGAGTTTTATTTATTTAATGTGCAATGAAACAAATAGAATAGTGATATTGAACTAATTTCTTGAACATATTGTGATATTATGTTGTATCGACCACCCCTATCCAGCATTGTGAGGGATTACTCGACAACATACCACCAAGAACACCATATAGTATTTTAAAATTATGTGTCATGAGGCCTTCAATGAGCTCCCGTATTTCTGATGTGCTACTTTGGAAATGAAAGCTTTCGTTTCATTTCACTCCCTCACAGGAACATTAGTTGCTCTGGGTCAGTTTTAACTCCTCCAGTGATGATTTACAAAGTTCACAGGTGGTTCACAGACCATCGTACTGGTGGATTGTTATGACAAATCTCTTCTTTATCTCTCATTTGTGTGAAAAATCCTGCAGCATCTGCAGCACTGGACACATGTTCCAGTGAAAAGTAGTTTTAATAAAAAATATAGAAGAACCATGACACCTCTCTCTCTCTCTCACACTCACACACACACACACACAGACACACACAGACACACACAGACACACACAGACACACACAGACACACACACACAGACAC
>JBBKCR010000001.1:25465491-25479773 GCA_037577295.1 Ladigesia roloffi
TGTGTATGTGTGTATGTGTGTATGTGTATGTGTGTGTGTGTGTGTGTGTGTGTGTGTGTGTGTGTGTGTGTGTGTGTTTTGCTTTTTTTGGACCGCCAAGTATTTAAAAGAGAAAACAAACGAGAGTGACTTTCCAAGATAAGCTAAAATGTTCCTGTAAATACTTTGATTTATTGATATTTTCGAATACTTTTGTCCCAATTTATCAATTATTCAAAATTGCTCATCACCCATCCCTTCTAAGGACACAATGGTTTTCTTCACGCTGGAGGTTGTGTTCATATTCTAAAACACTGACATTAAGACTGACCATATATAGTTTCATTTAGGCGAAGAATCTAACTCTGTGTTAAACTGCATTTTAAACTCTTCCCGTCATCTGCGTGTGGACCCTGGAGGATCTGAGCTGGGACAAAAGCTGAAGTCCCATCACAGAAATATCACTGAAGTGACATTTCACACAAGGGGTCATTTGTTGAGCGAGGGGAGGAGCAGAAAGAGCAGAAAGTTAAACAAGGCTCTCATGCACCACGTACTCAACGCAGTGGCGAAAGAGTGGAAACTGTTGGGTACGAGGACGCTATAAAGGAGGCTTTATAGAAGAAACAAAGGTGGAGGAGACAGACGACTGGCTGAAAAATGAAAGGGAAACCCCATAACACTAGACAGGGTGACAACCACGGAAAAGTCCAGCCCTAAAAATGTTCCAGTCGTTCTGTTGGTAAAAGCTCGAGTAGGAAAACGACCTCTGCTGCCTACTCGGCTGTTTAAAAAAAAAAACATAGTTTTTCGCTAAATGATGCAAGCTATTCCTGCTATTTTGTTTCGATCTAATGTTTCTGAATCATTCAGGTTTATTCCAGACATATCAGGTTCATTTCTGGCCAGGCAAAGGTAGAAGGCACCAATAATTACATTGCCTGAGTGCAAATGTTTACATTTTGGCAGCACTAAGATAATCACTGCAAAAAAAGAATTAATGAAGTTGAATGATCAAACATTGCTTTGCGTTGAGGATCCTAGATGTTATAACACATTCTGTGTTCACCACATTGTCATACTTTTATTTTATGGCCCTGAATTCCTGTATAAAAGCTTTTTTTTTCTGCAGGAAACACATCATAGATACATTTTACCTACATTTTATTAAAGAATTCAATTCCAATGCATCACTAATCATTGCAAAATCTTTTCGGAAACCTACTTATTCCCGATACAATAAAGGAGAACTCATGAAATCTGTAATTTGGGCCATTTCTGTCCCAAGCAACCATTAGTTATGAACACCTACTGAGAACATATCTATTTACCCCATGCTGGCCTACGATTTAGTGATACAAATTGGTCACTTCAGCGTAACTGTAACTTGCATGGAGGAGCATTCCAGGACATGGTGGGTGTTCATTTCCCTCACAAATGGTGCAACAGCTACTGCGGTGCTGGAGCACGTCCTGGGAAAGTGCTACCGCATGACCAACTGATTAAAGGAACGTACGGATTTCTCAGGCAAATTAATCTGCGAGCGAGAGGGACGGCGGTCCAGACCGGCACACGAAAGCTGAGGAATGAACAGTCATTGTCTCAGTCTCACGCACAGCTGTGTGAAGAATTGGGAGTTCTCTGTCTGTCTGGAGCTGCAGCCAGTTGGACGCAGGACGTCCCATCCCAGATCCCAGTCCTGCAGCACAAGATGCGAGCACAGAAAACTGCTAGCGATGTTCCTGTCACAGAGCTCATGGAAAAAATGACTTCAGCAGAACCTCCCGTCCATGCACACGTTTTATTTTTCCTTGCATGCCGACATTCCACAGTAAAACTCAACAGTCCATTACTTTGTATTGTGCACTGTTCTTGAATACGCAACAGTGTAATTTGCTAGTGCTGATTTGAAGCATGTCAAGTAAGCTTAATAGCCGTAAAAAATGTAAAGGTATGTTTTATAGCGTAGCTCGTCAGTGTGTGTTTCCTGGCTGTCTGTGTTTCCTGGTGGTGTGTGTTGCGCTCGAGTATATTCAGAATATTTAAAAAATAGAAATAAATGAGCAGCTGTCCAGGATAAACAAAAATGACTGTAAATACTTTGATATATTGATGTTTATCAATACATTTGTCCCAAAGTATCAATTATTTAAAAGTGCTCATCACCCATCTCTTCTAAGAATGCAATAACTTGCTATAGAAAAACGGAATTTCCCTCAAATAACTCAGAATCTACCAGGTTTTCTCCATGTAAAAATACTGTGAGTGCTGCTTTGACACATGTCAAGTGTGCATAGTAGTGCAAATTGTAAAGATATGTTTTATAGTGCAGGTCGTCATACAGTTAGTGTGGTTTTATCGGTTGAGTGTCCTGCACGGTGCTATGTGTGGTTTAGTTACAGTTGGACAATCAGTTTATACGTATAATTTTATACATCTGAGTGTAACGACGACAGCGTATCGACTGTAATCCTGAATCTCCATCAACAGTGTCGAGCAGTTAGAAGTGTACGAATGTCTGTCAAATGTCCCATTACACGCCACTGTGTCGATACACTTCAATGGAAGTTAGTCAGGCTACACGACCGTGTGATGCTACGCTCTGAAGGGTTAAGGCAAGGTATCTTTTTCCACCAGAAACCATTCGAAGAAAATTTCTAATTATTAGCACTTTGAAACTGCAGAGCACAAACGATGTCCATCCACTGTAAGTTACCGTACGTCACTCAGGCATGCGTGAAGTCGGCCAAGAGCAATTTGTCCTGAATCGCTCTGAAGCTAAAATAGATTTATTACGGAAGAGGTAGAGGCATGCCAAACATGGAGAAGTGCAAAGATATTTTCTTCTGGACCATGTTAGTGTAATAACAGAACAGGCATATATATCTGTTCACCACCGAAGATCGCTGGCTCTTATCATGAAGATCCACTGACGTCTTACGCAGGAGTGTGTTTTAAAAAAAAAAAAAAAAAACAATCATCCTCCCTGATGTCCACAACACCCAGAGGGTGCAGCAGTTACAGTTTACATAACGCAAAAGCACTTACGTGAAAAACATTACCTAAATTAAATGGTGAATAAGAATCTATGGCATCTGTTGGATCAACAATAGAACACTCCTATCATTAGAACTGGCTCCAGTGTGTGACCGTTTTCTCCAGTTTCAGCAGGTCCAGGCCACATAACCAGAACGTCTTATCTTAGTCATACTGAGGAGAATGAATGGGAAAAAATGAGAAAACTTTTTTTACTGAAAGGCTGCAAATTATCTAAAGATACAAGGATTCTAGGTAAAGGAGTTCCAGCCACTCAGCCTTCAGCACCACCAGTATACTGATCACCGCCCTATCATCTGGAATCATCTGCTCCTGGTTCTTCACTGGTTCAGGACTTCAGTTAGACGCTCTTTGTTCTGCTTGATTGATTCATACGTAGGTCACTGTGTGTCTTAACCAACAGGTCCGGTTCAGGGACTGGACTGGAAATGAGAGTCTCTGAAAGTCCTTCAGGACCACATTAAAATACCCAGATTTATGCAATGCCTGGATTTTTAGGAAGAAGAAATATGGAGCGAGAGATGGGTCAAGACCTTGGCACAACAGAGTACAGCATGTGATCGGCCCTCCTAGACAGAGCCACTTGTGCTAAATACGGACACCATAAAAGCTTGTCTAATGTGATTTTTTTCTGTCATGGCAGCAGGGTCCACTAAAACCCTCTGAACTGCCGCTTCCCTGGTCGTCAACTGCAATCCTGAACACGCTTGGTTTTCAGTGCAGCAGAGTTGCAGGGAAGTTTGGCGTCTCTGGGAGTAAACAGCTGCAGGACAATTGGAGGAACTGTTGAAGCGGCCGGACATTTTTTTTTATATTGACATAGTTTTGGTATCTGAGTATCTCAAATCTATTCCCATGCAGATTTTTGGCAAGCGAAGCCATGAGACAAGCTGGACACCCCCCACATTCTGTTTTAGTCATGATATAGTCCAATATTTCCATTTGTACATATCCTAAGGTAAATAAAAAAACAAATACAGTGTTCTTGAATTTCTTGTTTCGGGTTAGTAAAATTCATTTGTTTATTTGATACTAGATTGCCTGGGAGGGGTGTTATGTTAGGAGAGGAAGATGTTGGGACCAGTCAAGACAGCTTGCTAGCGATGAGAGGAAACTGGTTGGAAAAGACTGGTATTACCATTCAACAAAAATAAAGGAGGGCAGATTGTACATATAAACAACATGATGTGATAACTGACACATTTGATGCTGTAGCCCTAAAATGATTTTCCCCTGTTTGAAAGACCACCAGCCACCATTGCGACAGCACAGGGAGGGGGAAGGCGAGAGCATTCCTCTTCCTAATCATCTGAAGCACCACTCAATTAAGCAATTTCCTCTGGGATCAATAGTCAACATGCTTGGAGGAGAACCCTAGCTGCTAATTCCATTATGTCATCTACAAGACACCCAAACCGACTGATATCACTCTGAGTGATGGAGCAGAGGGAGGCTCGTCCTCCTGGCCACAGCTGTGGCAGAACTAGGGATCAAATTCATGACCTCGGTTCAGGAAAAACGCCTTTTACACAAATTGAAAACTTTTTCTTCATCAGTTTGCGGCAACTTCACATGTGTATGGAACAGATCAGACACGCGTACCAAAGCTACCGGCTAAATAACCATACAAGGACCCTGTAATTAGCAGTTATCAGCGTATCAGCTGAACTAGTGTATATTTTCAGCGTTACCATCTGAAGTATGCCTTTAAAGACTAAGCAAACTAAATACTAACCACAATAAATATCGGTGACGACAGCATCGATAAACAAGCTAAAGTTGATAACTAGGCCAGGGAAGTTAACTGGACTGAAAGTTATTAAACATTTTTAATACATTTCTAACAAATTCAAAAAACAAAAGTTAAGTGAAATGCCAATCTCAGGAAGTTGATAATACACTAAAAGTCATTTTTGCAATATATTTGCAGGATTTATTCTCACAGAATGAATGGTAAGAGTATGGAATACACTAAATTCACACTAAAACCTGAACATTTAGGACGCAAGGGCTCCATGAAACATTATTTCATTTTCTGTACGTTGAAAACAGCATGACCACTTACTGAAGGTCTTGCAGATGTCGGACACAGCCTTGAAGACTCGGTCAGAGAAGTTCACCTTGACCTTCATGTGTTTCATGTTGGGCAGCTGCAGGCGCAGCAGCTTGTGCTGAGGCGTGAAGAGCAGCCTGGCGTCGGCCTGGATCCCGTACTTATCCAGCGTCCAGTGGGTCTTCAGCAGCCATGTTTTCTTCTTCTCCCACCACAAAGCATGGTCCGACCAATCCTTCTTCACATCTACACACATAAAACACAGGGATTGATTTCAGGAACCGTAAAATGAAGAAGTTCTCAAACCAGCCCTCAGTGGCCCGAGGACCTGCCTTATGTCTTCTACAGATCATCACAAATCAGACGGACACAGATCATATTGTAGGACATGGATCTAACAACTTTGGGTGTATTAATGGTGTGTTTGTAAGTGTGTGTTTAGTTATACAATGGTGTGTGTGAAGGTGTGTATGATGGTGTGTGTGTTGACTAGTCGTGTGTAGTTTTTTTCCGCTTTGTCCTTGCTTGTGGACATAATGCAGTCTCTACCTCTGATTGGAGGACACTGACACACGTTCCTTGATTTAACCAATTACTATAGTCCCTTCATAAAAGGGGTGGAGCCACTGGCACGTAGAGTGGAATGTAAACACATAACCATAACAAGACCAGAGAGATGGCAGCAATAGACAGACATACACATCACACATCTGGAGATCCTTCACTCTAGAACACAAACAGCAGGAGACCTGCAGAACCTGCAAGTCAGAGTACAGAAGTACAGCAAGTCAAAAATACAGGAAAAGAACCGGCTTTCTGCACGGCCTCTGAAACAGCACCGATAGCTAACATGCTAACACTAGCACTGCAGAGAGTCCTCCGATCAAGAGGAGCTGAGCGGCGCCGGGGCTTAAACTGTTCCCACTTTCTGTTCTACACTTAAATTTACCAGAACAGTCAAGGTATCAGCCTCTGTTTAGTTTAGTTTAATTGCCATGTTGACTGTTAATGTTACAGAGAACTTTAATTAAAGTGTCTCAGTGTTGGACGCCCATGTTCCTGCGAGTGTGTGACATCATCACAACAAGTCGACTCGACTTCGATAATCTTGACGGATTAGTCGACGTGAAAAAATGCCCTAGTACAAAACTGAGAGAAACATGGAGAAAAAGAGGAAGGCAAATAGGAAGATAAACACTTTGCATCAAACAGCAAGGTGAACTGAGCGAGGCGAGGTCGGTCCGAGGAAAACGCAGAGTGAGCGAGTGGAAAAGAGTGAGTGACTGTGATTAATTACTGAATTAATGGGCCATTAGTATAGGCCAAAGATCTACAGCTCTACTGACAGGAGCACCACTGCATTTGGGAGGAGTTTACTTTGTCTGTGCCTCCAGAAAGCGGACATCAAACGCAACATGACATCACCAAATGTGCCACAGCAGGGGAGCTGCATTTATGGGGCTGGGCTGAGAACGAGGCAAACAAAGCATGTAGAAGGCATGTGGAGAGAAAATCAGAGGGGGGCTGGGCTGGGCTGGACGAGGGGAACGCTGCGGCGTAAGAAGTGTCGCAGGTTAGGTTAAAAGGAGGGGGGGGGGGGAAAACCCCCCCCCCCCCCCCCCCCCCCTTTGTGCCCGAGTCCGAGTGTAATGTCAGAAGGCAGAGACGTGGCACCTAAAACCTGTTTCTCTACCCACAGCTGAGGGGTAACAATAGAGGAGCAGGCCTGAGTGCGTGCGGAGCACAGCAGGGTCGCTTTGAACGCCCTCGGAGAGAAGATGAAATCCACAGAGATTAGGGGAGCCCAAAACAGCTGGCCTGCAGATCATCTACTCTCTCCTCCCTCTGTTTAGAGGCCAAGGCTGGGGGTTCTTCATGTCTATTATGGTCCACTGTGTGAGGATGCAGTTCTCTTTCAAGCTGCAGCCACAACTACTACTACTATTATTTAACAGGCATACTACACATACACAGGTCAAAGATACCTAAATATGGCTTTTGGCTGTTTGTTAAAAAAGGTTTAAATATACAAAAACATTTGTAGTACCTATTTGTAGTTTCTCTCCCACACATGTACTCAACTTTTCAAAAATCAGGAGTTATTTGTAATTGAATGTCAAAAGATCATGTGGTACGGACCAATAATAACAATAACTATATTAAATTCAAAATAAAATCTCATTTCTGTACCTGAAACCTTAAAAACTGATTCAATATGCTTTCATTAATAGTATTTTTAAAACATTTTCAGTTTTATGTATGTTACAGTTAACTACATTTAATTTGGCGACTGTGACTGTGCTAATATAAGTGATCATACGCTACAAAACTCAAAGGAAATGCAAACATTTGTTTCCAAACTCTTGATATTATTCACAACTTGTAAAAAAAATATTTGTTTTGAGATAAATTGTGGTCGCACCACATGACATTTTTTTATGCTCGGGCTACAATGTGTCATTAACCCACATACAGAATACATACATAGTTATGCATCCAGATAAGTGACTCAGCTACATCCAGTTATATATTCAGAAAAGTCTCTCGCCTGAATCAGAGGACGTATTTCTGCCAGCTGCTCTTAAAAAGAGACGTTGCTTCAGTCGTCCATTTCAAATCAAGTTACACAACTAAAAGTCCATGTGCTGCCAGCAATGACATGGCCTTCTGCCCGTTAGCCATTGTTTGTATGTGACTGAACTGAACTTCCTTCTCTTAAAACAAAGCATAAACATACAGAACTGCTCTGCCTGAAATAAAGAGTTCACACCCCACAACTATACTTGCATTTTTTTCACACTTAACGACTCTAAAAAATAGAGTATGTCATAATCCTGCTTTCATTCAAACTTGTACTGTAGGTTTATTTTGCAATAATTGTATTGTTTCTTTCGTCATTTTCATACACTCTCTCTGCAATCTGTGTATTCCTGTCCTGCCTGCACTTATGTAGCCTTGTGTTTCTGGTTTTGTTCTTGTGTTGTTCCATACTTGCTTGTCTCACTGTGCGACTCACTGTGTATATGGCTGAAATGACAATAAACCTGCTTGGCTTGACTATCCTCCACCTCAACTTGGACATTTCCCCCAACTATTTCAATCAGATGACAAATATTCAAACCATGAATGTTATTCGCAAAGCCGGGTGTAAATAAAGACACCCCCCCCTCCAAGTGCAACAGGCCTTCTTGCATCAGGATCATGATCCGCTGCTCCACAGACCATTTCAAAAATCTAATTGGACAGTGAAGCAGACATCTGTACAGGAGGAGGCTGTAATCAGAACTGTAATCAGTTTAATTACTATTCGAAATGAGCGAACAGTCCTGTCTGGTGGTGCAGTAAACCTGATATGGGTCCACAGTAAGTGAATGGAGGGGAAGCGCAGGACGTTCCCGCTCCAGCGGTGAGGTCAGTACTCAGACATGCTTCCAGGCCGGCACAGGGACTCACACTTCCCTCAGTAGTGTCTAGTTTCCATCCCCCTCCCACCTCCTCTTACTCCATCACTCACTCCCATGATCTCCACTTCCCAGATCCACTGCTCTCCACGCTACCAGCTACTGACTCAAACACCCTGACTCAGAGTTTCTCCTCCATGCTGCTGGCACGCCGGCGTTTCTACTTAAGGCTCGCTAAACCGCAACGTTTCCATTTAAAGTACAGCCTCGTATTCTCCGGGGAAGTCTGCGGCGGCCCAAACTGCTACGGCGCTGACGATCACCACAT
This sequence comes from Ladigesia roloffi, assembly GCA_037577295.1. Lineage (NCBI taxonomy): Eukaryota > Metazoa > Chordata > Actinopteri > Characiformes > Alestidae > Ladigesia > Ladigesia roloffi. The sequence continues at coordinate 25,474,310 of JBBKCR010000001.1, forward strand.
ACAGCTGAGCTTGTAGGAAAAATCAATTAAAGGTTAACTGGACTTCACCTCAGGAAAACGGAATCATGTATAGACGTAGCTGGCAGCACCGTGACCGATGATGCACGGCTTGGGCGAGAGCTTCACAACCTTTCTGTCTCAAACCAGCAGCTGGTACAGCACTGTGCAAAAGTCTTGTGCAATTATGCAGATTGCTTGAAGACATTTAGCACTAAAAAGTATCAGGATTTCTTTCTTTTAAAAAGAAGTTTAGCTGTGAGACCTAGGTTCGGTTCCAGATTTACACCTCCAGTCATTGTGCAGATTTATCAAATTACATAAGCAACAGAACTCATTTAATGTGATTATATCTAATGGGAGCTACATGCTATACTGGCCTTCCATGAGCAATGAGGTCTGGAAATGTTTAAGAGAACAGAAATAAAAAAACTCCATTTACTGTACTGATGTTATTTGTTTCAATAGTAATATTCATAATTTATCACTCGATATTACTACCCAGTATTAAACAGCTTTTGGGTGTAATTTTCACTGGTGCTTAGGTCTTGTGAACAGTTCTGTATCTGCTGTGACTACGACGTTTCCACGAGCCGAGTTCAGATGCGTGGAGCAACAGAAATATACGTTCCGGCCGAGGGAGATCACTACACGCTTTCCTCAGGCTCGGTTTACAGTAAACACCCTCAGACGCCACTACTCTGCCATGTCGAGCGGCCAATGTGGCGCCGAGTGACGCCGCTGAGAGAAAAAGCTCTATTTCGTAAAACAGCAGAGAAGTTTTCCGCTGACTTGGTCTAACAAACAGGCTGGTCCTCTAGGTCTTTGGACGAGAGGCAAGTTAACATTCAATTTATGCAGTTTGACACTAATGCCCAGAAAGGGCTCTGTGGCAGCGTGCATCTGTGGTTGATTTTTAAACTAAGCCTATAATATCATTTATGTAATATGTGTTGGTTTAAACAGTGCAGCGTCAGTGTGAGTGGAAACCAGGAGCATGTCGCTAAGATACACACACACGTCCTTCACACTTCTACCTATTTTAAACAGTTAGCTTGAAAAGGTACCTAGATAGTAGGTACCATTATCAAGGTGCCTCAGCGGTGCCACTGGCAGTCCTGGGATTCAAAACTATGACCTTCTGATCACAGGGGCCACTCCCTAACCACCAGGCCACCAGGTGTACCAGCTACAGGAACAAGCTGAACCCACAAGCTCAACATGAGCATCCAGTAAATGAGACAGAACAGGATATGTGGAATCTGTGCTGCAGTGTGGGTTGTACAGTGCTAATATTTCCTTGTAATAAACGTTTTTTTAAATTCAAGGGTAAACATCTGGCCTGTTGTTTATTTGCTAAATTCTTACCAACCTGCATCCCAGTCGCTCATATGCAAGCCTGTATCTTGGCATTGACTTCAGTCAGTCTACGGCACTTAACAGACTCTTTTCTTAAGACAAAACCTCAACACCACAAATTAGTCCAAACCCGCAGCTATACTATGCATTTATGGTTTATTACTGCAGAGTGGACCAAAAAAGTTCAAATAAGTGTAAATGGAGGCCTACAACCTTTAGGATGATAAATAAAATGATAATTAAGTTTATTTTTTAAACATATACCGACTGAAAAAAGCTGAACAAACCGACTATTATTAATGCATGATCAGATATGTTTTGCACTGCGACAAGTCATAATATTAATTCGAATCCGCTATTTTTAGGAGCATTTTGAAAATAAACCTTTCGATACCCATCCAGAAATACCCACATGTACTTAAATCCTGTAAAATGCTATCTGGTCCTGCCTTGGTTCTGTTCCTGGAGAGGAAAGTCTTGAGAATACACATTTGTGCTGTTGGGATCTCCAACTCCTTAAGGAATGGAGATGCATAAGTATATGTTCAGTATGGGTGGAGCTCTCGTCTCCACATAACATCAAAGTGTCCCAGAAACCGACCGACTCTACATGTCTACGAGTAATCTGGGCAAATCTTGGGATGCTAAAATGCTGCGTCAAACAAAATCAGCTGCTGTCTGAGGTATTTGTGTTCTATTAACTCTGAAAGGGTAAAATCTTGACCAGCATGTTCAGATGTAGGACAAACAAAGCCGTACAATAAAATACGCAGTCATGACTGAGTTCCCACAGCCTCTGTCATATTCTCTATTGGCCTCCACTCCACTTCCCCACCCTCAGACGTTCTCCGAGGGGGTAGTCCAGCGGTCATCTATCAAATGAGCCGAATAAAAGCTGGTAATTCAATATGCTGCAGGCCAATGGCATCTCTATCTGGCTAAATATACAGGCTGCCAGGGGCTGACGTAATGGCGTAGCTAAATGAAAGCAGGACTAAGTAATTGGGGGCACTGAATGCAGAGCTGGGACCGCGGATAGGGGAGGAGATTTTATGATCTCTGCAGGCACGTGGGTAGGGGAGGAATACACGGCCTTGTGTAACACCTCCCTCTGCTTCTGCACTAATAAATCAAACGAATTCAGGAGCACTGACCATCCAAACACAGCACTCCGCATTCAGAGCAGGTCCAGAAAGGGGAATAAGCAGAGTTTCTGCTTCTCCACGGTGCAAAAATTTGTTTTGCCATGGCGATAAAAGGAAAATAATTGGACGAGACTAACGACTGTATCCGACCAGGCCTGGGCTGATACATTTTTAATCAAGAAAAATGACCAGAATGAAAATTTACACTATTAATAGTATTGTTATTATTTCTGATGGTTTCTTAATATGTCCAGAAACAATAGCAGGTGTATTTATAAAAGGCGAGACTGTCGGGTACAAACAATAACAGCACACAGTCCTGTACCACCCCACTCAGTGGTGAAGCAGCTGGAACTCATTCGTTTTCAATGATTGCTGTAAATTTCCAGGTACTGGAGCGGCGCAAGCGTTTATGACAACAAATTTTCCGCAGTTTCCTCCAGTATAAGTAGAGCTGGGCGATATGGCAAAAAAATTATCACGATCATTTTTCTTACATTGACCGATATCGATAATTATCAATATTATAATTCCTGATATAATAAAAATAATATAATAAAAAAAGTATAAATATAATTCTATCCCGGTAAACAGAATGAAAACAGTAAAACAATATTAGTAAACAAATATTCGCAACAAATGACAATTTACATACAAAATTCCCATAAAATGTAAAATTTTTTATTGATTTTCAAGTATTTAAAGAAACAAATACCAAAGATCAAATTAACAAAACCATATAATAATGTACCAATGTGCACAAAAGTACAATGGGCAGGATAGAACTGACTGCAGCAAGTATCTGTAACAGTGTTGCCCCCTTTATTTAAAACCCTTTCTTAACACGAACAGGTGGCAGGAATACCAAGATAGCGCTTAGCTAGGGGGCTCACTTTAGGAAACCAGAGGACTGGTTTCACTGCCCACACAAGGCGTTTGCAGATAATTTTCGAGTTCAGTTTCAGTCGACTTTTGGTGTGAATTTCAGGTCGACTACTTTAAGAAGTTTCAACGAGACTAACTGGCATCATTTCGTTTGCCGAGAAGTAAGTCACTGCACTTGCAATGTCCCAAAGCCTTTTTGATTTTTTTGTCACATAGATGCTGCTATCACCTAGAACGTGCTGATTACCCACTCATCCTGCTATACTGAACCTTAGACCCACACACAATTGTAATGTCATCAGGGATTGGCTGTTATGCAAACCTAATGTGAGGCTCGATTGGCCCTTGGGTTGTCTGTATCAGCGCATGCTCTAAAACTGAGCAAACTAGTTTTATCGGGTTTTATAGCCTCCGCATATCATCGCTATTGTCCTCATTTTTTATCGATAATAAATCGAGTTCGTTTTATCGCCCAGCACTAATTAGCAGTATAGTTTTCTGATTTAAATTCCACTCACAATTATGCAAATTATGAATACCAATTGGACCTGAGCAGTGCGGTACATGCTTTATCTTCACTCCAGTTCTGAAGTTTGTTTATTATTTTATACACTAGTAATTTTACAAAAATGTATTAACTTACTTATTACTGGACAAAGCAACTCACGTGCTCACGTTTTTAAAGTTTTTCATATTTATCTCAGAGCTGCTACTATATCCGCTAAATGCAATCATCAAATGCCATACTTTACAAAACTGACATGAGAAGAACTCATTAAGAATCACAAACTTGATTTGAGGAAATGTTTTTTCTCATCGAATTAAATGCAGTGCTACTTACAATGCAGCCATAAATCTCAAAACTTTTTTGGAGAAGAAAATATTTAAACGATACATGAGCAAGTAAAAGTAAAAACGTTTTTACAATTTTTTGAGGTTGACTTAAACTAACCCTTTGTATGTGTGATTTGAATCAGAATCTGAAAATGTTTGTTACGACTGCACAGAGACAAGGATAACAACAATTATAAAGTCTAAATAAAATGTCTATGCTACATTATGCTGGGGTATAAACACACCAGATATTGCACCTAAAAAGGTTTGTTTTGAGAAGGGGTAATGAACAGAAGCCATAAAATTAAAAACAGCATTTTGAGGAAGAAATGTAGTTGAAAGTGTCTGTGATGTTTACACAGTAAACATGGCCACTTTGTCCAGTGAACCCTTGGAGAGCTTTGAAGGTGGTGGAGCCAAGAGGTGCTGGGTGGTGGATCCTGAACTGATTAGGGAGGCCAGGCCTCCTCCCTCCAGCGACTCTTTTCTGTTTACTCTGGGATGTTTATGAAGGCCTGGCCGCGGGGGAGGGGCTCCACCAGCATGGAGCACCACTGCGAGAACCGAAACCCAAATGCCACCGAGCTGACAACTACACACAGTTACTGCCAGCTTGAGAGAGACGTTTGGGCAGCTGGCTGAACTCTGGAGGAAGAAAAATAAAAGAGCAGCTAGAGAGTAAACAACTGAAAAGCTGATTATTGATTAACCACTGAGAAAATCAATCGGAAGCAGCACTGAGGCTCTTTAGGTCAGACGAGTTCCCAAACGTGGGCCTGGAGGACGCATTGACCTGAGCTACTTATGAGTCTAGATCAACCACCAACATGACAAACAAGGTCAGGATGATGCCGGAATACACAGCGACAACGAGGAGTGGAGTCCAGCAGGGTAATGCTGCTGTATTACAGAACGAAGGCTAATGGATTCTGCCGAAGCAGCACATCAATCACGCACATAAATACAAGCATACAAGAGCGTGAGTGGGGGTTACAGGCATTAGCTGATAAAATCATTAGGTTAGTCATTCTGCCTACTCATGGACTCAAGGTAGTACTGTGTGTGTGTTCGTGTGTGCGCATGGGTGTGTGTGTGTGTATGTTTAGGTGGAAAACCCAAAAAAACTCAATTTATCCTACTTTTGTTGAAAAGAACCCAACAGATACACAGTTACAGTGGGGCAAAAAAGTATTTAGTCAGCCACCGATTGTGCAAGTTCTCCCACTTAAAATGATGGCAGAGGT
>JBBKCR010000001.1:25488686-25504143 GCA_037577295.1 Ladigesia roloffi
AGACTGGGAACGAGAGACTGGAGAGGAGAGACTGGAGAGGAGAGACAGGGGAGGAGAGACTGGAGAGGAGAGACTGGGGAGGAGAGACTGGAGAAGAGAGACTAGAGAGGAGACACTGGGGAGGAGAGACTGGAGATGAGAGACTGGAGAGGAGAGACTGGAGAGGAGAGACTGAGGAGGAGAGACTGGAGAAGAGAGACTGGGAACGAGAGACTGGAGAGGAGAGACTGGAGAGGAGAGACAGGGGAGGAGAGACTGGAGAGGAGAGACTGGAGAGGAGAGACAGGGGAGGAGAGACTGGAGAGGAGAGGTTGGGGAGGAGAGACTGGAGAGGAGAGACTAGGGAGGAGAGACTTGAGAGGAGAGACTGGAGAGGAGAGACTGGAGAAGAGAGACAGGGGAGGAGAGACTGGAGAGGAGAGACTGGGAAGGAGAGACTGGTGAGGAGACACTGACACTCAGAGAAATTGCACAGTCAGAATTAAATGCTGTGTATATATCCACCCATTATCTTGCAGGCATGTGGGGGCATTATAATACTATCCTGAGATGCTGCAATGACATTTTGGCAAAATGGAGTCCCCAGCAGATTAATGATTTTCATTCCCATCAAACAATGTGTCATATTTTCATTCCTAACACATTGCCCAGTCCACATGAGTACAGATATACAGCATACATCAGTACACATTTCCAGTTCATTCACTTTTTTAGGCAGTCTATACAGCCATGGAAAAAAAGAGAATCCTGATTCTCTGCTCTTAACATCAATGTTTTAATTTTTGCAGTGGTGAAATAACTTGAGTGTTTAGTTGTAGTTTAACAGGGAATAATAATTATTTATATGCATTATTTTAAATGTTCTTCATTTTTTGTTTGGAATTTTGAATCAAGTGTTGGTCAATAGTGTATAAGAAAATAGCGACATTTTACACAGTCTCACTCCCACGCATTACCAAAGGAACAACCAGAAAATAAATGATACAATCGCATACGTGAAGAATCATAAGGTTTTTGTGAATCTCTGAACTGATTTCCTACAGTTAGGTCTTCAACAGTTCACACTCGGGAGCGTCTTGCCATCTGCTGGCCGGAGGTTCGAGGTGTTTCACTGTAGAGCCAGTGCTCCTGTTTACTGAGTGTTTGAAACTCATCATTATCAGCGTTAAACTGACTGTATAAGACGATGAACTTCAAGGTATACTTTTTCGAGGTAGCGTGAATCGATGACCTGCTTTATAATTTTTTAAGTAAAAAAATATACATATTTTTCGGATTATACATATTATTAAGTATATATTTCCATTGATTGGGAATAACGGCGTTAAGATAACGGCGTTACTGGGAAAAAGGTAGTTTCTTAGTAACGTGTAATCGAAACAATTACTGTTGCCATGGTTACAACGCTATTAGCGTAACTGACAATAACATCTCAGCAATAGGAGCAGTGATATATTGAATTTGATACATGTCTCTCACTGTCCCACAACGATATTCAAATAGTGTAGATTTGTGTACACACCTTCCAAAATGCATACTAGCTGTGAGGACTTGTGTTTAAATGTTTTAATATTTCCACACATTTAAATGAATTTAGATGGAACCATAAATTGTTTATGAGAGCCAGAAAGTAATGGGCTTACAATCTTCCTGCCAGAGAGGGTTTTCATTGGACCATTGACTCACTTCTGTGACTCGTCTTTATATTTATTAATTTCAAAGAGAGAGACGGTCTTGAGGTGAGTTTGGAATCTGAAAGACACACATACAAGAAAGAGCAGTCCTGTCTGTCAAACCATGAAGCTCACTTGTTCAGACTGTGACTCAAGAAACATGAGGTCTTCCAAGTCTTCAGTTTTAGGGCTTGCATGTCACACTGAATTTCAACTGTCCATTGAGTGGTGACTCTGACCTAGCTCTGTAGCTTCCAGTTTAAACCACGATCTCAAAAACAAAAGTGTGTGGGATCAACCCTGAGTCTTTAACTTTGTATATTGCACATCACATTTAAACTGAACGTTGTGCATCTTCAATAAGGTGAAGAGCAATCAAGGCCAGTTTTTGGGCTCTACACATTTAATCCCTTTTATGTCACATTTCATCAAATGTCCAAAAGTAAACATCTACCCTAGCTCTATAGTGTACTGGTTTAAGCCATAAGCTCAAGTCTCGAAGGTTGTGGAATTAAATATCATTTGTCTACTATATAGCTTGCATGTCATATTCATATGAAACTAAAACATACATTTGGTTATGTTGCAGTGGTCTTAAGAACAAAACATTGTCGGATGTAATCTGGCTTTTGTGTCTTGTATGTCACATTCCGTTTAAGCATGAAATCTAAAGCACTTTGAGATCCTGTGGTTTAATAGTATAAGCATGGCCTCCACGATGGTGAGGTTGTGGGCTCAAGTCTGAGCCTTTAGCATTATATATTATCTCATCTGAAAGTCAAATTACCAAAAAAAAGGTAGGCAATCAACATATTGTTTTTGGCTCAGTGGTTAGAGCACTGTTATTAAGCCCTCAAGGTCAGAGGTTCGAATAAGAGCCTTTAGCTTTATGTCCTGAACATCAGACCTCTCCTGAAAGTCAAATTTCCAAAAAATGGAAGAAGATGAGGGATTCTGTTGCTCAGTTTTACTTTCATTTCCATTTTTACTTTCACTTTCTTAATGATCCAATTATCAGGTTTTTATGTGCTGCTTCTTTGAAGTTTGGTGCCCTGGCTGGTCCTTTGGGTTCCTGTTGACAGAACAAGAAGACTTGGATGGACTAAACAGAACTATGACTTTATGAGCTCTGGATAAGACCGGTGATGGATCAGGTGAAGATTATATTGTAACTTTCTTTAGAGTATTTTCTGCAGCAGCTTGGTTCCAGCTCTTGAATCATTAGTGAGGTTCTGACGATGCCCATTTGGGTAAATCTGTTTCTCGGACAGCACCTTATATTGAATGAAAAATAATGTTGATTTGCCCCAAAATCTCCCAAGTACACACACACATGTTCTACACATGAGTGTAGAACTTATGGTTAATCACCACCTGTCTTTTCGTGGAACATATTTGATTCATTTCAGAAAAGGCTGAAATCAGTACATATAAGAATGGAACTTTTGCCTTTTACCAATACCTTTTATATCGGGATCTTTGCCTGAAGCCACAGAACTTTTCTGACTTCCCCCCCAAAAACTTTCAGCCGACACTTCTTTAGAGAACCTCCTTATCCTAGTAAATATTATGTAAAAGTTATTTAAACCTTGAAAAGGTTCTTCACCCTCAGATCTCATTTAGGGAGAATTATCTCCTCAAAATATGTCCAAGTTCAATCTGGCTGAGGACAAAGTGACCATGAAATGTATGGAGGAGTCCTGGGAACTCAGCATTCCAGTGGAATGAACCTGTCACAGATCAGTATGTTCTTCTGAAGATCTTGTTTGGCTGGATCAGATTAATTTGTGAGTTAGAAGGTGGATCTACAGAAGGTGGGTCGATGAGCACCTGGTTTACCAGCAGACCTGCCTCCAACACAGAACTAGTTCACGAGCTACTGAGGGGAAATTAGTTTGTTAGAAGTGTTTGTTAGAAGACCTGCTCTTCCAGTGTGTCTTCACTGTTCCAACACACCTGATCCGACCAATCAGCTCCTCAAAATTCCTGATCCGACCAATCAGCTCCTCAACACTCTTGATCCGACCAATTAGCTCCTCAACACTCTTGATCCGACCAATCAGCTCCTCAACACTCTTGATCTGACCAATCAGCTCTTCAACACTCCTAATCCGACCAATCAGCTCCTCAACACTCCTAATCCAACCAATCAGCTCCTCAACACTCCTAATCTGACCAAGCAGCTCCTCAACACTCCTGATCCGACCAATCAGCCCCTCAACACTCCTGATCCGACCAATCAGCCCCTCAACACTCTTGATCCGACCAATCAGCTCCTCAACACTCTTGATCCGACCAACCAGCTCCTCAACACTCTTGATCCGACCAACCAGCTCCTCAACACTCTTGAGGCGACCAATCAGCTCCTCAACACTCTTGATCTGACCAATCAGAACCTCAACACTATTGATCTGACCAATCGGAACCTCAACACGCCTGATCCAACCAATCAACCCCTCAACACTCCTGATCCGACCAACCAGCTCCTCAACACTCCTGATCTGACCAATCAGCATCTCAATATGCCCTTACTCGTAACCTAACCTCAGCATTTGTGTGTGGACAACACAGAAGGAATTTAATTGCACAGAGAAATTACATTTCTACTGTACATCTGACAAATGTTTTTAATCTGAAGCAGTGGCATCCAGGACCAGGTTTAGGAAACCATGTTAGAGAGGAAACCCCACAGTCTGCAGGCAGCAGTGCTCTAGAAATAAGACTGAGAAGATTAATATGGCCCAGTATTTACAAACCTTGGTTTTGGAGTTCACGCAGTCCTGCATGTTTCATGTCGTTCTCTTCTTTAGGAAACCACTTAAGCACAGATCTGGCTTGTTAACGAGCTAATTAGTGGATCAGGTGTGGTGGAGCAGTGAAAAGTTGGAGGCCACGTGGACCAGGGCTGAGATTGTTAGACTTCTTTGCAGGCCACCTAACACTTCTTTCCAAACACTTCTAACAAAATATGGACATCTTAATTACAGCTTTGACTATAATTTTAATAACATATATCAGAGCTGGCCATGTTGTGTTAATTATTTACTTAATGTGGACAATTATTTTATCATATATATATATATATATATGTGTGTGTGTGTGTGTGGTTGTATGTTATATGTGTATAGCAAAGCACACATATTAACTGGCGTATCGTGTGTAAACCACATAACCGCTTATTCTCTAAATAAGTGAACAAATCAGTTTGCAAGGAACCAATTAGCTCAGAGGGGCCAAAATATCTAGAACCAGCTCGATTTCCAGATATATAAATATAAATACATATATGTATATACAGATTTAGATTTACAGAAACATACATACACACTAAAAATGCAAACTTGTAAGATATTTTGTACAAAAGCATCTGCTTTAATCAACTTAGTTCGACAAGTCTGACTGTACCGGAGCTTCTGTATGTTGTGAAGAATCCATCACTGTGGAATTCTGCTCATCACACACACTCCCCTCTCACACACAAACACACACTCCCCACTCTCACACACTCCCCACTCACACTGTCACCACCCAGATAAAGTCCAGGTTCAAGTAAAGGACAGCGCTGCAGTCACATGAAGGGAAATGAGACATTTGTTTGTACCCAAAAAAGTAATGCTTTAATAAAGAGAAATAAATACAGTGTTATTCGGATGGCAGTCTGAATCCATTACAGGCGTGGGGTTATTATTATTGCACAGCTCTCCCTTTCCAAGCCTAATGCCTCCATTTATAACAGTCGTTTGGGATGCAGCCCATGTTTCTGGTTTATTGACAACTGCCAGCTGGACTCTGAGTGAATTTTACAGGATGGTGTGAAGAACAGAGCATTAATATTATTATTATTATTATGATTGTTTTATTATTATAATATATTTTAATTTGATTATTATTATTATAATTACTATTATTATGGGCTGTGCCCGGACATAAGCCATCAGTTTGACAAACAGACAAATCAAAGACAGACAAACATGACATCAAAATGCCCTGCTAAAAGGTAAATTAGGATAAATAAGAAAAATAAAAAAATACATAGCCTGGGTACCACAGGATTACAAAATAACATCCCAGCGTAGGCAAAATTTTAACCACCACCGGTCAGCTTGCATGTTTTGCTGGAAAGTTAAATATCTGCCACAGGAAAAAAACAAAACACAAATGTGACATTTGACCTTTTGTACAGACCATTTTTTTGGTTAGTATTAAAAAATATATTTTTAATTCAATGCGTGTTCTAACGCACATAGTAAATGTGCAAAAGTGAATTCCTCTTAGAGATTTTCATGTAGATGTAGACAATATTAGTAATTAAGTATTCAAATAATTATATTAACTATGAATTGAGTGTACTTTTGTCATTACTTTTTAATTACAGCAACTAGTGCATTTGTGTGATTTCAGCAGTGTAAGTGCCAATAGCTCCCCCTTGTGGAGGCCCATGGAAACGACCTGCAGTTTATCATTCAAACTTTTACCCAGTCAATTTTTAAACGAACGATCTGTCTTAAAAAATAAATACAACATGCGAACTGACCGGGGTACCAACACTTTTGCACACAACTGTTGTTTCCAAATATGCCCCAATAATCTACAACATGCATCAGAGCAAAGCACACATCTTCACTGGCGTATTGTGTGTAAACAACATACCTGCTTATTCTCTAAATAAGCGAACATCACTGTTCTCAAACCGGTCTGTGAGGAACCATTTAGCTCAGAGCGGCTAAGGGATCTAGAACCAGCTGGATTTCCTCCACCGATGCTGTGAAACAACTGTCCCAATTCCTTCCACCGCCAGTCGGTATAAATGGATCGTGCAAAGATCCTGAGGTACGGCCTGCGGGGGAATTACAGAAATATGGCCAAAGGTACAACATACCCAAAACACACTCCGACACGTAAATGGGAAACAATCACAATACAAACGACTCGGCAGAAGTGTTTCCTCCACATGTCATAATGCAGTATATGAACTATCTAAAAAAAACAGCAAGTCATTCCTCGAGGTCTTCCTATCGGTCCTGTGCAATTTATAGTCACGACACACTACAGGCCACGAGTCTGGGCTCAAACAATAAAAAAATAAAAAAGAAAGCATTAAAGGTCCATGTAACTGACTGGTTTTCAGTATTCTAGAGTCTGTAAAGACATTATTTTACTAAAAAGACTCAGGTCGGTCTTCAGTGACCGACACTCACTTTGTTTTGTGAAGAAAGAAAAGTATCACTCAGTTCTCCAGCATCACTTCCTTCTGGTTTATGGATCTCTGGACTAAATTTCCCTCTCCAGGAGGATCCCGAACTCCTCCAGACCTCCTCCAGAACTCTCTCAGTCCAGAGAGAAGCAGGACGTTTAGAGAGGGACGTCTCTTCCTCCCCAGTCTCCAGATCTTTCTCCATACAGCTGCAGGACCAGCTGGAGACCCACAAGCTCCACAGAATTCAGAACATCACACACCACTGGTTCAACTGGAGAAGGTGCTGGGAGGGTTTGGACACCAGTTATTTCTAAAACTGCTGAAAAAGACGAATCTGTGCGGCTGAACTAAAGGTAAGGGGGGATTTTAATGTAACATAAACTTCCACATCCATTAAACTGCACTTGAATATTGTTACACTTCAAAACCAGTCAGTTACATTTGAAGCATTTCTAACGTTTTCTTAGAAATCTTATTGTTTCAACATATCTTTTATCTCATTTTTTTAAATCCGAGGGCAGATCTAGACTTCTGGCCTGTAGTGTGTGCTGGTCCTTCGTTAATTTGTCTACTATTGCCAACAATAACAGCGACAGTGAGTCATAAATAGCTTGGGCGCGAGGAAAAAGCCCCGTCAGCTTCCTCAGCGGTGGGCTGGCTTCTGTGCAGACTGGCCATTTTAACATGTCCAACAGAGACTCCCCTGCTGACACCCGCTAACTGCACACACCGGCGAAACCATAATAGGCGCTGTGTCACCTAGGACGCGTCCCGCAGCCCTTTAGTTTGAAATCTTCCAATGGTGCAACAGATGGTCAGCCACGATAAATGTGAGGAACGGTGGAGCTCTCAGAGTCCTGTGGAATTCCAAAGACAGCCCGAGACACAATGCAGACACAACTGCCGCATATTTCACGACTCCGACGCCTCCGAAGGTGCTAGAAAAATGGGACGAAAGCTCGAGACGCGAACTGGGACTAGCAGCAGGTTTACAGGAACGTTTGGCCTCCAAGTGGAGAGTCACGACGGTGAGGGGCGATCACTATCAATCCCACGGCCGATAACTAAATAGATATAAAATATATATCTCTCTCTTTATACCTATGGGTTTCAATGTAAACAAAATAGTGCCTGAATGTCACACTTTTAGCATGGGGGGTGTGGGGGGAGGAAGTGGGGGGTGGCATGAGAAAGCATTGACAAATCTGTGTCACATAACGTATATACACAAGCGACCTTCTCCTAAGGACTAAGTGCATCTAAAGCGTTTACGCACGTCACTCCACTCCGCATTTGGCTCGGTTTTCAGGGAGGTCACGTACAATAAAAGGGGGGAGGGGAGAATCTCATTAGAGCTACACAGTAGTTCTAATACTCAAAAGAAACAATGCACCATGTCTCAGTTCGTGAAAACAGCGGTGTGATTTGTTACTCAACACACTGTAGGCAGATGGTAACGGGTTAGGTTTGGCTACAAAGTCAACGCAGCAACATTTTCCCCTTCAAACGCCAAGCAAAGCAGAATTATGCAAGCAGTGTTAAAGGAATAGTTTGACAAAAAAAACTAATACAATTTTCCCCAAAGATCTTAAATGCAGCCCGGCAGACATGTCTGGAGCTGTTCTGTTCTAGAACTGGAGCTGTGAGAATAATGTTGCAACAAACACTAAAAAATACACAAACCTGCTCAAACCGCATCCAGCTCTCCATTAAGGTGGAACAGACTTGTGGACGTGGTTTAGGACGCAGTATGACTTACTGTGATTTGTAAAATTGAACTGAACTACTTCATTAATGTGGTTCAGACTTGTTGGATGTGGTTTACTCAGTACGAGTTACTGTGAGGTGTAAAATAAAATAAAAAACTACACTTCATCGTTGTAAGTAGCAGGTTCCGTCACACAATGTGGTTTGAGAAAACAGACCCTGTTGTGTAAAAAGGATGTATGACTTACTGTGAGCTGTAAAAATGAACTTTACTACTCAATTAAGGTGGATCAGACTTGTTGGATGTGGTTTAGGACACAGTATGACTTACTGTGAGCTGTAAAAATGAACTGAACTGCTTCATTAAGGTGGATCAGACTTGTGGGATTTGGTTTAGGAAACAGTATGACTTACTGTGAGCTATAAACAAATGTCAGCCACACAAAAATGTGGTCCCTGTTGTGTTGAAAGACTGCCTGCACTGTGAAGCTTTGTTCAATACCGTAGCTCGCCTGCATCCACAAGCCCATTTCCACCTTAAAGGGCTGGAGAGAACTTTTCAGAATTTATTTACAGCAAACTATTTCAGTGACTCTTCTCTTCTAGTGTTTGCTAGAAACACCAGCCTCCCAGCTCCACTTCCAAGAATAATAAATTAAAGTCGGTCTCCAAACACGTCTTCACCGACCGGCTACATCTGAGGTCAGTGTGAAATTGCGTACATTCTATTTTTTTCCCGCCAAACCATTCCCTCAATTATTACTCAGGCTTAAGAATATGCAATGTCGATGTTTTTTTTCGCTACAGCATTACTGTAGGATGGAACTGTCGAATATGAAAAATGCTAATTTATTATTCATCTCCGTGTAGAAAAAATTGCTTTTTTTGTTGACAGGTCACACCAAGGCAAGTTTACTCTTACACCAATTTGCAACTGGTCTCAGAGTCGGTGAATAAAGACATCCAGTATTCTCCAGGAATATCAAAGTAAAAATAACATTTCTGTATTGATATATTTTTCTTTAAAAAAAAAAATAAACAAAACAAAAAAAGGAGATATATTACTCTCTCGTTAAATAAATATGCCTGGGACCCATTCTGAACGATAAACATTCGGCCAACAAAATGACCCTAAATGCGGATCCTCCGCAATAACTCGAGCTCCTTCAAGTGCTCCGCAGCTTGAAAATCCATGCAAATAGAGAACCAGACGGGAGGAACAAGCATTGATGGAACAGTGAGGTCCAGGCTTGGTCAGAGCAGGTCTGTTCTGTATCTCCTTGGCTTTGGACCAGGCTGTGCCGCCGCTGCTACATGAACTGTGTGGGCTGGAGCTGCGGAGATAAATAAAATCACTGTTCCAGCACAGGCAAGCCCATCTAAGCTCAGCAAAGCATGGCCAGGCTTACAAAATGTTCATAGAACTAGAAGTATACTCTGTACATCTAGCGCATCTCCCGGTTTAAGGGGTTAATAAGAAGGGCTGCTGCACGAAGCTTGGGGGACAATCAGGGAATCAGTCTTTGTATGACAAAGAAGCATTTGCATGAGAGGCAAAGTGAGAGGAGGAGTGTGCTCGAGTGCTTTCACACTTGTGTGGAAGTGTCTACGTGCTACTCAGGGTCGGGATTGTCTTCAGAAGCGTGAGACGAGCTCTCGGGCTCGTATATGAAGGTCAGGAGGAACAGGGCGACATCATGAGAGGTCCAGTAAGCCGTGTGAGAGGTGACCGCGGACCAGTAGCGGCTCTCCACCAAGCCCTCCCGCAGCTCAAAGTCAATGCGATGCTCCATTTCCACTGAAACGAAAACGTTACTCGTTATTGACATAGTACATAAACTACAGAAAGCTGATTCCTGGCTGGACATTTTGGTCTGCTATGTGTCTAATTATAACAAAACAGGAACCTAAACATGCTGTCAAAGAACATTAAATGCCTGACGTTCGGGCCCACACTAAGATTTCTTTCATTATTTTTAAACAAAAAAGCATTAGAAATACTAAAAAAACACATAACTGAAGTGTAGCAATATCCACTGTAAGTGCAGTTTAATGGATGTAAATGTTTCTGTATTTCTAACATTTTCTTTAATCTTACTATTCAAAATCCAAGGGTGGACCCAAGCTTATAGCCTGTATTGTGTGCTGGTCCTTCGTTACTTCGTCTGTTATTGCCTCCTACTGTCTCATTTTACCAGTCCTACCTGACTGGTTTTGAAGTGTAACAATACCCACTGTAAGCGCAGTTTAATATGTGTAAACGTTTTCAGTACGAGGTTTATCAGAATAACCTCCCTCGCCTCACAGCTGCACAGATTCACCACAAACTTTCCAGCAAGCTTTGGAAATAATCTGTGTCTGAATACTCCCTGAAAAATTTCAAGCGGTTCTGTCTAATTTGCTGGAGCTCAGTTGGAACTTGTCTGACCAGATCATACCTGCAGCTCAATGTGAGAAAGATCTGGTGACTGGTGAGACAGGACATCACGCTCTAAATGTTCTGATCTTCTCTAGACTGCATACAAAAGTCCAAAGTGAATGTCAGTCCTTAAATACAGACCTGCAGAATCCCTTCAAAACCAATGGATTGAGGCTTTATGGCTAGATATTGTTTTACTACAGAGTATAAAATAAGCCAGTCAGTGACATTTAAGTATCTCTAATGGTTTCTTGGAATGAAAATGTTTGGAAACGGCAGCATAAACCTTTTTCTTTTTAATCTGAAAGTGGGCCCAAAGGTCTGGCCTGTGGTGAATGTTTAACTGAAGGGTTGATGTATGGACAGACCTGTAGTGTCGATGATTGTGGAAGTGGACTGGGACAGTGTGGACAGGCCATAAGCTGATTGGCTTTTCTCGTCGCTCTCAATGGCCCCCGAGTCCACCCCTGAAGGCTGGCTGCTGGAGCGCGAGAAACGGGAGAACAACATTCCCCCGATGCCTTTTCCTATGCTGGCTGCACCTGAACACAGCAGGATTGTAGCTCTTAAAAGAAGCATGTAGCTCACGAATGAAACATTTTAACAAGCACATTTTACATTACAGTTATATTCATATATCAGTATTTATTCTGCAGTAATGTTATCAATATTACTGTTAGTCATCTCTTGGTATTATTAAATGCCCTGTACATTTAATGTTTTTCATTTTCTTTAGTTCCCATTCGCCACTACAAATGACCATGTGAAAGATTTTTCTGTTTGCCACTGGAGGGCGCCGTTTCCACCTGCGGGACTAATCCACTGAAGAGAAATGGAAGCCAGTGTTCCAAATTTATGCACAAGATGGCAATAACATGCATTGCCAAATTATTATTTTTTTTAAGTCTATAGTTACCTGAAAGTTAAACCTGGACCAATTTAAATTGCTTTTAGTCTTGGTTTAGTCTTAATCTGGGTCTGGGCCAACATGTGCTAGCTTTGGCGCTTTCCACAGAATATTCATTAATATAATAAATAATCAGGGCGTGATAATTGGTGAACTGCAAAAACGGAGGAACACAGTTATATAAAGGCTGTCACCAACACTAAAGGTTTCATTTTCAGGATAATTCAGGTTCTGCAGCACAGTTTTGCTGTAGCTGAAATAAAATTTTATCCTCTATTTAGAAAGTGGATATTGCTCATATTAAAAGTTGCTGGACATGGCTAAATTTATACTTTACCTTAATAAACGTCATAAACTTCACAGATTTTATGTTTAATTTCTCAGTCTCACACTTTCTGATCTGTTCTCCTACAGGTCTATCCCTCTTCATAATGCAAAAATTATAATGTATCTGTGTACTAGCTACATCCTTGTGTTTTTCCAAATTTCAGCAGAGATGAAGAAATTATACCGAGGATGCTGGCTTTGCCCAGGTTGGTGATGGACTCTCCATAGTGTCTCCGGGTCATTACCGGTGAGGTGCTGGGGCTAGGAAGGCTCTCTGTGTCTGAAACTGGGTCCTTCACTGGGTTCAGAAATGTAGGTTTCATTTCATCGTACGGGGTGGGGTTAGTAGTATTACACCTACAGAGACGACAAAAACATACATTTACACCTATCAGAATCAATGATGCTCAATTCAAAGAATGGACTGTTAGCAGAAGAAAATTAAATCCTTGTTCATAATCAAAGCAGTTAAGACTCACCAGTGGATCTGGACAGGTGCGACATTGCT
Source organism: Ladigesia roloffi (assembly GCA_037577295.1). Classification (NCBI taxonomy): domain Eukaryota; kingdom Metazoa; phylum Chordata; class Actinopteri; order Characiformes; family Alestidae; genus Ladigesia; species Ladigesia roloffi. The sequence continues at coordinate 25,501,425 of JBBKCR010000001.1, forward strand.
ATAGTGCTTCAAGACAAGAGGTTCCAGTCGATAGGCCTGAAATAATCAAATCAACAGAATATCAAAAACATAAACCAATAAAATCAGTGAACCTCACTCCTCAAAACAGTGCAGTACAGTACAGTGAGCCCCCAATTTCACGCGGATCAGTGGTCGTGATTTCAATCCATTGTGGATTTTCGAAACTCACACCTCTGACATAAACCAACATAAACAACCAGCATAAGTACGAGAGGGTGTAGCCCAAACATAAACAACCAGCATGAGAATGAGGGTGTGTGGTCCAAATGTAAACAGAACGAGGACGAGTGGTCGTGGCCCAAATAAAAACAACCAGCACAAGGATGAGGGGGCGTGGCGCACGGGCCCGGGTGTCACAGTCAGCTGAACTCAGAGGGGGGAGGTTTGAAAATAGTCGTTCCGAGAATATTATTAATTTCTCCTTGCTGCTGATTGGATGCTGCCCTGACCTGAGACGCTGCGGTCCAGAATTTCCAGTGTTCTCCTGTCTTTTGTGGTGTTCTTCTTAAAACCCCTGCATTTTTATTACTGTAAAATTTATAAGCGTATTTACCAGCTCATACCAAAGAAAACACATGAACTACAGTCCAGTCTATACAGGGGTAACATCGATATTAACATGTTCAGTGTAACCCATACAATACAAATACATGTTTTACTTTACATTTTGAATTTTAAGTTAAATACAAAAATTTTGGGAGCATATTTGGGGGCATAATTAGGGTTTATACCATAAAAATAGGTATTTTAGGCATTCTTAAACACATCACAACCACGTGTTTTTCACTATATGTGGGTGCTCTTGGAACTTAACCCCCACGAAATTCCAGGGTTACTGTACTTCCATGTTCTGGAGGGCTCACTCACCACAGGGTCGGTGGGGTGGAAGATGTTGAAAAGGCGCCGGCAGATGGTTTTTGGCATGATGTGGTCCTGGTATCCTGTATTTCCCGGCCGAATCCCTCTCAAGGCCAAGAAGACAGAGAGAGGAGAGCCCATGCAGAAATAGTTCTCCACCTTTTGGATGAAGATACAGTGACGCATCACTCCCTATTCAGCTGAAGCTCTTTCTCATGAAATGTAAAGCTCTCCTTGGTTCTGGTCCCCATTATATCACTGACTGCACTCATTTACTCCAACACATATTTATATTAGTCTTTTACTGGCTTATTTACAGACGCAAAATTAAGCATTTCTTCTGTGGGTGGAGGTTCATTTAGTGTTGTGGCTCCCAAAATATGGAATTCTCTTTCTCCGAATAATAGTAAAGTTTCCTCTCCTGTTTCTTTCAAAACCAAATTAAAAATTCTCTCAGTGCTGTGAATCTTCCTCAAACCCTTGATTCTGCCGGGAATATTCTTAATGTTTTTGTCTACAACCGCCTGGTAAAGCTGTTTCTTATGCCATGTCTCAAATATTGAGAAAGGTGAATAAATAAAATGATGATGATTAATATTATTTTAATTCTGTAATCTGAAAATAGTTCCTTAACTCCCTACTTGTGTGGTAATAATGTCCTAATGTCCAATGTCCTATCTAAAAGTGATACCATCATTACTATTTTGGCAACAAATGATCTATTTACATGTAATATTGTCATTACTTGTCAGAAACAAATGTTCCAGATGGTATGGTTTCTATTATTATGATCATATAACCGGTCATCTGAGTCAAAAACCCACCTGACAAAAAAATGTATGCCAGGAATGTTGGATGGATTTGTGTTAGACTGAAATTAACAAATTTGAATGTGAATCATTTCATTTGTCTCAGTTATTTCTGACAAGTAATGACAATATTTCACTCAAATAGATAATTTGTTGGCAAAATAATGATGATGGAACCATTTTTGCCCAAGGAATTGGCCTCGAAAGGATTCTCCATGCAATCCTAGTAGACAGACTATTTATTTCTCTGGTGCAAACGGTTACAGAGATAAAGGTTTTGGATATTCAGCTCCCATTCACTCCATGAAACCAGAGCAGCTGTACCTTGAACTTCAGTGCCGGAGGGGCTAAAGGTTTAGAAGCCTCCAGTCCTTGAAGCTGATCCTCCAGTTCTTGCAACCTGACAAAAGTGAATAAAGTCAAACACCAAAAATATTAACGTGTTTGTTGATGTGTTGCAGTCGGATGATCAGTATTCCAGGAAAGTGCCGGTACCTCTGCCTGGTGAGGTGAACTTGCTGTAGGAGATGCCGCTCCTCATAGCTCATCCAGCGCATCTCCTCTTCATCAGGCTCCTGCTGCTCCTGCAGGCAGAAGCGTACAGGGTCCCAGCCCGTCATGATGTCATACGCGATCACACAGCCCAGTGAGTGAGAAATGATTGACACTTTTCCTCCCTTTTCTTCAAACTCGGGGTTCCGGGAGCAGAAGAGTGTGTACAGGCGGTTCAGCTCCTGCGTGAGACCTTTAGTGATCTAGAGAGGGGAGAAATATGCATTGGAACAATTCAGACAGGCTTATGGACCTTCAGGACAACAGTAAACTCAAAGCACAATCCCACATGTCTACAGGAACCATTCTGTTTCTAAACTGTACTGTGCTGGTACTGAAGTTGTATCAGGTTCTAAACTATACTGCGCTGGTTCTGAAGTTGTATCAGGTTCTAAACTGTATTGTGCTGGTACTGAAGTTTTATCAGGTTCTAAACTGTACTGTGCTGGTACTGAAGTTGTATCAGGTTCTAAACTGTA
>JBBKCR010000001.1:25505615-25521097 GCA_037577295.1 Ladigesia roloffi
TTTTGTTTAATCCGATCGATCGTGGAAACTGCTCATGTAAACAGGCAAACCGATTATTAGAACACTTTCCGTCTTCCTGCGCGTGCGCCAACGCTCGTGGTCGGTCGCTACGAGAGAGTACCGCAGTAGAGTTTAGCTCAGGAGCAGCAAAGAACGATAAAGCAAACATCAGCGACTGACCGGTCGCTGACACTACGTTTTTATTGGATACATGAAAACAGTTCAATATCGTGGAGAGAGTGGATGAGCGTAAAATCTAAACAAAAAACCTCAGCATTCTCCAGAATCACCGTTAGCCGTTAGCATGGCTCAATCTGTAGTAGCCTCACAGTAGCATTTCTCCAGTGTTAGAACAGTGTTCCAGTGTTAAACCGTCTCTCCGTACTCTTTTCCTTTAAATAAATATTTTCAATGAATATGCACATTATTTGGTTATTTCTCATCATTATCAGGGTTTTTAAACCTGAAGCTTTTTCAGCACCGCAGAGCGCGAGGCGCCGTGTGAAGCTCGTGTTCACATTAATCTGCTTCTGAGACGCGACGAAGGATAAACGAGGAGAAATGAAACCTCAGAGGTTCAGATAGAGTTTTTTTCTCTTTTTGAATAGAAATATAGCCTAGGTCTACCAGAGCGTTTCTCAAAATAATGTACGATCGGATTAAATGGCTTGAACATGTAAACGTGGAACAAACGAGGATCTCTTTATTTGACGCCCATGTAAACAGTTCGTTTGGGATATTTTAATCAGATTGAAAAAAAGTAGCCATATAAAGGCGGCTAGTGACGTATGGGTGTCAATCATAGCTTGTCGCAAGGCCTGTCCTTCTCTGCCTCTGCTTCTCAGGCTTGTAACGTTAGTTAGCTGCGTTCCTCTCATATAATTGGAAGGTGAAATAAATTGGCTCAAAAATATAAAACGCATGCGCAGGCTCTAAAATATATATATGTATTTTTTTCCCTCACGGCTGCACGCCGGAGTTCCGGCACGGTGCCGGAATAATTTAAGCTCTGCATTAGTCTTTCCTGTCAATTTAACTGAGTTCTGGTATTATATATGTGGCACTGGCATGAAACATTTCAACAGTACTCATTTTAATGTTTTTGCAAAGATGTTGGAGTCTAAATTCAGTAATTAGAAGCTCTTTCTTCAGTAAGACAAAAACTACAGCAGCTGAAACAACACATTTCATCAGCAAAGACCTTTAGAAAGGACAGTGACTGTCACTATCTGGTAAAATGTTAAAATTAAACAGCCAAGTTAGTTTTGGCACTCGCGTCGCCCAACCACTCAGCGTTTAAAAAGACGGTTCTTCACACAGCCTGTGCAGCTAAAAGAGCAGAGACATCTGAGAAGACACATGTTTAAATTGTTGGGGGAAAATAATCATAGCAAAATTTATGATAATTTATGGTGGTATGATGCCACAAGTTTGATGAAATGACTCAAATGTTAAAGTTCTGCAAGGGGATGAGTGGAGGAACACAGACTGGTGATGGCGAGAGTCCTAAAGGCGAGAAAAAGTGGTTAAAAATGTATTACAATTCCATTTACTACAATATCCCCTTTACTGTCACTAATTACATCTGCAAATAAAATATGGATTTAAATGAGAGGCCACAAGTGCGGCATGGTTTCAGCTCACTGCAATACACTGTTGCCGCCGACTGGATACACTTTCAATTGCAGTAACAAAAATACTTACAATTATGATAAATTATTAAATGGTAATGTTTTGTGGGTGATCTTAAGAGTGAGCATTCAAATACTTGTTCAGAATTACCAATAAATAATCAAGGCTTGTCAAACGACTTGCTGGTCAGACAATTATACAAAATTATCTTGAATTAAAATTAATACAAATATCGATATTACAATGTGATATAGTGAAATGAATGGAAATATTTTGATATTAAGTAGGATATAAAAACATGCACGGAAATATTGTGATATTACAATGGAATACTGCGAAATGAATGGCTATTTTGGGATATTAAAATGTGGTACTGTGAAATTAATTAAAATAGTGTGATATTGCAATGTAATATTACAAATTGCATGGAAATATTGTAATATTACATGTGATATGGAAATACTGCACTGCAAAAATGTGAAAACCCACATAATGAAAAATAAGCACCCAATTACTTTTTAATATTTGATGTAACTGCGTTGTTTACAGTGTTAAACCACTGGCATTCTCCAATTCAGTCCAGCATATTACCCAGAATACCCCAACTCCAGCTCTAGTCTCTATTTTTCAGAACACTGTTAGAACTGTTTTCAATCTTACTTTGTTGAAAGTGTATCAGAATATCCAAACATGAGCATTGCGTCGTATATCAGGCCGACTTGTGAATTGAGCCTAACATTAATTCATAGGGGTCTACGAATTAAGGCTCATAATGAAATATGTCCAATTTACTGAAAGTTTCCTTGGACAGAATTCCCATCTAATGATATTATGAATACCCTGCTGGGTTTAATACAAAGTGGAGAAACATGGCAGCTCCAAGAAAGCCCTTCACACAGCGTTTACTAGCGTTTCCTTTTAAGTCCAATCACGTAGCGGCCGCAGGAGAGGAAAAGACAACAGAGGAGGCGGAGGGGAGGGGGGCTCCCGGCTGTGGACCTGAGTGTAAACGAGAGGCAGGACAAAGACATATTCACAGAGGAGGAGGCCGAGCTGTGGAGGGGAGTGAGAAAAAGGAGAGGAGAGAGAGTCGGTGGATCTTTCTTGCAGGAGTAATCCGAGACTCGCCGCCAAGAGAGAGCGAGCCTGGATTGGTCTACTTTACCTTCTTAGCACTGTAAGCTCTAAACCCCACTAAATAGCAAACGTCACACTTTACTCCACAGTGGAGCTACAGTGAGGGTCCCCAACAACCTGCGGTTTATTCATGTATAAAGTACTGTGCAAAAGTCGTGGCACCCAAGAAAATCACGCTTAAAAGCTGTTTACCACTAGGCTGTCTTTAGTTTTAAGTTACTTTTAAAACCTAAATATTACAATAAATACAAATAAATAACACGAATGCACTCTTCCCTGATTTAAGGCCCAATATCATTTGTAGCTCTGGGTTTATTCTTTTAACTAAATTCATTCTTCAGTACATTACCTATGGAATCTTATAAATCCACTTAATAACCGGAGGAATCTGGAACCAAACCTGATGTTCGAACCAGCACAGAAAATATCAACTACTATCAAAAACAAACAAATTCTTGATACATTTTCCTGCTTCCTTGATTGTTTGTATGCCTTTTAATATTCTCAGACAGAATCCCACTACCGGTATAAATGCTTTCAAACAATTTGTATGTGTGTCTAAGACGTTTGCACAGTACCACAGACACACTAATGTATGCCTGCCTTGTGTTATTTGCAGCGCACACAGCACTGTTTCACTAATTGGTTTTTAAATACTCAGAAGACTCCACCTTATTGACTTTGTCGACTGATTGTAACAATCCCAGGCGGTTCCGGGTTAAAGTGGGCTGGGTGGTTAAATGGTGTCACCGGTTTCGTCATGTGGGAACAAACATCAGCACACAGTGCGAACGTCTTTCTCCGCATTGAACCCATAAACCCAATGAAGCAGCAAGCTTGTACCTCAGTGGTGCCACTTGGTGGACTAGTGGGTAGGAAACAGTATATATGTGTAATATCTACACACACACACACACACAGTATAACAGTATAATCTGCATATAACTAGTATACACAATATAACAATATAACCGGTATATAGACAAAATTACAAGTATAAACGCTATAGCAGAAAGATCAGACATAACTTGTGGTTTAAGTGGTGTCTGCCTAATTGGTAGGACATTTGCCTCTGGACCAAGAGTTTGTGGGTTTGAATGCTACCTTTAGTAAACCACCGATGGGTTCCTGAGCAAGACCCTTAACCCCAAGTTGCTCCAGGGAGACTGCTGCTTGTTTACATAGAATTTATTTGTAAGAAGATACCGCAGTTAATTTATTTTCTTCACAGACGGATGGAGCCAGTAGACAGATTATTTATTTATTTATTTATTTATTTATTTTTTAAACAGTGATTCAGAGAATCATGGGTGTCATTACAGATGTTATTTTCACATGGACCCCTCATTTATAAAAGATTTGTAAGATAATTTTGTTCAAATATTTAGATCTTTTGGAGCCAGGAGATATATTATTACTTTACTGTTTAAATCAGTGGTTCAGAGCCTCCTGCTCGACTGCAGCACAGCCTGGCTCAGTATTCCATCTGTGAAAAATAAAACTAAACTATACTGAAAGATTACCAGCACACTTGTGGCACACTCCTTCTAGGAATCCCCTAATAAGAGCATGTTCAGCCTGAAATGTCATGGCTGACATCAGCTTCAGCCCTTCAAATGGCATTTTAGAGTCTTCTTTCAAACGTAACAGACTTAAAAACTCTTTAAATCTCCTATAAATCAAATGACGTTAATATACCAAACAAACGTGGGGTGTAAGTTATTGACTTGTTACTTGTGGGAATGTATATATTGATTTGTGTACATTTCTGTTGTATGTTATGAAGCTGTTCTATGTGTAAATATGTTTTTAAACCAGTATGCCCACGTATACAAAACAAATTTCAGGACAACCTGTCAAAGTACTACTGTATCATATATGACTAGTATGTGGCAATGCCTCATCTAAATAAAATAAAAATAAAATAAAATAAAATACTCTGCAGAGGAACACTTTCCCACGAGTATTCAGGTTAGTTTTAGTTGGAAGTGAAATCCCATGTCACCATACCCTCATGTTGTGACACATCAAACGATTTCTACTGTAAAACCTATATTCGGTCCACGTTTAATGCAACTCGGAAAACATGTCTTGTCCTGCTCCGTACGCGTCTCTGAGAAAAGGTCTGTTATTACGCGCCGGCGAGAACAGCCTGGACTCCTCATGGTAAACACGTCAATTATGCTCCACTGAAAAGATTTCATTTCAAAGGTCAGCGTTGGGGAAGCTAACGAAACCCGCCAACACAAAGGGAGAGGAGAGACAAAGCGGAACTACAGGAGGCTCCAACAAAGTGCAAACAGGAGGGAAATGTTTAGAATGGCTCAGACCAAAAAGCAATAGCCTCAGGTGAAAGGCTGCCACGCTGTTGTTCAGACGGAAAGTGAATGGCCATAAAGAAACAAGAGGAAATAAATACTACACCAATACTGGGCTTACCTAAAATGTGCTTTTCGTGGGGTCAAAGTGAATGGATTAAATGGGTTAAATACAGAAGAGGAATTTTGTGTTGTTCGCTGTGTGCTGTGGTGTGTTCACATATGTCAGAATAGTCACTTAATAAAGACTATACAGAATAAACTCTTCATACAAATAAAAAAAAATAGATGGTAATTTCTCCTAGAAGAGAAAGATACAGCGGTGAATTCATTCCCTTCACAGACTTAGGTCCTTTGCAGCCAGAAGAGAAATTATTCATTTGTGGCCAAAAACGTAGAGTTGGGTTTGGACTAGTTTGACTAAATTGCTTAAACAAGACATACACACACACACACGCACGCACGCACGCACGCACGCACGCGCGCGACAGCTGGACATTACAGGCCCATGCAAATACATTCTGTACAGTGTTCCCGCCCTGAAACCTGTCAGGCAAGTCCCACGCTTCTACAGATCACAAGTCTTGACAAACAAGGTGTTCATGACTCTTAAGTCAACACCAAACACATGAAATATTAATGACTGCGCTGACTGATTAAATGAGTCTGCTAATCTGCCATATGAGACTGTGTGCGTGTAATAAAGGTAGAAATCACCAGGCACAACACGAATCCATCCGATTATGAAACTGTCATGTGATGATAAAATTATTATCTTTATGCTAACTTTTCTTCCAAATGTGTGATTTGAAATGTGAAATGTGTGACTTTTAAAGCACAATATTTGTAATGTGCTACACGATATGGGAAACATGTAAGTACTACAATTTTACTGCTACATAATGCGACGCCATTCACAACAATCATCGTCTTGAAACTGATATCGTAAGAGGCTCTCTCAGTGTTTAGGATAGGGTGACCAATCACAGCTCCATATGAGTAACTGGGCGTTCCAATTAATGAATCATGATTTTAAAGGTTTTGCCGAATTGGTGCCTAAATGGGCAAAACTGCTGCAGCCAGAATAAGGAGATACATTTAAATGCGTGGGTTTTGTGACATCACAAGCACTACAATTTTGAAAACAGTTTTCTACAGGTTCTATAAGATGGAATGAGTAAGTGCACTATTTGAAACAATATGTACAGACTTTAGTCCTTTTTATTTCCAGAAAAGTGATGTAAAGTCAATATATATAGCAGTAAAATCCCAATACTTATATTTTCTTTTGCAGCTATTTTTTGTTTCAAATCAAATGATGACCATTTCAGGATTCTCCTTGTGGTGATACACTATACAGACAAAAGTTTTGGAACACACCCATTTTTCATTGAATACAATCTTCCAGTGAAGGAGATTCTTACTGCTTCAACATGCAGCATGAATACAAAGTCCCTGTTGGAGGAATGGTCCAACGTCCCTATACATTTGTCCATGTAATGTACAATGTGTTTCAAGGCTACAGGAAAAGTTTGTGGTCAAAGGAACAAACTGTTTTGAAGTTTATTACAGCAACAGACCTACATCACAGTTATATGAGGAGTGCGGTCACTGAAAACAGCCACAACATGACCCTCCTTGCCAGTGTCTTCTGAAAAGACAGATTAAATAAAACCCTGTTGTGTAAACACTGTCTGCACGCAGCCACTTCACGACTACTTACATGCCTGTGTTCTTGATGATGCGATCTTTATCCATTTTCTGTCCAATGCCGTGTACCACGAAGACGATATGCGTGGTCTGAGGGGGCTTATCTTCAAGTGAGGCCTCTTCCACGTAACCCCGATGGAGCCTGGTACCACTGCTAGAGGCTGTCACCAAAAAATGGGGCACAAGCAAATGATTAGTTCTTCTTAAGATTTTAATTTTTGTTCTTTTTAAAGCTGGTATTTAACCCTAACCCTAACTGATCCAGATTTTTAAATAGTGGCATAGATTCCAAAGCTAATATGCTTATTGTGCATGTATACATATTTTTGATCGGTTGAGTACGGATCATTTAAAAAAGGAACATTTTCCCTAGAGATCGACATATATATCGGTTTTGCCGATTAATCAGCAGACAGTTGATTCCTGGATCTTTCGGTTATCGGCAAAAATGCATGCCGATAGATTTTCTGGCTTAATTTTTGTTTCAGTTTGAAAGCATGTCTTTAATTTACCTCAGTCTTTATTAATATATTCATATTTACTTAATTAAGCACATTTTCATGATTCAGTTCTGTTTTTTTTTATGTTTAGTACTATTTTACATGGAGTGTTGTGTTTTTATTTATTTATTTTTTTTTAATCCATTATGCATTTAAAAGTATCCATCGGTTTATTAATCGGTTATCAGCAAGTACGGACCAACCTAGCAATCGGTATCAGTAAAATTCATTATAACCTCTAATTTTCACCATTGACTTGTATGGAACAACACTTTGTGATGTTACATCATTACATGTGAGCTATGCTGAGACGGCAGCTGCAGTGGAGCAGAATCAAACTGATTTCTGCTCAAACAGCTTTTTATCTCTGCCGTTCTGAACTCGTGCACATTTTCCCCCACCTGTTTTTTTTGCCACGCGTGTGTAATAAGCCTATTTTTAGCCCTCAGCGTCTGTAATTAAAAAAATTACATTGGCATCAGTCAGATCACTCTGAAGTGAGCTTTTCTGATCCATTATAAGCAAGCTGATGACATAAATATATTCGGGGCCACATGTCTGTCTTCTGGTTTACAAAAAACCTATGAAGTGGCCTTTGGAAGACGCCCTTATCCAGGGCAAAAATACTACACTGTCTTAAGTCACAGGATGCCAACAAAGGGATTTGGTGGCTGCCTGAGTACTTGTTTGTGTGTCAGAAGCAGAGACAGTGTTAAGGTTGCCAGATCTCTGAATAGGGCTGATTGCAGGATGAGCGGTTGAATGGAAAACTGAGCTCCACACAAACACACCGGTGTCTGTGCAAACACTGACCTTTAGAGAAGCCCAGCTTCTGGGTGACGGTGCGGGCGATCTTGGAGGTGGTGGCATCGCTGTACAGATACACCTCGTCAACGCTCTCCCAGTCCACGTGACTCCGACTCAGTTTCAGGCTGTGGATGGCTGAGGTGCAGGGGAGAAACAGAGAAAATACACGAGGCAGAGGAGGAGTGAGAACCCAACAAACGGAAACTGACAGAAAGATAAAAAAACTGAACTCATGTATCATGCACAGCTGTAGAAGAGTCGGTTGGGACATTGGAATAGAAGAAGCGGCTACAGACTACTCAATGTCCTGATATTTCAGTTCATACTTGCTCCGCACACGTAAAGGAAACTGCCTTGTTTTATATGGTCCACAGCACTGGATCCCTCGAGTTTATCAAGGATTCAATGTGGAATTGAATTTAAAGGTGTCTGGTTGGCTGCAGTCATTCCCCTCACTGTGAAAAGTCTTAGGCCCTTATACAAACGGTTTAAAGCCATTAAGCTGAGCAGTGAGGGACTTTCTGCCAGTAATTACACAGGAATAACGTTCAAATAAACAAACAGGGAAGCATTAAATATTAGTAATATTTCTTTAGTTTATAGAAAATGTGCTTGAGGTTTTGTGAGCTGGTTAGAACAACACAGGTTCAGTTCCAGATTTCTTCTCCAGCCTTTGCATGAATGTGAGAAACTCCATCAGCAGCTCTTGATTCAATCAAGTGAAGTATTGAATGAGCTGAACGAGGTTTTTAATGAGAAACAGAATGTAATTCTGGGCTTCCAATAGGAGAGCATACATAAATCCTTATTTACTGTATTATTTTATCGATATTACTTGTGCTATATTAGAACTTTTATTTCTAAAATTACCTTTTAAAAACACACTGGTCTGCTAAACCAGTTTTAAATATATAATTTTCTCAGCTGTCTAGGACTTTGGCAGGGTACTGCATGACCAGCCAGATCACAGGTAAAGGTATAGGCCTCAGGTCACACTGTAGTTGTGCTACAACCAACCAAGAGGCAATATATTCAATGCACATTCATCTCTATTACCTTGGCCACCTTGACTGTTGGTAATTGGTTATTTTCTAGAAAAATAAGAGTATTGACTCAAGAGGGTAAGGCTGAGTCCACAGCACAGGCTTTACTTATTCATGCCTAACAGAAACCTGATTGCGTTCAGTCTGAGCCCAATCAAGCCAGAAGCTGGGAACGGAGCGAGTAGGATTTGAAATATCACTCGGGAGGGAACTGAAGAAAAAAAAAAAAAAGGTTATCCACTCTTCCTCAGAAGACAGAGATATGAATAATAAATGCCCCTGGACATGTAAACAGCATGAAGAAGAACTTGAGGAGGTGTGAAGGTGACTCTGGGTCCTCAGCTTGCCGCCATGGGTAGAAAGCACATCAGCAGAAAGCCTGCCGTCTGAGTCACTCGAGCGGGATTAAACACGAACACCAGAGCTCAGGCCAAAGACGCTACGAGGACAGATGTTTTTGTTTCCACGTGACTACATTAAGCTCAACACACTGAGCAAGAGAAAGCACCATTAGAAATCAGTCTGGTGCCTTCACAGACTTTCAGCAGACTTATACAATTCTTATAAATTCATGGTGTGTGTGTGTGCGAAGGTGTGTAGATGTACGATGTGGTGTGTGAAGGTGTGTAGATGTACGATGGTGTGTGTGAGGGTGTACAGATATGTGATGTGTGTGTGAAGGTGTGTGTGAGGGTGTGTGTGAGGGTGTACAGATATGTGATGTGTGTGTGAAGGTGTGTGTGAGGGTGTGTGTGAGGGTGTACAGATTTGTGATGTGTGTGTGAAGGTGTGTGTGAGGGTGTACAGATTTGTGATGTGTGTGTGAAGGTGTGTAGATGTACAATGGTGTGTATGATGGTGTGTGTGAGGGTATACAGATATGTGATGTGTGTGTGATGGTGTGTGTGAGGGTGTGTGTGAGGGTGTACAGATATGTGATGTGTGTGAAGGTGTGTGTGAGGGTGTGTGTGAGGGTGTACAGATTTGTGATGTGTGTGTGAACACGATCATCATCGCTTGTCTGGGAGCAGCACAAAACTGTACAACATGTTCCGAGCGTAATGGGTACAAACCTACGACTCGGATTAAAAAACACAGGGCAGCAGAGTCGCAAAGACAAAATAAGCATCACTATTTTTGTCCTCCAACTTGCATGTCAGCATCTCTATAGGACGCACTGCTCTAGTTGTGTCATTACAGGTGAGCAGAGCACATCAGTCTAACGTGTGTTTGTGTAAATTGTAGTCCCTCAGTGCGGGTCTCCCTGACTCACCGCCTCTAAAGAGATAGAGCTGAAACAAATGAGCTCTGCAGCTCATTTAGCATGGGTGTCAGGCACTCTCCCCTTGTTGGTTTGGAGATTAGCAGTGAGACCACTGAATGAGGACTTGGCTCAGGATATCCGTCCCTCTTATCGAAAGGCATCTGAGTAAAGGATTGATGCACCACTATGGGACAGTCACATGGTTTACTGCAATGTAGACTTCGTGACCTTTGGTCTACACCCAGTCAAGAAGTCTTGAGCCTTTAACTTTCTCTTTTCCATTTTCCATAAAAGTCTGAGGTCTCTGAGGGCTTGTCTTCCAGACGCGGTGAAGCCCAGTCTTGAAGTACATCACTGAAAAATGTTGGCACTTCTCTACAGCTCTACTAACCCGGTCTCAATCTAAAATGTACTGTGCTGGTACTGAGGTTGTATCAGGTTCTAAACTGTACTGTGCGGGTACTGAAGTTGTATCAGGTTCTAAACTATACTGTGCTGGTACTGAAGTTGTATCAGGTTCTGGTGTTCCAATGTATCTAGTCCTGTTCCGGAGTTTCTGACTCGATTCTCTCCACAGTTTCTAGCCGCTTGTCCCAAAACCACGTTCATGGAGTCGAACCGGCGGAGAGTTTTTCTGTCAGAGCCGCTTTTATTATCGAGCTCTTTTATTATTTATAGTCCTACTGTAGTGTTTTTCTCTGTTTTCTTTATCTGTGTGATGAGAACTGAATCTAGAGAATTTGTTAGTAATGTCCTGGATAAATTTGTTGAAGAAAAGTTTCAAAAAAATAGATCTTTAGCCCAAACAGACAGACTTACTTATCGTCTCCATCGTTGAGTTTTTTTCACGGAGCGTAAAACCCGACACCCCCTTTCCATGTAGCGCCCTGGCATCGAGCAGCTTGCGTTTGGATCACTTTATTTGTCATGAAAAAACATTTGTTCACAAATAGCACGGTGAAAAAGTGCTAATTTATTCTAATCCGGGTCTGGGAAACTGTCCCTGAGAGTTTAAAAGTAAACCAGTCAATCACATGTTCACTTTCTTCACATTAGAATGTATGGGGAAAAACAAAAACAGAAACAAAATTCATGCTTTGCAACAGAGAAGACAGAATCTACAAATTCACTAAAAAAAACTTCCTGTATGTTGAGCAGACATACAGGACACAACACGCTTCACCACACATCTAGGAGGACGCTGTAAAACAGGATGTTCTGAGGGAATAACGAGGCTCAGTCGCCGAGTCTCCAGTTGTAGCCTCAGTATGACAGATGCACACCAATACGAGGAGAGAACCGATCCTGTTTTACAGCACAACGGAGCACATCACGGTCAAACATGCAACTGAGCATCCGAGATAGTTTTCAAGGTACTTTATGGCTTACATCTGCTTCATCAGCTCTAAACACACAGGTATTTAACTCCTCTAATCTTTTATTTGCATGTTTGACATGATTTAAGTGCCAGGCAGCGAGAAGAACCAACCTAGACTATGAGCACAGGATCAAAGTGGGGGAAAAAGAGCTCTCGCTTTGTTTCTGATGAGAGAATTACAGCACTAAACCAGGGCAAAGCTCCTTTGCACCAATTAAGGCTGGGAGCGTAACAGAATGGGTTATTGTTTGAAGCCTCTGAGCCACGTTCACATGGGGAACACTGTACATCCCTCGCATAAAAAGACACCTCGGGTGGTGGGTTTAGGAAAAATCAGAGCAATGCAATTTCGAGCAAAAGTGTCGGTAAGATTAACGTGAGAATATTTTAATAGTTCAGAGGTGGGGGGGGTCCATTTCCCACTGGGTAAAATCTGAGAATGGGTACATTATATCTTTCTAGTGTACACAGAATGTGTATTATGTCGCAGAGGGGCGCAGTACACAGCCTGTAAAGGGGATGAGGAGCCCAAATGGTGCTTTTCTTCACTTCTGCACACTGGAAGCTTTGTGCCACGATTTAATTGGCGGCATGTGCGCTCTGGCAGACGTATCACTTCATTTGAGTGAAGGTGTGTCCATGTAAGCTTGTCACAATTATGAAAATATAGCTGGCAAAGACTTAGCAAATAAATAATTGAGATAAATAATCTGCCTGTGTTATATTTCTAATGCTATATTTATATTTATTTATTCTGATCCATGTTATATTTCTCATGTTTACATTATTTACATACACGTATATTTGCCAGTGTATGCTACAATTCTAATCTTTCTTCTATTGTTAAGAATGATGTATTTGTATTATGTGTATTGTTTACTTTTACATATATTTGCCATCATTTTCTTCTTTATTCTACAGCTTTAATTTCGATTAATACATTGTCAATCTTCTGTTTTGTTCATATTTGTGTTTGTTTGTTAATAATTGTGCATATTAGCCGGTTAATGCCACCGACTTATTCTTTAATCTACTTATTCTTAAATCTACAGTATCAGCTTAATACTTTTATTACATTTATTTTGTTTATATGAGACAGTTTATACTATTATTCAGTTATTCATTCTATGTCAAGATACATTGTTCATGTATAAACTGTGTTTTTGATCAACAGTCATCTTAAATCTTGATTTATGTGACAAATCTAAAAGTGGTCAAACTCTCCAATCAGCAGTCTTGATTACTAGCCGTTGATATACCCCCAGCTCTCTAGATGTGTTATAACACCAAGTTAGTATTTCAGCCTTTGGTTGTTTGCTTAAAACCCATTTTACATCTTAATCTAAGTGTTTGTTCTTTGCATAGTAAATTTTTTTCTGTAGAGTTTTTATTGGACTTCTTAGACTTCATGATTTATATCGCTGTACAGCCTTGTCATAGGCAGTTCCCTCTGGGATCAATAGTGTTTTCAGATTCTGATTATTTTTGCTTTTATTTCCATGCATTTACATTTACGACATTTAACAGACAATTTTATCTAAAGCGACTTTCACTCCCTAACTACAGGGGGCAGTCTCCCTGGAGCAACTTGGTGTTAAGGGTCTTGCTCAGGGACCCAGTGGTGGTGCTGGAGTTAGGATTCAAACACAAGACCTCAAGGCAAATATCCTTCCCACTGAGCTACTCCCCACCTCCACCTCCACAGCACGTGTCTAATGGAAGCACAACCAATTCACACTGATTGTTACGCCATAAGTGTATAATTGTGAAATCCAAGATAAATCTGCAGTCAGCAAAATATTTGTTTTCAGATGTAATAATTGTGACAAGCCTAGTTTTGGAAAGACAAAGCTAATA
This sequence comes from Ladigesia roloffi, assembly GCA_037577295.1. NCBI lineage: Eukaryota > Metazoa > Chordata > Actinopteri > Characiformes > Alestidae > Ladigesia > Ladigesia roloffi. The sequence goes on from JBBKCR010000001.1 coordinate 25,519,262, forward strand.
ATCACACGTTGTGAGAAAAGTATAAGGGTGTCCTCATAAACCCAAGAAAATTGCCAACGAAGTGGCACACTTCAAAGGTTCAAGCCTACTAAGCCTACGGCAAACAAAAAAGTCTACGTCTGAGGTCTACAACTACATAAAACTGTTGGAAGGGGAACAAGGCCGGTGCTTTTGGTGTCCACATGAATGTCCAGGACCTTCCACCGCAGTCCTGGAAGGCCCAGCACAGGGATTTGGCAATTTTCCTTTTTTCTATGAACAAACCCAGGAAATTAACAGACGGCTTTAACCAGTCATGTTTACGCAGGTAAATCACCAATCCGTGCTGGACGCCCCCCACCCAGGATGAGAAGGTCTAATCCTTTCTAGGATTAGAAACTTGCTTAGAATCTTACACAGCAAACACTTCTGAAAATACGTAATGGAGCTAAAAGCACTCGGCCATGTTGGATCAGAAAACGAGCTTAATTTATCCCTCATTCTAAAACTAGCAGGCTCCCCTAAAGGGCAAAGGAAAAAGTCCAACCAAAAGATAAGATCCACTGGGAGTTGAAGGCAAAGATGCTTGGATTACAATACCTTGGCAACGCTTTCGCTTGTGACTTTTAGCACTCGTCTGAAATCCACTCCATTTGAACAGAAAGGGGAGGTAGAAAGGAGGGAAGTGGGAGAGAGCTAACAAACCAGAAACAGTCAGTGGACATGGTCACCACTGCAGCACTCCAAGCTTCTATAGTAATTACTTGTGATACCTTGTAAAACTTGTCAGAAAAACTTACTATCTAGATCTTATATTGGTGGAATAAGAATACCATAATTATGAATTATTTATAATCAGGTTGTAAATCAGGTTATAGACAGTTTATAAGCAGTTATAAACAAGTTATGACACTTGATACATTGATGCTATATGACAACATTAATCATTATTGGACAAGATCTGGTGTTTTAATGCTAGTAACACTATCCTGATGAAGCTGACAGTTTAACATTCAGCCCGAGAAAGAGACAAGATAAACTCAGCAACTAACACAATGCTGCTACAGCTTGTTTATAAACGCTCATTAACAATTTTATAAACTGTCTACAACCTAATTAATAATCTATAATAAACTCCTATAAAGGTTAGTCTCTGAACATACTGACTAACTAAAATATCACTGGTGTCCACAATATCAGTTAAAAATAAAGGCTGATCTACCATTTACTAAAAGTATATTAAGTATAAAGCGAGGACCAGGATGGCGTACCAGGGAAGTGAATGGTATTTAATGTGTTAGCTTCAGAAAAACGTGCTTTTCATGAATGAAAGCATCTGACATGACAATATTTAATGGTACAAAAAGGATCATTAAAGAGGGACAATTCTTCTCTGTTCATCTTATAGCAAGATGATTAAACATTAAGACATTAATGAAGCAATGAAAACACAACACATTATTCAAACCCTGCAAAGTGATCACAACATTTCTTAAAAAACATTTCCACATTTTCAACACAAACATTTCAATAATGCACACTTTGTTTAAAATGTAAATATCAGGTCTTAATATCTAAAACTTATACTGAATAGTGTCAGAAATGACGAATTCTGTCACATTTAAATAATCAAAATGAACTTTAAATCATGATTGGATGGAAAACATGCAAAATACTGAAACTAACCCAGAAACAAAGCCAAAAGCTATTTGCATTTTTTTCATTAAAGAGAGCAATTCCTTGCTGTGTGATTGTTTCATCTCACACACACACACACACAATGCGCGCACACACACACACACACACACACACACACACACACACACACACACACACACACACACACACACACACACA
>JBBKCR010000001.1:25583409-25600663 GCA_037577295.1 Ladigesia roloffi
TCTTATAGGGGTGTGTGTTTGTGTGTGTGTGTGTGTGTATATGTGTGTGTGTGTGTGTGTGTGTGTGTGTGTGTGTGTGTGTGTGTTTGTTTGTGTGTTTGTGTCATGTAAAATACGTTTAAAAACATAAACTAATAATTTAACCACTACTGGAGTTCTGGAATACTGCTCTATTTCTAATCATACTGCACATTCTCTGTCCTACCTCTGCTGTATTTGTAAAATTACATGTATTGCTGTTTTTCACACATAACTCTCTGCTGCTACAATTTGGTGTCTATCCTAATCCTGTATTCACTCAAATGCGTAGCTATCAACTGCACTGAATGTTTCAATTGTGTCTTCACTTCCATATCCAACCTGTGCAATGTAATAAACGTGCAATATAATATAATAACCATGTGCAATATAATATAATAACCATGTGCAATACCAGTCTTTATAGTTTACAACCCTTTTCATTCTCCACCTTCAATAGAACTGGAGTGCTATTAATTTGCTATTTTGCCTATTTGTTGCAATTTTTTGCATATAAAAATACTCTTGCACATGTTAATAAGCTGCTTAGATGCTGCAAACTTTCTTAGCAAACATACACAATGAGCAACATCAAAAGTGAGGTTTACATTCCATCTATTCCAACTATTCACTGTGAACTGTGTCTATGGCTGCAATGACGATAAACCCACGTGACGTGATAAAAACCCACTCAGTGTGTCTAATATGTGAGCAAACTAGTGGCTGTACGGTAAATGCTTGGTTTGGGGATTTCATGCAGCACACTCCCTGCAGTAGAGCTTAGATTGGGCCCAAAAAACCGAATCCAGACCCAACCCGACCCGAGCCCGAGCACCTTGTGTCTGAGCCCAGCCCGGTCTGACAGATTAACTCTAATTATGGGCCCGAGCCCAATTTATACCAGACAATTTTAAAGTTAAGGCCGAGCTCAGGCTTGGTTCAGGTTCGGCCAGAGCATCTAAACTCTACCCTACAGGTGTTGGGGGTCAGGGAGATGTCTGTGGCTGTTAGATTTCCCCGAAGGGTCTGGCTTTGATTTGCCAGCGCTCCTGAGAGGGCGTGGCTCCGGTTCTGAGCGTTTCTGGCCGCGACTCTTTTACCTGGACGAGTCTCAGAGAGAGGGCCATGACGCTGGGATTAGTCCTCTAGAGAGAGAACCACCGTGGCCTCTCTAGCATGACGGCTCAGCTCTCTGTGCCGAGTGTGTGTGTGTGTGTGTGTGTGTGTGTGTGTGTGTGTGTGTGTCTCAGGTACCACATAGGTGTCTCTCAGGAGCAGAGGTGCAAGCGAGGGTGAGAGTGTGTGACACGGATAACCCCCACAGATGGAAAGCGGCCGCTTCTAAAGTTTCACCCCCCTTGGCTCGCACTCCACACACTTGGGACCATGTGTGAATGCGGCACAGTGAGTGGGAGACTGAAACAAGAGGCTTTGACCTCCAGCTGCACTGACATCGCCTGTCAGCACCCAACACACAAACACACACACACACACACACACACACCCCACCTCCAAATAAACCCCATCCAATACAAGGAGTGGCTCAAGGGTGCACGAAGAAACAGGTTCTGAGGCTCAGACCGCCCAGAGCGACGCCCCCTTTCTCAACAACAGGGGCTTTTGAGTGCCCAATCTTGCGTAGGAAAGCACTCTTTTATCTGGAGCGGCCGCTTTCAAACAAATCGAGCGACTTATTAAGCCGGGCCGAGTCAGGTGCGCCGGCGCGGTGGCTGAAAAACCCTGAATAGGAGGAAATACGGCTCCCGGCTGGAAAATTCTGCCGCACAAAAGAGACTTTTTTTCTAGCTCTACACTGAATCACCTTAAACTAACAACAACAAAAAAAAGGGTATTTTAAGCACTTGTTTTTAAAAAAGCTAATATTACATTGTACACTTCTATGTATGTCTGTGAGTTTTCTCTCCTCATAGAGGCCCAGTATTACACACAACTGATACCATGTTTCACAAATCCAGCAAATCCGAGGCTGGAGGTGGAATCTGGAACCGAACCTGTGTTCCCGCAGAACTTCAGTACTTTTTCGCAGACAGAAGAAAATCTGGATGTTATATAACACTTTCTTATTTGCATTCAGTCTAATCATAATGTGAATTCAAGGTCCCTCGGATAAATGTGCCATGCTGTTTTTAAGGGGACGCATTTGAATGAAAGGACGCATTTGGATAATATGAATACAGTAAACATTTTGTATCTGTGTGTTTTCTCTCCTCATAGAAGCCCAGTATTAAATACCGTTGATACTGAGTAGTACTATCAACCCCCACCTAAATAAAACAGGCACTTGTTTTTTAAAAAGCTAATATTACAATTTCTACACCAAATATTAATACAGTTAACGAATATTTTATGTATGTATGTGCGTTTTCTCTCCTCATAGAGGCCCAGTATTACATACAGTTGATGCTCATAATTAAATTTTTTTTACAAACACAAAAGGGACTTTTTTCTACTTCTACACTGAACCACCACTGAACTAACAACCCCCCCCCACACACACACACCCCAAAAAAACGGGTATTTTAAGCACTTCAGTCGGAGCCCTAGGTGGGCCGAGTTCATCCAAACATGAGTGACGTCTTTTTCTGTTCTTAGAAGGGGGCTAATTGTCTATAAACCGCGGAGCTTTAGAGCCGAATGTTTGGTTAAAGGCCTCTTGAAGGGTCAGTTAGTCTAGTAGTGTCAACAGACGATAATGAGTTTGTTGTAAGTGCCCGAGTCGTCGGGAGCATAATGGGCCATCCAAGCGCAATAACAAAAACGGGATTTAGCCTCCAGGTTTTAGGTCATGTAAGAGTACCTCCCTCCAACATAAACAGGTACACTGTCGGAAAAATAAACCGGATCTTCGGGGTACAGATGCTTAGCGAGGGAACCATGACAGTGTTATTGTGTTTTAAAGGGCACATCAGCTCCAACCGCTCTGATCTCAGGCTTCTAATGCACTTTTCTGTATAAAATCTATAGAACTGTACAAATACGGCTGAGAAAGTGAATGCCACGTCCCTTGAAAACATACAGAACAGTGCGAAAGTCTCCGAAATGTATAGATTTGTATTATTATGTTTGTAAAATCTAATATTTAAAATAATATGAATACAGTAAACTGACATTTTAAGTATGTCTGTGAGTTTTCTCTCCTCATAGAGGCCCAGTATTACATACAGTTGATACTGAGTTTCACAAATCCAGCAAATCCGAGGCTGGAGGTGGAATCTGGAACTGAACTCGTGTTCCCGCTCGCAGAACTTCAGTACTTTTTCACAGACAGAAGAAAATCTGGATGTTATATAACACTTTCTTATTTGCATTCATTCTAATCATAATGTGGATTCAAGGTCCCTCTGATAAATGTGCCGTGCTATTTTTAAGGGGACACATTTGTACGAAAGGACGCATTTGGATGGTTTACACTTACATTTCTAAGCACAGCTGGATTTTTTTCTGATATTACATGACCACACATGAGTTAAATACCTACAGTTGTACATCTTAGATCACCTTTTAATGCTGTAAAGCTCAATGGCCTCCTTAAATGTCTGCACGAGCAGTGGGTGGGGTGGGGTGGGGGGTGGTTAGTGTCCTTTCAACTTAAAAGCATTACGTGGTGCCATTACATACGAGCTTACATAAATGTTTAGATTGCGGCAAGTCTTGTTGGCTCGCGCCATGTTTAACTAATGCGGACCCTCTCTGCGAAGGCGAGGCGGGATAACGAACTGCCCCTCGATTACCGTAACTGGCCGATGTTATCTCTTAGCGCTGGGGCGGCCGAGAGGTGTGTAATTGCCGTCAGCCGCCATTAAAGCACTCCCCTCTGCCCTCAGCCACTTCAGAATGAAATTCCTCTCCCCAGGATCCTGTGTCTGATGGGGATCTTCAGAGAGAAGTTTCACCCAGAGGAAGAAAAACTATTACAACGACGTGGCAACAGGACGCTTAACCCTTTTCCACCACAGATCTAAAACGACAGACTGGCGTGAAACCCGCCAGCCTATCATTTAGCAGCCCAGGAAAGAGACAGACTCTATTTTAAGTAAATTTTAATTATTTTTAAAACTAATTTTACAAACTATTTCCATTTTAAAGACATCCTACGTTTTTGCTTCATCACCACAAAGAACATAAAGAGACCTTGTTTAATCTGAAACCAACATTTCCTCACCATTAACAAAATACTTGTAATGTAACCTAATGTCAATGCACTGTTGATGTTTTTTTCATTCCCAGGTCCAAACAGGCCATACAATCCAAACTGGTTTGAATTCACTATATTTGTGATGTCACAAACACCAGCCCACTTACTTTCATCTGTATATTCAGATTAAAGAAATGTAACTCTGCTCATTTATGCTAAAATGAACACTTATTTTGTTGAATGAGGCAGAATGCAGGACAGCCAATAAGAACAGAGGTCATTTGCATACACTCATCTTAATATGCGCAGTCAGAAAAACAGCCAGTTTAATTCTAGGCGATAAAGAGAGGCCTGAAGTTTGTGTTTGAAGATGAAATCCATCTGTTTGTGGTACATAAAACCACATAAACCTCATGAGAAAGTCTTTAACTTCCACAGTAACAATTAGTGTCATAAAATATTGAGTTTCTTGTGCTTCAGGAAAGTTTTGTTCTGTTATCTTACTACCAGAATTTCAATAAACTCATCCAGCCAAGTTACTTTTTCAAAATTAAGATTACTTTTTTATTTTAATTTTACATTAATTTATTGACTATGGTGTAAAAGTGATCTTTTCCAAAATATACTAAAGGATATTACCGCCCTTTTAAAGAAAATCAAACCAATCACAGCACAGCTTGCACTTAATCCTTTGCCCGTTCAGTAACATTAGCAACTGTAAAACTGAGACATGTCAGTCTGGGTTTACTTATAGCCTGAAAAATAAAAAAGTGTCACGTGGTGCTTCCACAATGTATCTCAAAACAAATAAATTTTTTAACTAACTTAATTCATTTTTCCAAGTTGTCAGTTATATCAAGCGTTTAGAAACAAGTGTTTGCATTTCTGTTGAGTTTTGTAAATTATGGTCTCTAATATTAGCTCTATAATATCACAGTCACCAAATTAAATGTAGTTAACTCACTAATTTTTCCTGTAAATACATAAAACTGACAATCATATAAATCCGTTTTTAATATTTCAGCTACAGAAATTAGATATTTTATTTTGAATTTAATATAGTTATTGTTATAATTGGTCGCACCACATGATATTTTGACACTAAATGACAGAAAAATTACAAATAATAAAAAATTGAAGTGAGTACATATATGGGAGAGATACTACATATAGAAAGTATGTTTTTTCATATATTTAAACCTTATTTAAATAAAAAAATGACACTCTTGGACTCCTGGAACGTGTGATATCCTGGAGTTTGAATGAAGAGTACATTTTGTAAAGAAATATTAATACTTTAGCACATTTGCTAATACTTATGTACTCTGATTCAAATAGAACATAAGTAGAGCATTACATTATATTTTACGAAAGTTATCTCTCAAATAATTGATTTTTGGACTGTATTTCCACCACTGTATGTTTATTTCTACTGTAAACTAGGTAAAGTGTTATATAACATCGAGATCAGGGAACCCCAGTAAAAATTGGATATATCTGTAGGGTGTTTTTTGCTATTACTATAATTAATTAAAAAAAGGGCTTGTGGTTGTATCTTTATACAGAAGTGTGTCTTTACGGTGTAAACCGCTACAAATCATTGCTGTTTTTTTTTTGCTTATTTTGTTTAAAATGCTGCTTTGCCATAAAAAATAAAACCATTTGGCTCAACAAACACATTAAAGCTAAATGAATCTCCTTCTGAATGTGATGCAGCGCTCAAAGCCCTGCCGTTGGCTCCGTGGTGGACGGCCTAGTCGTCGAGTTGTAAATAAGTGGAGTAGAAGTCTATTGTCTGACGGCTGGAGGATGGAGACAAGCGTCTCTTTCAGCCGGAGACAAAGGCAGGAGACAGACGGTCTAACCTTTGATTCCTCCCAGGGAGAGGTGGCAGTGTCTCGGCACACGTCTGCCGTGATCACAGCATAGCGCCATGTCCACACATTTGTAAAGGAGTCTATCTTAATCAGCTTCTCTAATGGGCTGGGCTGGATTGGGGGGGGGGGGTTGGGGTGTTGTTCAGTTGACCACAGGCTGCTAAAAGGAGATTATCCTCTAAACTTGCTGGTTCTGGTCTTCAGCTATCAGGCTACAAACTTCTTTTCTACTTTAACTCATATAAATAGAGTCCTTATACTCTTACTTGAGCAATATTTTACTAAGAGTCTCCACTCACTCTCATATAATGACTTGATGGACTTTGTCCAACATTCGCTTTTGAGAAAAAAAACAGAAACAATTCAAGCCCACCAGCAAAGTGAGAAAAAGTTGAACATCAGATGTAATTTCTGGTTATATATAGAGGCTACCTTGATATTTTTACCTAGTCGAGCCTAAAATTACTTTTTATATGTCACAAAAAAATGTATTTGCTAATGACCATCAGATGAGACATGTGTGGGGTCCACGTTTTGTTTTTTAGTTTAGTGCTAATGCTAAGAGGCTAACATGGCTAGTCAAATATTTTTCTGTGAAAGAAGACTTCTCCTGACCTGCTCAGACTTGTGGATGTGGTTTGGGACAAATTATGAATTTGTTTCACTTTTTATTTTACATTTTTTTGTTTTTACAAATTATATACATTTGTACTTATTCTGCAATGTTTGCACAGTCATAGCAAAAGCGTTTGAGGAAATTTTTCACTATATGTTGTACTTATTTGTGCATGTCACAAATCAGGAATTGTGAATCTCTAGTACTCTAGTCCTTGGAGTGCTGTCCTCGAATCTGTTGTCACAGCAACCTGAATAAACTAGTGTGTGAATTCTTGACAGTAGTGGTAAACTTCAGGTAATTTTTACAGTTCACAGTAAGTCATACTGTGTCCTAAACCATATCCACTAGTCTGATCCACCTTAATGAAGTTTAGTTCATTTTTACAGCCCAAAGTACGTCATAATGCATCCTAAACCACATCCACAAGTCTGATCCACCTTAATGAAGACTTCAAATTTATTTTTACAGCTCACAGGAGATCATACTGAGTCCTAAACCACGTCCACTAGTCTGATCCACCTTAATGAATATGTTTAGTTCATTTTGACAGCTCACAGTAAGTCATATTGCCTCCTAAACTATGTCCACTAGTCTGATTACTTTAATAAAGATGTTTCGTTCATTTTTACAGTTCATAGTAAGTAAGATATTCTGTGTCCTAAACCCTGCCCACTAAACTGATTCACATTGATGAAGAACTTAAACTCCTTTTTAGAGCTCACAGTAAGTCATACTGAGTCCTAAACCACATCCACAAGTCTCAACCCCCTTAATGAAGACCTGGGTGTAGTTTGATCTGATGAAGTGTTTTGGTGATGTGTTTTTTGACATCTGGGTGATTACTGCCTTATAGTGTGAAAATGCCTTCAGTGGAAAAATGTATATTAAAGGAATGTAAATTCCTTTAATACCAGGAGGACCCAGGATTAGTGTTTCTAATAAAAAAAGGCTTGTGTTTCAAACAAAAAACCAAGCATGATCCATTTGTTGAAGCCCGAAGTATTTTGTCCCTTAAACACTACCTTCGTATTAATCCCACATTTTACGTTTTCTTAGCGTTTCACCATTTATTAAAAAAAAAAAAAAAAAGAACAAATGATGGGGACATCTAAAAATCACATGTCTAAAAGTTGATGCAAAAACGTGAATTAAAATCAAAGTACATTTATGATTTCTTCAAAACTGATTTCCTCACACAAACCAGTTCATGCTCTCACACAGTGCTCTATTTCCATACACAAACGATGCATGATGCATATTGCCTTGGTTTGGTCTGCTCAAATGGGAGGCTGGCTGGGAATTTCCCATGTTGTTTTTATTTTTTATTCTTCTTTTGTTGTGTGTGTGTAAATGTATATAGAATGAAAGAAATAAATATTACCAGCATATATACTTTTTCTTTTTTGGTGTTTTTTTTTGTTTTGTTTTGTTTTGTAGTATTTTCTCATTTAAAACCCTTATACAATCTAATATACATTATGAAAAGTTGTACAGCTTCTTATTAATGTTTAAAATAAGGTCTCACTTTTATTTTTTTTCCTTAATATGTAGATATAAATATATATATTTTGTCAAAATATATGATCACATATATGATCAAAGAAAACAAAGAGGAGACAAACATACATCTCAACATAAACGTTATAAATAAGCGTCCAAGTGGAAGATATTTGGGCGTACAATGGGAAAGAGTTGGGGGGGGTGTTGCGTTCATCGCTCTAGCGGCAGCCGCAGCCCTCCACTACCATTTCTTGGTAGTTTTTCAGGACCACCCTGTCAGTTTCGTCCAGGTAGAGCATTGAGATGGCACTCAGCTCGGTGGGCACGCAGCAGGCCTTGGGGATATTGCTGTTCACCGAGTTGACCAGTGTTTGTACAATAGCGTGGTTGGTGGAGTTCAGGTGGTCCGCCAGTGGGAAGGGGCACTCCCCGTGACAGTAGTAGGCCTGGTAGCCAGGAGGAGCCACTATCCAGTCATTCCAGCCCACGTCACTGAAGTCCACGTAGAGCGCGTGCCGGCGGCAGTTGCGGTTGCGCTTGCGTCCGCGCTGCTTTGGACTGCGCTTGGTCCTGCGCGTCAGTGGGTGGCCTTTCCCGTCATGGCCGAAAGTGACCAGCAGAGGACGCAACTGGTCCCAGTCTTCGCCCGGTGCCTGGTGCAGCGAGCGGCTGACGCGCACGTGCCGGCCCTGGTGCCGCGGCGTTCGGTTCAGGTGCAGCACCTCAACGGCCAGCCCGTGGTTGGGCAGCCGGTCACGGGTCCAGCGCAGCACGGCCGGGCTCACGTCGAAACTCTCCCAGCTGGACGTGTTGTGGCGCACCAGCCGTGTGTCCAGGAGCCGCGTGATCAGCTGTCCAGGCCGCGGTGGCTTCAGCACCTCGTACACGTTTATCCGGTGCAGCCCCTCGTCTCCGGCAGCCTGGGCTTCCTGGATCTGCTGCCTGTACAGGCGCAGCTCGGCCGAGGACAGGAACTCGTCCTCTGGGACACCGCTGAGGTTAAAGAGGAAGCGCAACGGGGCGTCGGGCGAGTTCGGCCGCTCCGTCGGAACCTGCTCCATGTGCTCTGAGAGAAGAAGACACACAGGTCAGCCCGTATGGAAATAGACCCTTAATCATCACTCCACACAGTTATAGTCCCTTAACCAACAATCCACACAGTCATAGTTCCTTAACCAACACTCCACACAGTTATAGTCCGTTACCCGAAAATCCACACAGTTATAGTCCCTTAACCAGATTATAGTCCCTTAACATCACTCCACACAGTTATAGTTCCTTAACCAACACTTCACACAGTTATAGTCCCTTAACCAGATTATAGTCCCTTAACATCACTCCACAGTTATAGTCCCTTAACCAACACTTCACACAGTTATAGTCCCTTAACCAGATTATAGTCCTTTAAAAAACACTCCACAGTTATAGTCCCTTAACCAGATTATAGTCCCTTAACCATCTCTCCACACAGTTATAGTCCCTTAACCAGATTATAGTCCCTTAACCATCTCTCCACACAGTTATAGTCCCTTAACCAACACTCCACACAGTTATAGTCCCTTAACCAGATTATAGTCCCTTAACATCACTCCACACATTTATAGTTCCTTAACCAACACTACACACAGTTATAGACCTTTAATAAACACTCAACACAATTATAGTCCCTTAACCAACACTCCACAGTTATAGTCACTTAACCAACACTCCACACATGTATAGTCCCTTAACCAGATTATAGTCCCATAACCAACACTACACACCGTTATATTCCCTTAACCAACACTACAAACAGTTACAGTCCCTTAACCAACACCACACACAATATAAATAATGGTAATTCAATTAAACAGTAGGATTATCTGATTGGGTAAGAAATTTCAATCTCTGAAGATACCAGGACCTGAGTTAAACCTTCAGAAACTGAGGATTGTGGACTAACCCAACCAGGTAAACAGGGTTGCCAAACTGATGCTACAGTGAAATAACTTTTTGGCTGTCTATTTTTTTCTTACATGTGTTATGAACACATAAGTCCACAGATGATCCACTTCTGCACAATGTGATACACAACTGCTGTTTATTTACTGCTCATTTAACACACTGGTGGTGAAAAACAATGTAAAATGTGACCTGTGCAAAAGTTGTGGGATGTGTTTTATTGTGGTCCAAATTGCAATGTTCCCCATGAAAGATGCCAACAAAAACCCCAGGATTTCACACTTCAGATCTCAGTTCAGGACACCAGACCACAGTCCAGTCAGATCGAGACACCAGCAACTGAGATGCCTGAACTCTAACACCTGATGCTACAGTCGCAACCTGAACATATCCATCAGTATTCAGGACCCCACTTTGCCCCTCTGAAGAACGCTGAAGCTCTCGTCTGCTATTAAATGATTTGGAAAATTTAGTTTGAAGGACGCTGCGCATTAAAAAAGTTCATAATTGATCCAAATTCACACCCTCAGCCCAGACAGGGAAACTCAGCCCAATCCTATCCACCCCCCCGGATCACAGGCTGTGATCTAGTACCGCGCTTCAGCGAGACGGGCCTGATTGCAGCGCGGAACAGAGCAGCCGCTCCGCTCAGCCTGCAGATTTCTGGCATGATCGCTCTCGCTGGAACACGAATGTTGTGTCTGCCATCTTCCTGCTCCAATCTGGCCCTGTTGTTTCACACCCAGGACCTAATCTGCACCAGGTTGTTCTCGTTATTGGAACAATCTGTGTTTTTGATTAGATCCGCAGCGTGCTTAGCAGGGACGTTTATCATTTTTACCATGAATAATCATTAGCCAGGCAGTGGCGGAGAAAGTCTGGCCCAGGCCGAGTCACTTACACATCCAAAAAAAAAACTGCATTTACCCAAATGACCCAATGACCTTCATCTGCACAGCATCTGACCAGCTTTGCCATTGGTTCTAATGGAGCGAGAGCCACCACCAGTCTGTCTATTACAGAAATAGGCCAATGTTTAACATCTAGTTGAGCTATTGGGGAGTTTTGATGCCCTATATATGCCCCTCTGTGAGGCAGGCAGGTCTTGGTAAGGCTTGGCTGTTTTTCTTTCATCCTCCACTCGCATTCTCTACCTTATCTCCTCAATCTCCAACAAATACGGCTAACCTGGAATCAGAATCAGTTTTAATGGCCAAGTATAACTGCATATACCAGAAATTTGACTTCGGTAGGTGTTGCTCTCTGTACATACAACTATGGCTGTGCGATTTGGCGTAAAATCAAAATCTCAATCAATCGAACATTTTAACTCGATAACAATTAATGTGCGATTAATTTATTCATAGTTCACTGACAAGCATTAGTTAAGTTTAAAATAATTTAAGGACACACACTTTCTGCTATCTAAGATTATTTACTGAACATCAATGTTGACCGACTGAAACTAAAGCACAACTTACCTAAATCGAGTCACTTTATTCTCATAAAAAAATTTGTTATAATAAATTAATAAATAAATAGATAAAAATAAATCCCTTGCACGTTTGGAAACAAAATAAATGATCTTCAATGTTTAATTAAAAATAGTGACTCCACACGCGGTCGTGTTTTAAAGGGAAAGTAATTTAAATAATCGATCTGAAAAATTTTGATTGATTATAGGTTCTGATTGTAGATTACAATTACTTACAGATGAATTGCCCAGCCCTACATACAACAATATAATGAGAAATGAGCGGAAATCAAAACAGCTAAAAAAGGCCGAGCTGGTGTCCCTCTATCACCTTGGCACCGTGAGCTTGTTTTTCCGAGCTCATGGGCGCTCTGTCTGCCTAAGTGCCCACACTGCTGGCAGCAGGACTTTATTTAGAAGTCTGCAGAGTAGCATTAAAGATAATTGCACGTTAAGGAAGGTCCCTCAAAAAGATCTACATAACTGAACTGGAGACTGAAGGCACACTGCTGCACGGCCTCGCTTTTCCGTGCATCCACAGAAGAACTTTTCATTTTTTTCCTGCATTTATCACTCTCATCATCACTGATTTCTATCAATCTCTGAAATTATGGTTTTATAGAAAGACCCAAAAATCGACATTATTGTAGGTCACTTTAACTTATTTCTGTTGGCCTGTTCACTCTAACAAGGTGAAGAGTGGCTTCTAATGCTAAAAAACTATTGTGGCAGCTGCAACATTCAGCTATGTGCAAAAGTTTACCCCCCTCCCCACCACCTCCTCATCAAACTAGACGTTTTTGCTGAAAATAAATAATGAAATCCTAAACGTTGCACTTAGTGCACAACTTATATGCATTTGCAGCAACAGATGATTTGAAGATTCCAAAGGCCACATCTTATGTTTTATTATTTACACACAGTGACAAATCGTGCAAATTAACAGTAACGGTGCATTAATAAGAGCAAGTGAGTGTAGAGGAGGTGTGTTCGTTTTCACGACCAGCACAGAATGTTATTTGGTCAGGTGTGTTTCACTTTGCATTTGACTGTAACACATTTAAGTTCATATTTGAATGAGTTACACTTGAATGGGTTAAACTTAAATTGTGTCACTCATCTTTCCAATCATTCAGTATATTACAGTGTGTATGAGTGATGAGTGTCTTGATGGGTCCTACCTTCATGGTGGAAGGCTCTCACAGTGTTGGCCCGGCTGGTGGACCTCTCCGGGTACTCGAAGCTGACCTCCTGACCCCCGGCCTCGTCCGCCTCGCCTGACTGCAGCCGGTACAGGTCCAGCAGGTACTGGGGCACCACCGCCGAGCGGCTGGGCCGTGGCCGCCTCTGCAGGCCAAACATGTGCAGCAGCGTGGCCTCAAAGTCCCGCAGCAGTTCATGACTCTGACCCGGGTGATGACCCGACACCTTCTTCTTCCCTTCCTCAGGTATCAGACTAGCATGGTTGCTCTCTCCCAGTACGACTTGGCATAATAAAATGACCATCAGCATTCGATTACCAGGAATCATGATGTCTCTGGTGGACGTGGAGGGGAGAGAGAGCGAGAGAGAGAGAGAGAGGTAAGAGAGAGAGAGAGAGAGACTTTAGATGTTTGACTCCCCCCCCCAAAAAACAACTTAAACTGCATTATACTTCCCAGTGAAGTGGGTAATAATCGCTCGGTCTGGCTCGTCCATCAGATATGCCCTTTCCAACAAGAATAAACAGCTTGTGAAAAAAAAGCACCCCCCCCACTTCAAAAAATGTCTTGAATGGAATATAGTGGAGCCATACCACTCCCCCCCACCCTGGCCCGCCCCTCCCCCACTGTGGGATGATTAGACAAATAAGACAGGAGCAGCCTCAGGGTCAGAACAAACTCTAACTCGATAAGGAGCAAGATACCTCCGAGCCCGACCCGACTGAGGCCAAACAAAGGAGCGCGTGCCGCACATTTCACAAAAACTTCTGGAGCAAAAGTCAAAGACGGGCCCTTTACTTTCGCCACTGCCTGGTAAACGGCCGAGGCCCTTTCTTTTTTTTTTTTACCTAGAAATCGCATATCCCGAGCGGATCCTCCCCAGGAGGGAAGGAGGGAGGGAGGGAGAAAAAAATGAAAAAATGAAAAGAGGCCCAAAAGAAAAAAAAAATGCACCAACCCAGCTAACCCTGTCACACGGCATAAATTGGATAGGTGTGGTCCACTTACCGACAGAAAATAAAGCATGGGAAAACAGTCCATGTTTGTTGGGAGCCGACACTGGACGAGTCCTTTGAGGAAATGTTACGTGGTGCTGGGAGGCTGCTTGAGAACTTTGGAGAGAGTCTTGTCCTAAAAATATATATATATATTAAAAAGAGGTTGTCACAAACAAATAAAAAGAAAGATTGCACATGTAAAAAGTTATATATAAACAACACAAACATAAACAAAGTCTTTACATAAACAGTTCCATGGCCGAGGAAGGGAGAGTTAAGCCTCTCTCTCTCTCTCTGGAGCACCGGGGCTATCTGTGCTCATTAGTCGTGCGATCAGACGGCGCGTGACAGCTTAGAGATGATAGCGGGGCCTAATTAGCATGAAAACAGAGGTGAGCCCCCCCCATACACACACACACACACACCAACCCCCCCCCCACCCCACACACACCAACACCACCCCACCCCACACACACACAGAGGGATACCGCAACCGCAGCCCGGCCGTCATCGCTTTAAACCCCTCCCCCCATGCCGAGGGGCGGAGTCTTCCCAACAGTGCATTACCACCTTAATTTTATACTGTTTCATACTTTCATACTGTTTCTACTGTTTACTTCTACTGGTCGGACGTTGCAAAAAGCTTTTCACTGCATGTTTAGATTAGATTAGATTAGATTCAATGTTTTTGTCATTACCCATGCAGTATGAGGCAATGAAATGCAGTTTAGGTCCAACCAGAGGTGCAACAAGCAGTATGTACAAAAAAAATATGACAAATAAAATCTGAATCTGAATCACCATCTTCACCGGTCCCACCAATGAAACCCCCCGTGCATCAACCCCTAAAACTCACCCTTCCTTTGCAGCCGTTCTATAGAAAGGGCACTGGAAACCAAGCCCAGCCCGGTGACCCCAGTGAGGCCTAGTTTAACCTTTCAATTCTTTCTCCTACACGCCGCTCTCTGGAGCTCCTCCCTCCGCAGGTTTTCCCCTCCCACTTGTGGGCGGAGACTATCCTGAAAGTTCTCTGGGCTCTTGTGTATTATCTGTTTGTTTCTAAATCATAAACTAAAAGAAATGTTTGTTCTTTATGTTCATTTGCATGTGACGCCCATAGTGTTTTTAATCCTTACATGTTTTTCAATGACAGTAACTTTGGTTCTATGTGACAAAGGAACACCAAACAAAGCTCCGTATGACGTCCGACACCTCGAGCACCAACACGCATCGCAGGAACGTCCATATAAGGATCTGTTTTGCTATATGATGATGATTTACGGGGCTGCTTACATTCTAAAGGTTCTAGGCCTTTGCAAGTGAGATCCAATAGATTCAAATACTGGGTAACATTACAGATTGCCAGGTTTTTGGATCCATCCTGTCAGATTATAAAGGCATTAACCTCATTCCTGAGTACAGTGAGGAAACGAGCTAACAGAATTAGGAGTGTTGGTCAACTGAGGCCCCGGCAAACAACGGCACCACTGAGAGGACGGGCCGGCTCCATGGGTGAGAGCAGCAACGCGTGCATTTTGTCATCTTTTGGATTGCGTTCCACTGGAGCGGGCCCAAGCATTACAGCAGAAATGATGCATATTAACAAGAACGCTGGGTTAGCGAGTGTGTGTGTGTGTATGTGTGTGTCTGTGTGAGTTTTCATGTATTTTATGGCTCCATTTGGTCATTCTTCACTCAATCAGGGCCGCTGACCCCCGTCTGACCTTTCGTGCGGTTTGGGCCGAGATCGGCCGCTGAATCTTCTAGTTTGGACGGAAGTGTGTCGGGACTCGACCCGGGAGGTGATGGACCGGTCCTAATCAAATTCGGTGGGATTTTCAGGCCTCAAAATGCAAACAGCTGTTAAAACCCCAAATATATTTCCGACAGATTAATACCATTAAACCAGAACGGGCCTCGACGGCAGTCAACGTAATCAAAGCAGCGTGAGACCACTTGACCCACAAAACTATTTACAGGATCTTTTTTTGTGTGTGTGTATTTGGTACAGAGTACATCTATCTGACTTTGTTTAGGCCTCTAACACGAGCAGGGATCGATAACGGTTTCTGATTCTGAAGAGGAATCATGAGGAGGAGGAGGAGGAGCGCGGGCTCTTTTGCAAGGATTGCAGCTTATGGTGCAATTTGGCCCGAGCTCCTCGCTTCCTCTGGTTTGGCAGAGCGCTGAGGGCCTCACGGCGTTTGACTTCACTCTCGCTAACCCGACTTAATGAGAGCCGACTATGCACATGGCCCTTTAGATGTGTTTCCTGAGGAATTTGACAGGGAATGAGGAGGAGGGTGGTGGTGTGTGTGTGTGGGGGTGTTTGGGGGGGGGGGGGGTGTTTGAGCAGGTTGCCGCAAGAACAGACAATAGTAAGGACCGTATTTTAGCATTTTATCTGCTCTGTACGGTTCCTCACCAGGGAAGCAGAGAAGCGGGAATTCTGTCGTCTGACGTTGTTGTTTTTTTTTACTTATATAATGCAGAACAGGCTCCGGAGTTTATGGTCAGTGGGAGATTTGCATTCCAGAACCCGTACAAGAGTCCCAGAGAGCGGCCCTGTTCATTATCGCCACTCTTGTTTACACTTTATGCCTCTTTAAGCAGGACGACGCTCGTGTTACCTGCTATTAAAACTCCCCTTTTTATCCTTTTATCCTCTTTTTATCCTCCATGTTCGCAGGTGTTTCGTTTAATCCCCCTCGCTCACCTCCGGACCCCCCTTTCACACGATTCGCCTGGTTTTTACCAATCAGTGCATCGCTCCGGCAGGAGGACCTGTTTTTGTCTTCTTTAAAGTCTGTAAGGTGACTGTGTCTAACTCTCCCCGTCTATTGTTCAGCATTTTTTTATTTTCCCCCCCTTTCACGAGCCGGGCTCTCTCTTAAAATACAAGAAGCGAAAATACATAAACCCAAACAGCTAGGTCTGGCAAAGTCAAGCTCTCCCCAGTTGATTTATTACAGAGACGGCGCACCCCGCAGTTCGGCTCTGATATGTGTAACCGCTTTTAAAATGTGCTTAGTCCCCCCATTTCAGTCTCCCGCTCCGTCAGACCACTGCCCGGGGGCCGGGCCCATCTAAACCGGGCCGGGTCCAGAAAGACGCAGAGAAAACACAAAGCGACAGATAGAGGCGACAAAAACTCACATTTAAGACTGAATTTGGCCAATATGAGGCATGTCTAGAACTCCTTATGACCAAAAAACAACAAACACAGCAAAGAAGCAGGCTGTGAAAAAGTGTTGAAACCCACAATAAACTCTAATTATACTGTTATAATACATAGAGATATAAAAAAAAACTCATGGATCCCAAAATAAACTGTAATTACACTGTTATATAGAGATATGATCATAATAAAGAGTGAATATACTGTAATGCTATACATATGTGAATAATATGTGAAACCCATAATAAAGAGTAATGATACTTGTATACTCTCTGTCTCTTTCAACACACA
>JBBKCR010000001.1:25612178-25624200 GCA_037577295.1 Ladigesia roloffi
AACAGCCCACCTTTCCATTTTAAAAGAGTGTATTTAGTGTAGTGTAGATATGATTGTTATTGTACACACGATTTCCAAAAACACCATATAACAGTGCTATAAAAATCATCTATACTATAAAACTCCTTAATGAGATGTTGAAATTGTTTTTAATCAAATAAACATTGAAAAAGAATTCGATTAAATTGGCAGAGCGTTTTTTAACTCATAGAGGCTCGATCAGGGGAGGGGTTCCCAAAGCAGCAATGATTTTCCCAGAACGTTTTCTAGGTTCTTATTCCAAATAAAGTATTTTATAGGGTCAAAAAGATGTGTTATTGCTTGTGATTTAATTAAAACACGATTAACTGCCCAAGTCGCTGTTACGTAGCCACAGCATCCTTGAAATAAGCGTGCACGCGTATGATGGATGTAAAGACGCGGTGTATAGGATTTCAGGACCAAGAACAGCAGAGGGGGGCCTCTCACACTAAGGGGGCTGAATCGGCAACAACCCCTCCGAAGTGGAGGGAGCCTTTGTCCCATTAGATGCGAACAACAAGCACAAATATCTTTACCAGGTTAAGGAAGACCTCTAAACATATCTAACCAAAATATGTGCTGGTGATGTAATTTCGTGTTTCTTGACAACCTAGCTTGAAATGTGTATTTATTTACCTATGTGTCCGGCATTATTGGTCAAATAGAGCGTCAGTTACTTGTTATAATACTCGCAAAACTTAGTTGATTGGAGAAATCACTGAGAATTAATACATATTTTAACAATAATCATGGTGTGATGTATGTGATATACATTTGAATTGTATATTTCGAAGACTCCATTAAGTTTTTTCCCTCACATGAAAACATTTTTAAATGTGGGCTGCTCGCTCCTGCTTATGAAAGAAGCTGCGTGTGGCGCATTGTCAACACTAACACATCCCAGGCGTCCATATTATAGCCTTTGAACACTGCGCGAATGAGTACAGACCAGGTTTTTTCTGGTCAGTGGCACAATGACTTTCACTTCTTATAAAATAGCGAATTCGTGCTATGCGCCTCGCCACACCCCTTCTTTCCAGTGTCCCGCCCTACCCAGTGCAATGCCATCTGCCATAATCACAGAGCAGATTACTGGCGGAAAAATGATCGACGCGCTCGCACAACATAGCAATGATGGGTTGCACCAGTGACGAAAGCACCTTGCGCCGTGTGCATTATCGGGCCCTTTAACCCTAATTCTAACCCGAATCTAAAAATGTTAGACTCACTACTTAACTTTTAGGTGAGCTCTGCTTCATAACTTCTTAGTTTATTATTATTTACCTTCATTATTATTATTTGTAAATGCAGTAGGCCTACTATAGCAGTACAAGTCAATTTAATGTTTAATATTTATGTAGGCTACTGCATAAAATATTGAGCATATATGTATGCTGTATGTAACTGAATGTGTGTTTATTAAATTATTAACACTGATATATAGCCCTTATGTGATGTTTATGCCATTATTTTAGCATAGCATACATACCTGAGGATGCGGATAATGAAATAGAAACTAGCATTTCTCTATATGTACATAATGCACTTTGGCCGGAAGTTTTAATAAATTTCTCGTGTTTTCGCCTTTATGAGCAAATTTCTTGTTGCACTTGTAGCCATACTTTGGATCGTTTGGCTCTCTCCACCATCGTAACTCCATAAGCACGAGCTCTCTTGTGTTGTGTGAGTGAGCTCTCAAATGTTTACAGTACCAACAGCAGAAACGTTAACGTTAAACTTATCGATACTTTGGTCTTTTATAATTAAGCACCGGGGCCGAGTAGTTACCGGGTTTCGGTACCCATCCCTAATTAGAATGAAATGGAATGGGATGAAATGGACGGAACAGGAGAAAACAGGCCTCAGTTCAGTACACAATGGAACCTGCGCCAGTTCTATATTACGCCTTCAGATTTCCAACGGTCTTCGGATCATGTGACCCTGTAACAATGTTTAAACAACTGCCCAGCAATTCAACACAAACTGTTTCTCCGCCATCTTCACGCTGACCAGCCTACAGGCAGCTATCCAGAGTCCTAATCTCGTCACAGGACGCCCCATAATAAGATTAGAAAATGTAAATATTTTGTATGGAAGTCTCTGACCTTCAAATGCACTCGAAGCACTCGATGCTTTGGAAGCCCGACCTACACCCTCGTAAAAGCACAGACTGGGTGTTTATTGCGTAATCAGTGGAGCGTCGCTCAAAATCAGAGAAAGCCTGAGTGCCCTGAACAGCGACCCAACAGACCGAGCCCCAAACAAAGGTAAGAATCTTCCGCCATTTCCTGCACTTCCCTCCTTCTCGCCTCCCTCCCTCGCTCCTTCTTTCTCAGTGTATTTATTTTTACTGCGCGACCGTGTCCTGAAGCCCTCTCGGCAGTGCAGGCCACTGAGAGGCTCTTAAGTGGATGAGCGAGTGTTAACTGTGTCTTTTCAAACCTTGACATTTAATACTCAATATAAATCACTCCGGGGACCTGTTATTCTTTCAAGAATGTAATTACATACTTTCAAATAAAACTTGAAAGGGCCCAACAAGTTTTAAAACGCAGTGTGCGCTCTCCGGACGGCAGGAAGGAATTCCAAGCAGTCAGAATATGCTAACATCTCAATGTGGGTGAACCATGGGCCTTTGGCAGCAATCGGCGAAGCGGCCAGATCCTCCGCTCACAGAGAGGAGACAAGAAACTCAAAAGGGTTTCAGAGCGTTTTAGCGACAAGAAGCGAGGTCACACTGGCAGCACTGCTTTGGTTCACACATCCTTTAATTACTAAAGATACTGAGTTTACTAAGGTTAAGTATTTTAGAAATGTATACAGTATAGGTTTTTAAAAAATGATAAGCATAATATTTCTGCTAGCGCCTCTATGGGGTTTCAGTTTTATTTTAGCGCGAAGCTAACGGAAGTGCGCACTAGCTTGTAACAGATAAACGAACATATATGTGAGTTTGTGTTGCATTTCTACAACAACTTCTTTAGTAAAGAGCAGCTGTAAAGAACTACTGCTGTTTACCATCTGACACACAAACACACACACACACACAGACACACATGTATACCATCTGACACACACATGCACACACTGGTTACACCATCTCTCTCTCTCTCACACACACACACAGGATACACTATCTGACCCACACACACTGGTTACAAAATCTGGCACACGCACGCACACACACATACACACTGGTTATACCATCTGACACACACACACACACACACACACATACACATACTTAACACCATCTGACACATAGACCCTGGTTACACCATTTGAGATACAATATCTGACATACACACACACGCACACACACTGGTTACACCATCTGAGAAACACACACACACTGGTTACATCACCTGACACACACACACACACACACACACATACACACACACTGGTTACACCATCTGACACACCCACATTTGTTAGCCAGTCGATCCGATTCACAGTCAATGACGTATCTAGAACCTCCGTAAGGACTAAATGTTCCTTATCATAAAACTGGTCCCACACACTGTAAATCGGTATGTGATTGGTTGATTCCAGTGTCACTCTCCAGTCCTACTGATGGTTAATCTGACATGGAAGGACTTCAGCTACCTACACTATAAGTGATTATAAGGTTATGTTTTTTACAATGTTTCCTTTAGTGACCTGCAGCAAAAGAGGGGGATCAAGCTCCACCCATGCTGGACATCGCGTAGCTCCGGCATCGCAAATCCTCCCGAAAACTGGAAAAAAAATCCTTTGTAACAATCTCGGCATCTGGATTCTTCTTCGGACTCCCCGCGGCTCGGACTGCGAAAGCAAATGAAATTTCTCCAGCAACAGAAACTTATTTCATCATTTGTCAGCGGACGGCTGTTGTGAAAGCGGTGATTGATGGAGTGCTCTGCCGTTGTACAAAAACAGCAATAAAATCTCTGCATTTATTAAATTACAAGGAGCGACAAAGATGTTTATTAAACTTTCTGTCGACGACGTGGATGTTTGTTTAATCAAATTTGTTTGTGATGTCAAAACTGTGCAGCAGCGAGAGCCCAGACTCTCAAGGTCAAGCACAGAACACAGAGATACAACACACGGGTTTATAAAGTAAACGCACACCAGAGCCACTTCAAGTGCGGCCCACCGAGCCCAGCCTGCCCCCTGGGGAGGTCACGTCGGGATACATGTTACAATAATAATATATTTATTTGAAATGTATTATTACCTTTGCACATCCATCTACCTCACACAGTAATTTATCTGCTCCTTTGCACGCACACACACACACACACACACACACACACACACACATATATATATATATATATATATATATGTGCGTAGTACCCCTTTAATCATTATTTTTGATTTTTACTTATTTATTTACTCTTAACTCTGCATTTGCGTGTGGACAGCAAAGAAAGAATTTAATTGCACAGAGAAAAGCAATTTTTTTCTGTACACATCATGACAATTTTGAGTCCGATATCTTGAAAAGTGAATTTCACTCAAGCACTAAAGGACACTGTAAACAGCAAAAGAATAAAACACTAATTTTAAAATAATCACAAGATCACTGGGGGCTACAGGTTAGAAAAGACAGAAACAAGCAAATGAGGCAGGCATAAAAATAGAAAGATTATTCATTCTTAAATATAGAAAACCTCTACAAAATGACAGACAAGAATGAAAAGTATTTTCACTTAGTGTAAAGTCCGACAGAAACACAGTGTTGAGGAGCTGCTACGATTAATTAATTGTGTCGTTTTAAATCGTAGTTAATCGTGAAACTGGTTAATCGTGAAACTGGTTAATCATGACATCCCTAGTACTAAACTACTAAAGCCACGACTGCATGGAAACAAAATAATCAAGTAGAAGTCTCCAGAAATCCTGTAAAAATGCTTAGTACTAAATACACCACGCTATATACACAGTGCTGTGGTCAGTAAGGGAGCTGGATATAAATAAATATAGATAAATAAATAAATGACTGCTGAGATTCACTGGGTAACATAAACAGTGGTTTGGAGTTGTCGTCTATACTGAGTCTGTTAAGGGACCGATTCAAGACGTAAGTAGTCACGTTTCACAATATTGTGGGAAGAAGGTCTTTCCCTGTCAGACTCACAACAAACACCTTGCAGTTGATCACACACACACACACAAACAATACAAATATCCAATACATCATGGACTGAAACGTAGTAGTGCAATATTTCTGATGCAACATGTGCAGTCTTTAGGGTGAAATGATAGAGTTTCTTCCGTTTTAATGTGTTTGGGATCATCAGTTGTGACGGTCGGGTTGATACACAGTTATTGATCCGGTTCCACTACGGTTCTTCTGCACATTATGGCAAGAACCACTTAACTAAGTAAAACAACAATGGTCCATCATTACCTTACTACAAAACTTATTCTGGATTGTTTCAATTTTTTTTGTTTACTGTGTAATTCCATTTGTTCCTTCATCATTTAGTTTGTTTTCAGTATTAATCTAGAATGTAGAATATAATGAAAACAAAGAAAACACTATGAATCAGACAATGTGTCAAACTTTTAAATGGCATTTCTCAATGCATTCACGTCTATTTGAATATTTTTGTATAATGTGTATTGTTTATACGGTGCAGTTGTGAGGTATAGTTTGTATTAAATTGTTTCACTGCTCTTTTCTAAAGGCCACTTTGTGGGACTAATGAAGGTTTATCTTACATTATTGCACAGCATCACTAGCATTTATATACACAGTGTTTCTGCAGAGGGTTTTTTTTATTTAATGTAACTATATTTTATATCCTTACTCGACTTCCTCCGGGATCAGTAAAGATTTTGGATTCTTATTCGGTGTGTGGTCGCCCGGTTAGGTCATTCTGAGGCTGGCAGATTAAAAACCACCACTTTACAACACCCCCCCCACCCCACCCCACCCCAACCACCCCCCTACAGCGTTTCCATGTTTCCAGTCTCTCTGTGGGACGCGACGTGTTGCATGTGAAGGTCATGGAAAAAAAGAGCCCAAGCCTTCAGGTCGAACCTGAGAAACATAATTAAACAAGGAGGATATTTTACTCGCTTTAAAGAGAGTTCCTCTCGGCGTCTTTCCGGACGGCGTGTAATTACCAGGGCAAGAGCTGCCGAGGCTCAGGGAGCGGTCAGGATGTCTTTGGCAGAACTGGGGGCAACATAACTTTCTGCGTAAGTATGGGTCTGCTCTCGGCCTTTCCTCTCTTTCTTCTTCTCCTTCTTCTTCCTCTTCTTCTTCTTCTTCTTCTTCTTCTTCTTCTTCTTCTCTTTCTCTTTTTCTTTCTCCTTCTCTTTCTCTTTTTCTTTCTCCTTCTGTTTCTCTGTTTCTCCTTCTCTTTCTTCTCTTTCCCCTTCTCCTTCTCCTTCTCTTTCACTCTATTTCTCCTTCTTTTTATTCTCTTTCTCCTTCTCCTTCTTCTCTTTCTCTGTCTCTTTCTCTGTCTCCTTCTCTTTCTCTGTCTCTTTCTCTGTCTCTTTCTCAGTCTCTTTCTCCATTTCTTTCTCCTTCTCTTTCTCCTTCTTCTCCTTCTCATTCACCTACTCCTTCTCTTTCTCCTTCTTCTTTGTTTTTATTCGAGAGAGACACTGATACAAGCCTGCACCGAAATAAACCCGAGATGCACCACAAATGGCCACATGAACCGAAGGTTTTCCACCTGAAACTAAACATTTTATCCTGGCCTGCATGTCCCGGACCTGTCGCCAATCTCAGCTCTCGGGGAGGGAAGAGCGAAACCCATCCAGATATATCCAAAACGGTTATTTTTCAGGACATTCTGCATAACTAACACTTTTTATTGGTTAACAATTTCAAACTGTTCCAGATCTGCGTGGAGACTGACAAATAGTGTTGATTTTTTTTATCAAAAAAATCTACCAAGACCAAAAGTGGAGTTACAAGGTTTTCGCCAGACAATGACGATATAAAGGGCTTTCCAAAAAATGTTAATGAAGTGTTTAGGGAAATGGGGGACTCACGAGAATTCCCATTTGTCGCAGGCCTGCATCCTCTGATCTTTTTCTGGATGGCTGAGTGAAAAGTTAATTTCTAGCTGGGCTTGTAATTGCAGGTCATTTCGGCTATGAGTGCAATTTCAGTTTTGATAAACGAGTTCCTTTTGCTGAGCGCTGTTTATTTTCCGTGCTTTGATTTGTGAGCTCCGCTCTGAGGAGGAGGAGGGGGGGGGTGTCCGGCCGCGTGCCGAACCTGCAGCCGGACTCCTTCAGAACCTCGTGCAGAAGTCTCGGCCCCCCTCTGAGTGGAAAAATGAGGACTGCCCGAAAGACACTGATTATACACTCAGCATGAGGACCAGAGGAGAACGACATGCATCACCTGGACGATACATTCGTGGCAGTGTGTGTGTGTGTGTGTGTGTGAAGGGTGGGCGTGTAGAGTAGGTGGAAATGATTAAGTGGCATTAAAAGGCTTCTGGAAAACTCCAAGCAGTGGAAACAAAACTCTTACAGCAGTCAATGAGCTGGACTCTATTTGTTAAACAAATAAAACAAACTCGGTGGCAACAAGGCTCACTAATCCAGTCCAGCCCGGTGCCCTCCCCCAGCCCGGGCCCGAGGGCCGGCGTGACATGACTCGGGTTTTCCGCCGTCAATAATGCGAATGGAATATATATATATATATATTGTTTTTTATTATTATTATTTTTAATTCATTAATTTTTTAAGAAGGGTGATCCTGAGATGAGTCACTCGCGCCAGGTTTTAACAGAAAGAGCTGTAGCTGTAGATCACGCCGAGTTTTACAACAGCAGGACCACCGAGTCCACTGGAAAGTGGGTTGGGGGTTGTTTAAGGTGTATGTGTGTGTGTATGTGTGTGTGTGTGGCGGGGGGTAGTCTGGGAAGATACAAATTAAACCAACATTCACAACTGCATGGTCCAGCTGAAGTGAAAGACCTGCTGCCCCACGTGCCAAACTTTATATCTCACTAAGTATTTAAAAATAAATAAATAAATAAATAAATAAATAAAGGTACTCCACCCCACCACAGTTTCCACTCAACCAAGATCTGCTCGTCCTCAAGGGCAGAGATTTAAAAGTGTGTGTGTGTGCGTGTGGAGGGGGGTGGTGTTTGGGTCTGTTTGACTTGTTATTGTTAAGCATTGGAAAAGTCCTGGGATTGTAAATCCTTTCACCTTCGCACTTTTGAAAGGTCGGGTCTTTGTGATGCGGCGGTGAGGTCGAGCCTCCTCAGCAACACAGCCGCTGGCTTCCAGTGTGGGAAAGGCCCGGTTCCACCTGTATTAGTTACATTTCTGCTCAGTCCGCGACCACAATCGGTTGGTTTTTGCGGCGGCGGGGTGAGCGGGCGGGCAGAATTAAATCATGCACGAATAAAAAGCATCCCTGGCCTTTCCCTGCTCTGCCTCTTTTTTTTTTTTTTTTTTCTTCCCTCCACCGCAAATGACTCGCGGGTGTAAGATATTACGGATGAACTTCATTCTCTGGAAGCTGTAATGAAGCCGTTAATCCCTCCGGCTCCCCCCCCCCCCACCACCACCACCCCGCCCCGCTTCATTTCAGCAGCACCTCCCTGCTCTCCTGCCGCTTCGTCCCCGGAGCAGAGGGAAACAACAACGACAACAACAACAAACTCAACAAATAAGCAAAACGGGGACGCACCAACTAGGGTTTTGGGGGGAGTGATGTTGCCATGGTGACAAACATGTTACATTGACTGCCAAATTTGTTGCTTTACTCCATGAGTGCCTCCCCCCTCCCCTCTCCCCTGCCCTCCAGGTGCCCAGGGAGCCTCCCCACCGTCCCTCAGCAGGGAAGAGGAGGTGAGAAGGGAAAGGTGGGGTGGTGTTTGGGGGGTGTATGAGTCTCAGGACCTGTGCTGAGGTCTGAAACCACACGGCGGTTCCAGCCAGCTCACCAACGTTCCCCACAGGGAGCCTGCGCTGTTAGCAGCCTGTAAAAGAGGCTTTTTTTTATTGCACTGTATCTGTTATTTATTTATCACCCTGAGTAAGAGGATCACGAGCAGCCGGGCCGGGCCGGGCTTTTTCCAGGGCCGGCCGACTGCAGGAAGATTAGCTGCCTGTTCCCGGCCCATTCGTCAAAAAGAGGGGCAACTAATTAGCACCGGCTCAGTCATCGTCGGGAAGAACGCCAAGGAGACACCTGGGTACCCCCCTAATGCACCCTCCACCCCCCCACCCCCAACCACACACATACCAACTCCCCTCAGTGCCCCCCCCCCAACTACCACCACCACCAATCTCCAGAAAACATGATTAAAGCTCCCGCCCCCTCGGGTTGTTGATGATAGAACAACAAACGTTTACACAGTCGACCTCGTTTCAGCGTCCGCAAGCCGCCTGACGTCAGCGGGGAAGGAGAGCGGCGTCATGTTTACGCGTCTATTTTCATCCCAAATTCGGGTTAAGAAAAAAGAAAAGAAAAAGAAAAGAAACCCGCAGTGTTTTGCCCTCGAAGTAAAGACACCTTTCGGCCCCGCGGCCTTTTGTTATTATTGCTTGCATCTGCTGGAAACCAAATAATGGCGGGTGGTCACATTTCATCAAGCTGCAGGAATCAGGTTCTGTAATTGGAGCCCCTCGCCGGCCACGAAAATGTGACATCATTGCTTTTAGACTCACTTTCTGTATATTTGCCAGGGGTGAAAGGAGACATCTGGGCAGGGTGGGGGGTGTGCATGGGGGGGGCTCGGGCATAGTTCAGGCCGGAGTTTTATTTACATGCCGGCGTTTTGTTTGGGTTCGAGCATCATTTTTCAGGCCTTTTTTTTTTTTTTGCATGAACGGACCCGTTCGGCAGTGATTGCTGGGCTCCAACACCCAACACTGACGGATGTTCTGTGGAAAGTGATGGAATGCCGGCTCACGTGGATCGTTTAAAGCCGCCGCCGTTGCTGCTAATCCGTCAAAGCCTTCAGTTTTTCTAAACTCACCCCATCTCTGAAACCACCAGCGGCACCGGGTCCTGACTGCGGTCCAGTCCAGAGGCCTCTCTGAGACGGGCCGGTCCAGTCTGGTCCAGGGGCCATGCGCTGGCCTCTCTGATCAGGTCCAGTTCGGTCTGGTCCAGTCAGGTCCAGTCTGGTCCAGACCAGTCCGATCCAGTCTGGTCCATGCCGGTCCAGTCTGGTCAAATCCAGTCTGGTCAAGTCCAGTCTGGTCCAGTCCGGTCCAGGGGCCACATACCAGCCTCTCTGAGCCGGTCCGGTCCGGTCCGGAGCAGGCCGCCAAAGGCCAGTACTATCTCGCAGCTGTTCGCCGAGGACGCTGCGGTCTCGCCGCATAAATTTCACTGATATCACCTCCATCAGAGGCCCATAAAGCTGATTTATTATAAATACAGCTCTCCTGTGTTTACTGCACGCATTCTTGCGCCTGCAACATCTTTCGAAGTGAGCACTTGCAGGTGCTCGGTGTCTGACTTAGTGGGGCAGAGGAGAGGCATGCAGACCAGAGGAGGAAGAAAAATGGAGAAGAGAGGGAATGAGGAAGAGCAGTGAAGTGGAAAAAGATAAAAACTAAGATCGGGACTGATCGAAAGCGAGAATGAGAAACAAGAGAGAAGGAGGAGGAGAGAGAGAGAAAGAGAGAGACAGATAAAGAGACAGAGAGAGAGAGAGAGGCAGAGAGAGACAGAGAGAGAGTGAGAGAAAGACAAAGAGAGAGTCAGAGAAATGGATGTATGGGGGTAAGAAAACACAGCAGCATCGCCCTGGTGATTAAGCTGAGGCAGGGTGATAGGGATAATGTGTGAAGTGTAAAGTTACTGGAATCGCCTCGTGTTCAGGTTCCACTGAATAAATCAGAGGTGGAGGGGCCTGATGGGCGGGGCTGGTGGTGGTGGGGGGCATACAGCAGTTCAGGGACACGACAACTGCTATTTACATATCCCCACCCCCCCAGAGGCAACCCTAGAGACGAGTGAACTTGCAACTGATCTTTCGCCGGATAGTACTGTCGCCTTCCACTGGAGGAATTATGAGCCAATTGAGCATCATGAGCAATATTTACACGCCAAATCCATATTTCCAGTTATTTAGGCGAGAGTAATTTAAAAGTAATGCAATAGAATTGTAATGCTTTATATTTTAAATACAGTAATATTGTAATGTAACAAATGACTTTGAAATGACAGTAACAAGTAATAAATAACACACTACAGCTTTGAAGTAACCTGCCCTACACTGGTTATCAGAACTAGCATGGAAGTATTTAGCAAATCCTGAAAAATGCAACTGCGTTATTTACGTCATTGTCCAGTGGTTTGAATGCTGTGGCTGATCAGAGTCATTGATCTACGCGGCATAAGGCGAAGTCCAGTTATGGTCATGTAAAACTGAACTGATAACAAAACGACAACAGCTTTAAATGAACTCTAGACTGAAATACGTCATGCAAGAGAAATGTAGCACGCCTTGCCCTTTAAACTGAAGTGTGCCGCTGTTATTTAGCGCTACTTACTGTATCCTAATTATTTCATCCAGCCAAAACGAGCGCAGTGGAGCATGACTGTCCCCGTTTCAGTCCCCTGGCAGCAAAACAGAAACCAAAGAATGAGCTGGGCTTGCTACACAGAGAGGCAATAAAGGACGCCCGACCGCATGGTCACATATCAAAAGAGTGTCAATTCATTTCGACTTGCTATCATTTCTTTTGCGGATAACGATGCCACAGACGAACCGAGAGGGGGAGGGAGGGAGAAGGGGCCTTGGAACAACGTCGGAAACCCTAAGTAGTTTAGCAATAACAAAGGAGAGAGCAGAAAAAAAGAGGGAAGGCATTCCAGAAATGCTAAAGAGCCGGTCGGTGTGGATACAGAGCTTAACCCGAACCAAACCCAGCAACAGAGTGGAGCGGGTGATGCTTTTGAGAGAGAGAGAGCGAGAGAGAGAGAGAGAGAGAGAGAGAGAGAGAGAGACGGAGAGAGGGAGCAAGAGAGAGAGAGAGACAGAAAGAGAGAGAGAGAAAG
>JBBKCR010000001.1:25711217-25723320 GCA_037577295.1 Ladigesia roloffi
GTGTGTGTGTGTGTGTGTGTGTGTGTGTGTGTGTGTGTGTGTGTGTGTGTGTGTGTGTGTGTGTGTGTGTGTGAACACGGGGCACAGCCAACACCCTCCTTGCTCCGCTCCACTCCCTCCTATCACATGCTCCTGCTGAGACCTTGCTAGCTCTCTGCTGAGGAATGTGAAGAGCATTTAGGGAGACTGAGGGCTACTTCCAGTCTTAAAATACTGCTTCTGGATTCCATCTAAGTTTATCAAAGCTTCCTACTGGAACACTTCTGGGAAATGGGAAAACATATGATATGCTCTCTCAAAAATAATAGACATATTCTTTTAGGATCACCACTTCAGAGTAAACATCATTGGGACTATAAGGCTCCTGATTACTATGATATAACACTATATAAGCACTGCTTCTTATAGGTTTACCTCCAGACTGTGGGTTATCTGATGCATCTTCTCATGGGTGGGAACAGATTAGAGAAATGGGGCAGGCTCTCTCAAGAAGCAAAACCATCTTTTTTAAGGACATATCTAGGCCTTCAAATGGGTGTCAGTATATATTTATGCAGCTCAGTGATATATCTGACCCATATTTTGGTCACAGGTCAGTGCATCCTGTTATGGAACCTGACCCCTAGAGGAGCTGTATGGCACACTTTTCAGCACGCAGGTTTGGGTAGAAAACCAGGAACCTAATGCATCAAGGTTACAGTGCTTTAGGGCAGCGAGTGACCTTCCAGCAGTGAAAAATAATAAAAAGTAGCTTCTGACCTCCCTGATCACAGCCACACTCCCCGTCCGTGTCCGCATCGAAATCGTCATCATCGTAGTATCCAAACGCAAATGCTTCGTCCTCTCCGTCCTCTTCCCTGTATTTCTCTCCCTGATTTGTCATTCTCCGGAGTTGCAGAAGTCTGAGTCTGAGCTGCTGCAGCTCCAACTCCTCCGCTCCACATGGTCACCTGATATGGCCAGGCCATGCTGAACCCTCACCTCCCTCCCTCTCCGTCCTCAGAAAGTATCGGCACAATCCACACATTCATGAACTCTGATTATTTTTTTTTTGAACCCACGCAAACTACGCAAATCTTACTGGACCTTGTTAGCGTTCACCACCGCTCTGTAATATTGAAGCTCGTCCTCTGTGGCGTTAAGCAAACATGGGAAATGTAGTTGAAAACTATGCAGACATTTTTAGGCTAAATATTTCCGCTCAAGACAAGTTTATTTGTTAGGCAGAAAAACACAAAATGTAATTCAAAGTGCTTTAAAGAATAGAATAATTACAATAACGTAAAATAGAATAAATGCAATACATAAAATATTACCAAAAGAAAACTGAAATTATACTAATTGAATAAGAAAATACAAATCAGATTGCACAGTCAATTTCAAATAAAAACATTAATATGTGACGTTTTTAAATGTCAAACACATTAAAAAAATGTTAGGATCCTTCGAGCCGGATTCGAACCAGCGACCTAAGGATGTCTGGATATCCACTACAGTCCTCCGCTCTACCAACTGAGCTATCGAAGGCCACGGGACACAAGCTCAATATAATGGTTTAAATATAAAAGGCTTAGTCCACAGGTTCTTTTGCTTTATAACGTTTGAATTTGTTGGTGGAAAGGTTCAGTGACGACCCAGCAGACATTATATACAAGATAGCCCAGCATAGTTGCACAATATGAACAAAAATATTAGGACGACTGACCATTACTCTAACAGAGACTTCAATAAAATTTCATTCAAATACATAGCTTAAAATAGACGGTCCCCTTGTGCAGCCACTTCACTCTTCTACGAATGCATTTGACGTGTTTCTGTCAAATATGTGCCCATTCATTATGTAGAGCACGAAAACTAAATACAATGGGATGTTATTACAATGTCGCTAATTTACACGATGATGAAAGGGGCAAGCTTCATTCAAACATTTTGTGAACAACTAATATTTGGACAAATATGTTATAATGGTTTGGGCTTAGCCCTTTACTTCCAGTGAAGATAAACCTTAACTGCTCCATACACTACATTTTGGACAGCACCCTCCTTCCAAATTGTGGGCACAGTTTGGCTCTTTCCTCTTTCAGTAAGACCAAACTTTTAAGGCCAAAGTGCACAACGCAAGCACTTTAAGACATGGTTGTATGGGTTCGGTGTGAAAGAACATGACAGAGCCCTGACACTAACCCCATCCAAAACCTGGAATGAATGAACACGAACGGAGATCACGTGAGTGGAAGCTCTAGCTGTAAAGGGTGGACAAATTCCATATAAAAGTCTATGTATTAATAAAATGCAACGTAATTGAAATCCCATTTGGTTTATTTTCAGGCGTCCCAATACTTTTGTTTACACAGCATATATTTTAGCCCACTTTAAATCTTACCGCTGTATCTGCCATATTCTGCCATGGGAGACCTCTACTCACAAGGGTCGTTTCATTTTATGCATCATAAAACGACCCTGACACTGAACTCTATATTAATACTATATTATTAAACAGTCAGTTTTCTGATCCTCTGAACGTGAAATATTAGGGCACTTAAGAGGTACTAGAGTAATTGTCATATTTGCTCAAATCCTGGAGTCCTAACTCTGGATTATCTTAAATTACCATCTTAAATTATGTAGTAATTGTGATTTTTTCAAATGAAAACACCAGCTACACCAGTCCTTTGCAGGTAAGTATGGGAATATTTGAAAAGGTTGAAAATATTTGTAAACACACATACATATATATAAGTTATTCTGTTTTCCTCCTTATATGTTCAAAAATATTTTAAATTGGAAGGTATTCCTTTGTGACCTAAACAGACAAAGCACCACTTTAAAAATCGTACTGAAAGTAACATTAGTTCTGACAGACCATTATATAAAACATTTTATTAGATACACATGCCAATAATACATTTCAGTACAAGGTCTCAACAGATTGGGGTCTTGCAGGGTAACGCTCCAGTGCACTGGCTCACTTTCAGTTCAGTGGTTTCCTCCCTCGTCCCTTTTCTCCTTTTTTTGTTTAGTGTATGTTTGATTTGGGAATTTACTATTTATTATTTTAAACCACAAATAGGAGTTTGCATACAAAAATAATTTATAAATAAAACATATTTTAGACCTTATTAAACCAAATGATCAAACATAAACCAACCATTTAAATGTATGCACAGTTCTTCTGTGTCGTAAAAACTTCAGTGCTAATCTGTTTTGAAATGTGGGAAAGAAACAGATCGTGTTGGTCATGACTAATGAACAGTTATTTATTTATCAAGTTAAAACTGTAACTATATTCAAATCCATAATCTAAAGCCTGTTCAGGATTATGATGTTTAACAGTTGCCAAGCACAATGCTCAGTATATGACATTTCATGTTTTGACCCAGAAGTAGGATTTAAGCATTAATATTATGTGAAATACACTACATGTGTTTATGGGTTCCTTTCTGACATTCATATAGGATATTGTATGCACAAGGGATATGAGTGTGTTTGAGAGTGGCTCCTCTACATCCACGGAGCTATGGCAGATGTTTCTCTCTGCACCTGAAATGCATTGAGTAATGTAAGATTCATACATTTCAAACATTTTACTAAATAATTATGTATATTATTACTTTGCATTGGGTATACAATCAAACTTACTTTATTTAATTCTGGGAATAGTTCTTGAATTACTAGATCAAGCAAGATATATGTCATCTGCGAAGAGAAATATCAATTATTATGCAGTTAACATATTTGTATTGTGCATAATTGTTTTGATGCAGAAGGTGTGCTACATACCTGCTTGTTGAGAACTGGCTGTTGAAGCCCATCAAAGAGTAGCTGTATCCCCTCATACTTAGCATCTTCTCCAATGCATTTGCCAAGGAAATCTAAGACAGAAAGTACTGATTTAAGAACATAACATTTATTAGAAAACTATTCTGGATTATGTGAGAAATAACTGTTCCATGTTTAGAAATCTAAATCTAATGTAAGACTTAATAATAATTATTATTATATGCTATTATATGATCATCTATTGCATAATTATTGATACCCAGCATCATGCTTTGAGTAATACTCCTGATTTAACTCAATTTAATGGTCTTTATTGGAAATGTATTCATCTGAAACAATTTCTGGAAAACAGGCCCAACCTGGAATATAGTTTAGCATTTCCTCAAACGTCTTTTTGGCTCTATTTTGCTTGTCTTCTAAGGAGCGTGGCTCACTGTTCTCACAGAAAACAGCATCTAGAGACATATACATTTTGTCAGCATCTCTAATATTAACACACAAACACACTTCTGTCATGACGAGATAACTTAAACCTAACAAAACATCAGTTTCTGTCACACTTTTGATAGTGGCTACAAAAGCATACTACAGCTTGTTTTTGTCATACAGAGCATGCTGATCAACACTGGCAAAGAAAAGGCTTTTCAAACATCTCCAGCTACTTCTTTAATAGTACACTGTATCAGTTGTGTTTGATGTTTTTACCTCTCAGTAGAGTAATGAGTGAAACCACACGATGCTCCTGAAAAACCTGGTCTAGTTTGTTCTGCAGGTAGTAGTCGGTATATGCCTCTAGTGTGTTCTTAAACAAGATGCGTCCGCCCATCAATAAGTGATGTAACCAATCAGGTATATGAAATACCACTCGGCCTGCCAAAATTAAACAACAATCCCACAATATATGAACCGTAATAGCAATAAAGCAATATTTCACTTATTTTTGCAAAGTTATAGATTAGAGATATTCTGTACAGACGTTACATCTATGTATAACTAATGTATAAAATATAGCTGATTTATTTGACTCTTACCTATGAACATTAAGTAGTCATATACTCCCTCCACAGTGATCATCTCCATGAAGTAATTCTGGTTGTACCTCTTCTCTGTGGCTTCAGAGCGGTTTGCATTGTTTTTGAACAGTTCGTTGAAAAGCTAAATAATATTAAGGAGAATTTACCAGCATAAATACTGACACGCACAACATTCCAGTAGATGAGAGAGTACGCTACCTTGTTTAATAGGCTGCAATCAAATTAAATTAGAGAGGAGAACCTTGCCTTTTTGTCGTTCTCAGACGTGGGGCTAAGAATAGTGAGCTCAGGCCGGCTGGGCTTGGGCTTCGGTGATTCACAGGAGTTGAAGAAAGCCTGGATGAATGGCTCAAGGTGTTGTCCTTTCTGAAAAAAAGTAAGGTAAGAGAGTTGATAGGAACCTTGAACAATTCCCTGGTATTACCCTAAATCAGAATCACATAAGAGAAAATACTGCAATGCAAAAAAAATAAAATACTAACCTCCTTGATTAGTTTGCTGGGCACAGATTTGATTATTTTCCCTGAAAGAAACAAAAATAGGAAAAAATTAAGCACCCATACTCCCTGAAAACTCACTGGATTCACTCTATTAAAAGTTCTCGTATTGAAACATTGGCTGCTGTCATTCATGACAAGATGCAGTACCAAGATTGACATCAGGCAACATTTTGTCGTGGAACTGGGACTCCATGCTGTGAGGTGAGAGAAAGTCTGCCAGCAGTTGACTGTTGCTCAGCTCAGGATGCTGTAGGAGTTTCTGAGGTAAACAGACAACAAATATCAAGAACAAATATCCTACATGATGGGAATTATACTTTATGATGGAAAGATGCATTTGTGCATATATTGTCTTTGTTACCTGGAGATATTCCTCAAATTCCTCACGCTTGGATGCCAAAAACTCATAGTTTTTCGGTCCAATTATTCTCTTAGAAGGAAGCTGTGCATCAGGGAATGATCCTGTTTCAAGATAAACATATCTAAGATGTGACTGGTGAACAAAGAGATAAAAGAAGCACATAAAAGAAATGCAAAGCATTTATTCACCCTAAGTTGTTCTTACCATGAAACTCTGTAAGTTTAGATTCAAGAACATAAAATTCCAGGTATCTCCGGTACACAGACCAATTTTCTGTTTCGTGACCCACTAAAAAAAAAAAAGAATGATACAAATAAATGAATGTGCATGCACACACATATACAGGTAACACAATTACCTATAAATAATTAGTGGCCCATCTTAAACATTCTGAGCTTCACCTGCTCTCCTGTCATTCCTCTCCACATCAATGCAATACACAGGAATCCTCTCCTTCTTGACCTCATCATCAAACAAGTCAACGTAAGGGATGGTGATGCTCCAGGCTGACAGGTTACGAGGAGTGCTCGGCGTACTGATGGCTTCCATGGGTAGATCATCCTCCATTACCATCATGGCCTCCTCTACCTAGATTAGAAAAAGGAGTCAAATATTTAAAATACAGTCTACAAATTTCTGGAGTTTGATGAAAAAATGTACAAGCATCACACATATTGTCTACATTTTACAAATAGTACATATACATAGGTTAAATGCCATAATCAAAAGTGTAACAATACATTGTATGAATATATAAATATATATATACATTGTATATATATATATATATATATATAACAACTACATCATACAACTGCAAAACTAGCCAGCCTACACTATCAAAAACATTAAATGTAAATAACAACTACATTTACATAATATTTGAATGCAGGGCCTCACATGACTTGTTGAACAGGGGTCAGTACACATGAAAAGGTGTTAATAATAAACCTGGGTCAATCTACCACTCAAAATATTTTACACATTTTCACTGTTGTTTTCAGTTTGTTTCACTAGGAAATGTGCAAGTTACGAAGCTACACAGGTGAGAAAAATTTTGCAGTTGAACATGTGTGTGCCAAGGGTGAGCTACAGCTTCCTCACTAAAGGGGTAGCAACTACTCAAGAGCTCCCAACACGAACTAGAATGACAAAAAAGAATCAAACCCATTTTTGTGTCCACACACCAGAGGTGACGCTGCTAGGAAACAATGTTAAATCAGTAAAGGGAAACAAAGGTTTTGCCAGGCATGGCTATGAACCTGCTTGAACACTACACTCATACACTTGATAATATTACTGTCTTTTCTCAAATGACACACTATCCCCTTTCTTAAAGAGTGGATGTATAGAAAGGCATGAGACATTGCAAATCTTACTAACCAGGAATTGTCTTAAATATCAGCACTACTATTGCACATTCAGTCATGATTTTCTATGTTTACTTGTTTTTTTCTCCTATTATTTTATTGTTTTCAATTCTATTTGTGTAAAGCACATTTACATAAATAAACTTGACTTGAATGGACTAACCATATCATCTTCTCCCTCTGCAAGTCCGTAAGAGGGCAGCATGGCCCCCTCCATGGTGGTGCTCTTGAAAACCCCCTTTATTTTACTTCCTATGCGGCTAATCCCAAAAGATTCTCCTCGCTTGGATGTGCTCCTGGAAAGAATACATGTAAACACAATCACAAACACACACACCGACGTTGGTTACAATGTCTGAGAGGGACACAGTTCATGCAACTGCACATGCACTGTAAGTAAGAAATGCAAATTAAGAAACAAATCACTGCACTAACTTTCGAAAGGCAACCTAATGAGAAGTCTGAGAAAAAGTAATTCAGCTTGTATTCAACCCAAATCATCCAGCAGATGGCAGTGACACTGACCAATAGCAATACAGACCAAAAGAACTTTCAAAAGATGAGTGAGAGTGACAGAAACACACCAAAGCACATCTGTGTAAGTTAACAGGAACACAGAAAAATGAGCATTTGCCTGGATTGAAGGACAAATCCCTCATTTAGATAAAGAGCATGAGATCAGAAATAATCCAGAACTAGTTCAAGCTTCAAAGCTGATCACTGTACATACACCAAAAATAAAGTCATGACTTAGTATCACCATCATGCTGAGATATCCAGACACAAACACACAGGGACACCCATGATCACAATAGCCCATGTGCACAGAGGCCATGGGGCTTGTGATGGACCCTGACTTACTTCAGACCTACGGTGCGCACAGCATTAGAGCCAGATGGAAGGGTAAGAATGGATGAAAAGTGAGGGGAGACAGATGCAGGTGAGGAGCCAGGAGAGATGAAGGCAGACTCAAGGCTGAGGGTAAAGTCCCAGTCAGTGGAGCTAGAGCCCAGGGATGAATAGAGCACCATAATATGTACACACACATAAAGCATAGTCCACGGTATGAGAGAGAGACAGACAGGATTATGTGAGTGGGCCAGTGTTGTTGCGCAAGGCGTTGCAGAAACAGTCACTGTTTCAGATTTTACTACGAGCTTTTGGTGGTGTAAGCACTTCTCAGAAAACTGTGTCTCACAGTTAGGTGCTAAGCACCATTGTCTGCCTCCATTTTAATCATCTCAAAGCATGTTCAGGCAAAAGCTTTCCACCCTGGCAAATGAGTCAGTTACCACACTTTGTGTTTGACAGGATC
This sequence comes from Ladigesia roloffi, assembly GCA_037577295.1. Taxonomy (NCBI): domain Eukaryota; kingdom Metazoa; phylum Chordata; class Actinopteri; order Characiformes; family Alestidae; genus Ladigesia; species Ladigesia roloffi. Next base: position 25,719,578 of record JBBKCR010000001.1, read on the forward strand.
ATTTACACAAAATGAGGCATTCAAATTCAAATCACATTAGAGAAGCTCTGGAGGCAGAAATGTTTCAGGTGGAAAAAAGGGTGTCTCCTTAAATTTAGTCACACAACAGGATTTCTATCACAGGATGTAGGCAAAAGTTTGAACTCCTCGAATGAAATGATTATTATTTAACACACTACCACACCCTACATATTTAACAAACTCAAATATGTTATTTAAAAAAAACATAAAATGGGGTTTATATATAAATAAAATGTTTGAATTTGAAATAAATATATATTTTTTGTCAAATTAACAATAACTGTGCGTTAAATTGTGTAACAAAACATGTAATAAAAACAGGGACGTTCAAACCTTTGCATACAACTGTGTAAAATATACAAATCAATAAAAGCTGCAGCTGAGGTTGCGACTTTTTAAAATAATAAATGTCAAATTTTTTCCCTCTGCATTCCAGCAAGTATCTTGCGTGCAGCATTAGGTGGAGAGTGGAGAGCTACTGGTAGAGCATGATGCTGAGGGCATACTCACCGGATGTCATCCAAACTCAAGCTATTTCTGAAATAATGGGCAAAAGGAATTATATCTGGCCTCTAACACTAAACCCCATGATAAAAACACAAAGAACTCAAATTAAATGTGGCTAAAAAGGATAGAAGTGAGAACATTTAAAGCTGTGCACCGTTAAGAAGATTAGTAAAACATTTCACAGAGAACAGAATGATACAACACTGGCGAGTTATGAATATGACTGGTCAGTTGTTATACTTCCTGACACACCTTAAAACAAGAATTAAAACTCAGCAAGTGCATTCTGTTGGGGTGAGGGCCAACAGGCTTGTGTGACAACATACAAAAAAAAGAGTAACAAGCTCAATGTGACAGGTAGTCCTACATAACTACATTTGTAACAGACAAAGGACATACATCTAATTAATCTTGTAAATGAGACTTAAAATATAAGTCTCTTTTACAATTTACAGCCCACCCACCTGCTAAGTCTGGAGTTTCTGGTTGGGGATTCAGCCCCTCTCAACAGCTGCCGAAAATACTGAAATACAAAAAAAAGTCATCGATTTTACTACAACTATACCAATCAACCTAAACCTTACACCTCCTTAGGCTACTATACAGCTATTTAATATACATTAGATCTCTCACAGCTGTATGCTCATGGAGACGGTGCTAAAGTCTTGACACTGGACCAATAGGAACTCATTAGGTCATTCATGTGGCAAGAGAAATAGTGAATGTGTGTGGTGCAGAGATTAGCAGTGTGTCAGGAGTGCACGGTCTTCCTTCATTACCCCATCACTGTGGCAGAACATGGGTGTAAAGACATTCTCCAACAAGGAGAGGACATGCTCATAGGCCTCAAAAAGACAGCGCATAGTCTGTAGTTTCACAACCCCAGTATACGGACCCTCTGCGACTGTTGGGGACAGAGAATCAATCAGCAGGACATCAAATCAACATTTTCTAGTTATTTTCACATATGTTCTTATTTTTTTATGTGAAAAGGTAGTAACAAACGATGCCAATGTTTTTATGCCATCTGTTCACTTAAAGGATGAAAACAATGCAAGATGCCACACAGATCTTAAAATAAAGGTAAAAATAAGTAGAGCAAAGCTGTGCTGGGAATGTTTTCTTCTTACGGAAGCTGGATTAGCTATAATGAAGTTTATATTGTATTTGATATCCCAGAGGAATCCCATTACTGTCTGGAATCATGAGATTCATGATACAGAAACCAAAGCTAAATATTCTTTTACTTTTAGTTCATGTACAGCCATGGTAACTGAGTGGATTTTAAATTATAACACCACACAAACTGGATGTTTAAATGATCAATTTAAATAAAAGTTTGACGATTATAAAATCTGATACATTTAATAGTCCATTTTGAGAAAATTTACAGACAATGTATACTTGAGAACACGAGACATTGCTACAACTGAGCCAATGCAGCATCTACATGTTTATATATACGCTATGCTATAAAAAATATATTTTTAACATGAAATTAAGGCAAAATATAAAACATACATTACTTAAAGGAATTGTGGGTTGAATGTATCAAATAAAGCATAAAATTTAGTCCATAACAAGTATTGAGCTTATTGTTAATAAGTCCACAGTTTAAGAGGTTAAATGATGCACTATGAAACCAAACAAACACTTACTGTTTTTAATCTCCTCCACTATGAATGGGTCAAAACAAATTTTGTCAATGCTCTCATCTAGGCAGTAAGTTTCATATATCTTTTTCACCTCATCATGGAGCATTAGTTTTTCAGCATCAGACAGTTCTGGACACAAGATCTTATCATTGAATTCCTCTGAAATGTGAAAGGAATTGAAAGGTTAAAAAGGCTAAAACACACAAATGAGAGACATCCACACACTTAAGTCAGTGTGTATGTGTGTGTAAACCCACCTACAGTGAGGCAGAACTGAAGAACATGAACAGCTCCCTCTTGCTTGAGGAAGTTCATGAAGCGGAAGAGCAGGTCTTGCTGTTCCCGAATCTCTTTAAGTTCTAGCTTTAACACCTGAAGGAAAGAAAAGAAACACCTTTACAGTCAGTTTCGACATTACATTTTAAAAGAAAACATTTTAACAACTAGGTGGAAATTATTTTATAACCAAATTTTGGAGTCTGTGCTGAAACAGGGGCACATTTCTAGAAGTCAGGTGAAACAGAAGGCACTTACAGAAGACTTCTTATTGCGCACATCGGCATATTTCCGCAGGAATGGGACGAGAGCCGAGGCAGGCTCAGTGGCAGCTTCTGGCTAAAATAAGATATCACCAGTTAAATAGTATTGTCTCTCTGCCTGTAATAATCATCCATAACTCAATTTCACAAGCACAATAATGGCAATATGCAAAATAAGCCTTACTGGAGAGTTGTCGATGAAAATGAGCAGTAAGTGGTTCACAGTGTCCTAAAAGAAAACAGAAATGATCTAGAACATTTGTGCAAAAAAACCTTACAAAAAACAGGTTAGTTCCTCACTGACACTCACAGGATCAGCCAAGTAATCCATGGAGGGAAGGAAAACAGAGCCAGCGAGAACCTCTCTTATCAGAAGAGTGAGACATCTGGAAAAACAGGCATGGAAAAATAGGACAAGAAAAGGAAAAGTAATATTGTCAAACAGTTAAAGAGCTTAGATTTACTACAGCTATGAAAAGCTTCACCTGCAGTCAGTGGCTTTTGGAGGTAAGATGTATGAAAAGAGCATCTCAGTCATTTTGCGCAGGTAGAGCAGCTCATCCCTTCTGCTGCGTAAGGCCACATGCAGGTCAGGACCATATTCCTCTAAAGCAGCCTGTTGCAGATATTCAGAGTTCTTCACTAAAACCACAAACACAGAGACATGCGAACTCTCATCACTGAGCTGAGCTAATTCTCTTACGTATATTAGTGAGACAATAAAAACTACCTTTTTGTCTTGCTTTGGCAATAATTTCTATGTGCTTCATAGCAACTTTGAGCAGTTTAAGTGTTATGAGAGATGGAATATCAACCTGCAAAATGTAAGAAAATCAATATTTTACCAAACTACTTTATCAACTAAAACAAATCAGCTTTAAAAAAAACATTCAATTAAATGCAAAGAAAATGTTTTGGTCTCATACATCCATACACATTTGTCTCAGGGTATCTGCAGGATTCAGGAAGCCAAATTTAAGACTTTTTAAGACTTTTTTAAGGCCACTTGGATCAAATTTAA
>JBBKCR010000001.1:25724620-25765484 GCA_037577295.1 Ladigesia roloffi
AAAACAAACGGTGTTGAAGCAGTTTTTGCCCCTCTTTAACAATATTCCAACATAGCATTATTATCATTAATTGGGCAAAATAAAATTAATGATATATTTTTATGTGGTTCAGCCACAAATCTACAAAACCTCTAGTAGGTAGGTCAACTTTTGGACCATCTAGTCTGTATGACTACCGCAGTACGTGCCACATTTGTGAACTATCAGAAAGTGCCAATCAGTGTCCTGGTGGAGTGAGGAGTTGTAAAGAGAAGTAGAGTGTTTAGTTTATATATATACTAAGAATGTTTTAAGATCACATCCAAAAAGCACATAAACTTGCCTTATCAGTGTTTCTCAAACTTTGTACAGCGTGTACCACCTGAGAAAATGTTAGGCTCTCCCAAGTTCCACTATGAAAGCATGAAAATTATAAATCTTACAAGACGAAATTACAATCTGTTCCTAAAAAGAAAAAGTTACGCTAAAAAGTAAGTGCATTAAGTCAGAATGAGCATCCTAAGAACGTGAACATTTATCAGGCTGACACTGAAACAAGAAGAAAAGGGTAAACAATGCTTAGTATATTTGAAATATGTACTTTAGTGTACTTTAGGTATTTTAATTAGATGTTTTGTACTTTTTTGACTTAACTGTACATGTTTGAAGTATTTTTTTTTTTTAATGCTTATAACTTTTCTTCAAGTACCACAATGTGGAAGCTCACATACCAGGTATCACAGTTTGAGAATCATGATCTTATATCATTAGATTTCATTCTGAAATGTAAACAGGACACCTTCAGGGGTTTAAATGCACAAAAGAGACAGATAGAACTCGGGACAACTGGAGACATTTAGGGATGCGGGGACTGAAAGAGGCGGGAAAAAGTCTCATTGTGAAGAGTAAAGTGTATCTTGCCTTGCTGGGCAGCTCTCTGGGTGCTCAGCACCACCAAAGCTCTGAACCTAGAATCGCCCCTGGGAGGGCCATTGTTCAGGGAGAACCCTGCATTCAGGCCGTGGATTAGAATCCCAGGACTAGTGGCACCACTGAGGTACTATTGAGCAAGATAAAGTCCATACACACTGCTCTCCCAGGGTGCCCCATGTTGGTGACTGCCCACTGCTTCAACTGGTGACGGAGTTAAATGCTGATAAATAATTTCAAATCGTTCGCAATTTGCTATGGCGTGTTCATACCTGACTACTTGTCTTGTCATTGGTTTGAAATATTAATTGCCTGTACTTGTATTTGATCTTATGTTTACTTTCAAACTTAATACTCAGGAACATGTGAGCACAGTGCACGATTTAATAACCTCAATAACCTGAGAAATGCATGTACTATATACAGCCAATCAGATTTCCAAGCACGTGTGGTTATTGGCAGACAACTCCAATTATAACAGTGCAGAATATTTCAGTGCTTTGTAGTATTGCAGTCAGTGGGTCGGTGCTCTTACATCGTTGCGTTTAAACAGCCCTATTTGCCTCACCCTTTTCTTTGCTTTAACTGTTATGAGGATGTTGGGAAGTAGTGTCTCTGGTCCTAACGAGCAGTAGAAGGTGACCACTCCAGCCAAGAACGACCAGAAAATGATGATGACGTGAAGGTATCTGACAAAGGAATGGAAACACATGAGAGAGACTAGAAGCCAAATCTTGCAGAGCATGAGGAAATAAAGCAGTTTACCTGTTCAACATGACTGTGGCTAGGAGGAGCAGAACCAGTAGAAAGCAGAAAACGGGATAGTGCCTTCCCACTTCTCTCATCAGGTCCACTTTTAGCCTCAAACTCCCCCAAAACGCTCTTAACGAGGACATTTTCACAGCTATGTGGACAAGAGCAAAGGTAAAGAGACCTGCGCATTGTCCTGAAAATTTCAGTGCTTTAAGGCAAAAACGTTGCATTACTGCAATGTCTTACGTGGGTGAAGTGCTCGTTCAGCAGCTCTCAGCTAGTCTCTTATTTCTGCAAAACCTCGGATGAAAACATTCCTCACAGTACAGGCTCTCCACACTTACCAACTGGATTACTGAGCGACAGTACAGATACGAAACGATAACCAGTAAACACAGTTTGGATACATTTGGCCTGTTAATTTAGTCCTGTTAGTCTATTTTTTTTATAACGGGTCCATAACAAACGCTCATGTGGGTTTGGCTCTAAAACTGACGTCACCTCCGGCGCATGGTGTTTTCCACCATAAATATCCCAGCACGACTCCAGAAGAAGCATGTAGTTTTTACTCTAAAACGAAATCAGCATCAGGTTACACTGTGTGCAGAAAATGCAGAAACCTGTTTCCTGGAAGGGCTCTCTGCTAGGTGTGTAGAGCTCTGCTGTCAAAACTGGACTGCTTTCAACTGGATTTGATCTCTCTTTTGCTCCAGCCACGCAACGCGTACTATGTGGACAAAAGTACTGGGACGCCCGTTTTTAATGGTTTGAGCAGGGCTCCTTATATACAGTAAAGGGTCATCTTAATGCTTAAGCATACAAATATATTTTGGACAACGCCATGATTCAAACTTCGTGGACAGTTTGGGGAAGAACATTTTCTATTCCAAAATGACTGTTTCCCACTGCAGAAAGCCAATGCCATTACGACATGGCTGGATGATTGGAACTTGACTGGCCCACATAGAGCCCTAATCGCAACCACATCCAACGCCTTTGGAATGAACAGGAACGGAGAATGTGAGCCAGGCGTTCTCATCTAACATCAGTGCCTGAACTAATTCACGACAGAATGAAAGGGAAAATTCCCATAGAAATTCAAACATTTTGTGTAGTCTTCCAAGAAGGGTGGAAGCTGTAAAGAGGGGGGGGGGGAGACGACTCAATATTAAAAAGTATGTATTTGAATGAAACATCGTTGGTATCATTTTCAGGCGCCCCAACACCAATCGATGTAGTCTGTTTGGAGCTCTACTGTCAGAACTTGACTGCTGTCAGTCACACGGGTATTACTGATGATGCACCATTAGCTTTGGATCATGAAGGCCACTCCAGTCGATATCACATGGGCTCCATGATGGAATACGCTGGAACTGTTTTACATCCCTCAAGCTGAATCTTACCACTGGGTATGGTGCCCCTGTGCTTCATCTGATTACCCCTATTGACCGTAGTCAATTTTACAGGGGGTAGAAGCAAGGCTATATGCCTGTGTTCACCTTGAAACCATTCACAAATTTAGCAGTGTCCAGAAATGTACAGGATATTAGACAATGTATTGGATTGTAACATGGGCACACAATTACCTCTAAATAACACCCATTTTGTTAGTTTCAATCAGAATCAGAAAACTCTCAGAGAAAATTGTTTCAGCCTGTATTACTGAATGAGACACCCCAATCCACAGTAGCTGCAAGTAAACCTTTCATTCTTTACATTAATACTCACTGATGGAATGATTTCAATAGAAAAATGTAAACAAACCACTGATTGGTTATTAACGGTAACAATTAACCTTATACAATAACCATGAATGAAGATAGGTAAGGAAGGAAGGTAACCACATCACAGCTATCACAGTAAACAGTTTTAGGACACAGATAGAAATCAAAAACTTTATTACAAAAATAAGTTACACTCACCTCATTTTACAGTATAAAACAATTTATTTGCAGGAATGCAAAAACGTTGTTGGCCACCAACAATAGTTTAAAACTGCTAACATCTTGTCAAAAGGTTGTAATGATACAGCTTCATCAAGAGGGAGTTAACTGTGTACAAAACCGGTTGAATGGTTCAGTCAGCTGTTTGCTATATATGGAATATAAACCAAAGCTGCAGCATCCCTTTTTCCACTGAATGATCTTGTCCCTTCCCAGTGAACGCAGCCAGAGGACCATGCACACAGGGTGCACAGTACAACCTAGAATTTCTTCTGTCTTTACAAAACACAGCTGGCCAAGGGCTGACACATGATCATTCATGTTCATGAATCATGATTAAAAATAAAACCTTAAATCAAAAAGCTATGATGGTACAGGACATTATTTTTCATCTTTACAGAAACTATTTATCCAGAAATGGTTTTCCACTTAAAGAAAAAAGGGACACTGCAGGGCTTACCAAAAGCAGTTGATGCCTTTGTGATGTTCAAGCCTTTACAAAAGTAACATTTTATTCCAAAACTATCATACAATCATACAACCAGTAACTACATAATCTGAAGAAGCAAGGCAGCTAATTCAGTTCAAAATAAGATAAAAGCAGGGCTTGTTCAGGCTCATCATATGAGATTATTTTGCATGCCCAGTTTGACTGTTCGCAGTGTCAGAGCAGCAGCAAAATGACTATATTACATTAAGTACATCTTTTGAGCAGCTGCTCTAATGCATATTTCATAGGAAACAAGCCCTGCTTTCATCAATATAAGTTTCCCTATTTACAGTACAGGCAGGGTAGTTCAATCCTCTGTACTGAGGTAGTTCACCAACCCTTTAAAAGACAAGTTCTGAAAAGAACCACTTTCCTGGAATGCCTGACTTATCCATGCAAGGTGGTTACACCAAAAACCTGCAGATGTCATGTCCTCTTCATCCAAATAAAAAAAATTTAGATAAACATGGATATTCTGACAATAAAATTACAATTAGCACAAAAATATACATTAGCATCAAGCTCCTTTGAGCCACTTCAAACTCAAACTTAAAAAGTGCAAAAAAAAAAAGAAAAAATATTTTAGTATCCTTTAAGAAGTCTGAACTTCACGAATGATTTTAACTGGTGCGTTTTGTAATTTTTAGGGGGGGAAGTTACAAGGATTATCATGTATGATGCATTCTGAAGACTTTAATGAATACAGAAAGTCCACGGTACAGAACTTCCACTGGGTTCGGGGGTTTCAAGGGTGGCAGTATGGGAGATATGCTTCTGTAAGGCTGGAATATCATTGAACCATTGCCTCGACCTTACCATCATATCCATTGGCAGCTTCTGGTGTAACCCCATGTAGCAAGTCAGTCTTCACTGTAACTGGTCAGGACCAGCCTCGACCCCCTTTCCCTGCTGAGGGAGCGAAAAAGGCCTTTATTAAAAATGATCAAGACAATGAAGAAAATGTGCACATTTAGTATATCACAATGTAATCTACATGTTTTCAGGATGCTTTACATAAAAAAATTCATACACAAGTCATAAAGTTCATAGAAGCACCAAATTCTATAAATAAAATATTAAAACGGATACATCATGACATTGCTATGTTAAAAAATACTGCTTAAATCTTAGAACTGAGATAAACAAATACACAAGAAACACGCAAACCTTTGGTCCATTTCTTCCACAAGGTGCCTTGTATGTGTTAGCAATTTGAAAGGGGAAAATAGCCAAAAACGTATATCAGTTGTTTTTTTTATGAAACCAAAGCAACACAGGGTGACGATACAGACAGCTAACAGCAAAATGTGTTCTTCAGAAAATAAACAGCACAAAATACATAGAAATATGGTTAGTGTTTATAAAAATGTTTACTTGACAAAACAGCCCCCAACCCAACCACCACCACATACCACACGGCCTCTCTGTGGAGCTCCTCCTCTGGACCCACGGGCACCTCTGCTGGATCCTGGGCCTCCACGCTGAGAGAAACCAACTCTTCCTCTAGCTGTGGCTGCTCCACGGCCCCGGGATAGTGTAGATCCACGAGCTCCTCGCCCACCTCTTCCCCTCCCTTGGGTTTGGAAGTCTTCATAACCATAGTATGGATCTTCATAGCCTCCTCGATAGTTGTGATAGTCATAGCCATAGTAATCATAATAATTATCATAGCCATAGTAGTCGTGGGGATATGAAAAACCTCCCCTGCCTCCTCTTCCTCTTGCTCTTGTTGGAGGAGGCATGTGTGGTGGGCCATAGTAATAGTATTCATCATACCTGAAGGAGTCCCAGAAATTCCTTGTTGAAAACACAAGTAATGTAATTTGAGCAGCATACAAGGATGTACGTATTTCTGACAGACAATCTCTAATGCTACATCACAGTGTGCAGAGGTCGTCTTACATTTGTGTTTTAGCTGCTTGTCGTTGAGCCTTTCGCTCCTTCCTCTTCTGATCAGGAGGTTTTGCAAAGACAATTTCAATCTGTTCACCCTCCAAATCTTTCCCATTCATGTCAGCTAAGGCCTGTTGATCAATCAGAATTCAGTACATGTACAACAGATGAACAATGAAATACTAAATGAAGAGTAAAATTACCTTAACGGCACCATCTCTTTCCTCAAAGTGAATGAAGGCATAATCTTTAAGCTTCTTGACCCTTTCCAGCTTGCCAAAGTTGCTGAATGTCTTTTCTAAGAGTTCTTCTGAGACAGTGCTGGCAAGGTTTCTTACAAAAAGCACTTTGACCTAAAAAGAGAAATTCGAAAGACACTTGTATATAATATATATATAATAAAACAAACCAAACCAAACCAAAAAAAAAAAACAACATCAATGAATCTGTAAAAATCTGCTTGCTTGGTTACCTTTGCCATGACCTCTGGGTCTGGGTCCTCAATGGGGTCTGCCCATTCCACAGTCACCACATTTCCCCATACCTTCACCTTGCCACTCATCAACCTGCGCCGTGCTTGTGCAGCTGTCTTGTGATCCTCGTATTCCAAAAAGCAGAAGCCTCTATTTTTTTTCTTGTCATCAGGTTGATGATATAAAATAACATCATTCAGCCCCTCTGAGAGAAAGCAGAGATAGGATTAAATAAGATTTGTTTCCTTAGACGGTCTCAATATTAACGTACATTTAACCCAAGGTCCCCAAATTTTCTCCCTATCAATTACTCACCTGTAACTTTGGCAAATTCCTCCACAATCTGCTCCTTGGTTTTGCTCTTCGGAATGGAGCCCACAAACAGTCTATTATTGGCGACAGAGATGCACACGCCAATGTGTTTTCCAGGGCGTATCTCATTGTTGTTACACTGTAGATACATATAAATCAGCACATTAACACGACCTCAGAAAAACTAAGTATTTTCAGAGAAAGAATCAAGTAAAAGATGCATTTCTTCAAAAGAGACTGGAAATGTGATTGTGTGGTTGCTTCTAAAACCTGTTTAAAAACATTTGCATAAAAATAAAAAATTATAACCACTATAGCCCCAAACACCTGTCATCTGGTTAAAAGCCCTGCGCTGAACTTGCTACTCAGTTTTCATATAACTGACCAAAGTTGTAGGGTCGTCTTTTATCAGCGTGCTGTATGTTCTGCTTTTTTCATAGTGATTGTTTTAATACCTTTGTCTTAGCATCCATAGGTGAATATCTGTCTCATTATATTATTCTCTCTCACCCAATGTGTTTTGTAATCTGTTTTTATTAAATGCTCAGTGCCTGACCCCTTGTCAACCGATCACAAGTTTTATGCAAGCACACTTCTACAGATTATAATGGAGGTTTTGACAATGGAAAGGTTCCGAAATTCAGCATGAGCTCCGATGCACTCATTTTGTCGGACGCAATCACAGTAATAAGACAGAGGTAACATGACTTACCAATTTAACTGCCTCCTGAGCAGCCTCTTTAGTGCAAAAAGTGACAAAGGCGTAACCCCTGTTCAGGCCACTGAGGGGGTCCATCATCAGACGCAGGTCCCATATAGGCCCTGCTTTTTCAAACAGGGGAACCAGCTCATCCTCAAAGAGATCTCTTGGGATTTTTCCCACAAAAATCTACAAGGAAGAATGCAACTGTTAAAAAGTTTACCAAACTTGGTTATTAAGTCCACCATAATCGGTACGATAAACTATTTTACTTGCAGTTTTGTATTCTATTCAGCAATGGGACAGCTTGTTGAGCATGTTTAATTTTCTTAAGGATGCTTGATGGCAATTAATTGCTTTGTGAAACTTCTTCAAATTACAACGACTCAACACAAAGTTTATAATGGCACCCGTGGGACTACAAGTAGTCTGTTATAACTGACAAAAATTGTTCATGGTTCATTCCCATGTATACATAAACAGCAGCAAAAGGCAATCTGAGGTTATTTTAATAAAAGTGCTGCACTGTAATATATGTGCATTATATTTTATAATTTATTTTACAATCTTTTAACAATTTTATTTTCAATGAAATCTTAGTAACACCATCAGTTATTCAAGAAAAATACCCAGTGGGTCACTTAACATATAAGCTAAACGCAAAGCCTTACCTCTGTGCCAACTGAGGGTTGTGCACCTGAGTGGGTCGATTCTGGAGGAGGGCCACCATACTTCCTCTGACCTGTCGTCACATCAAGTGTGTATCCAGTTCTCTCAAGCAAAGCCTGGCAAATCAGAAAACTGTCCATGACTCAGTGACACACAAAAACAACCTAATCGTGAGCTTTTGCTGTAAACTTTGATTAGTTTGATTAAATTATGACAGTATTTACTTCTAAACACCTGAAAAAAGTTCATTTAAAAGTCTTTAAGAACTGACTCAGGTGTAACACAAGCATGTAAAATATAATATCTATGGTTCTGGTCCAGGACCAAACTGCACTCCCAAAAATACTCAACAATTAACATAAATAAATTTGTGTAAATTCTCTTTACAGAAGAAAACCACAAAGATTTCTAACTTTATATGACCACCCTTCCTTTCAATTTCAGTAACAAGCAGAAATTAGTTACAAAATTCAAAAATTGGCTCAAGAATTCTTACTTTGATTTTTGCCTCATCTGGTCCTTTATTAGAATCTGACACTTTGGTCCCCTGCTTCTCCCTCTGCCTGTATGTCTTCATAACTCCACAGAGAAAGGCACTTTTGTTCTGATGACAAAGAAGGGAGCAGAAAATCAACAATGAATATGAATTCTGCATGCTTACTTGAGTGTGGCAGAGAAAAATAAAGATCTAACAGACAGACAGAGTTGAATTAGAGAAACCTCAACTCAAACTTGTACATCATTTTTGCAAGATTTACAGACCAGCAAAAGGGGTCCAAAATTATCATTTCCCCTGTCACTAACCTGTGACTTTTTACTGGCAAGATTGGTCACTGCCTGCTCTTAAATGTAACCCTACCTACATTCCATTGTTATTTCACCAGAATAAACAGAATTCTAAATAAGTTCACTAAATGTGAATGAACACACGGCTAACAGAACTAGCTTTGACAAACAGAAGTAGTACTGTTATGCATGGCTTATTACAGAAACCATCTCAATTATAAATGAAGTTGCATGCACCAGCAGTTAAAAAGTTACATGGCAGTCCTACCCACAATCACTGGTAACATTAGAATTCACAATATTATTGTAGGTTTCTGTCATCATGTGTTCCAGTACGATATACAAATAATTGCAAAACAACGTAAGTGGCTTCTTATTAGTATCACAATTTTAGGAACCGAGTGCTGCCCCATTACCAGAAAATTTTGAATTAGGCTTAGTATTAAAGCATGCCATACCAGACTGAATATATTCCAGTAAAAAATACTACCATTTTCATACTTGTCATCACATTAAATACCTGAACATGTGAAAGGTCACTGTCTTTAAACTGCAGAAGGACTTGCAGAGCACCTTCTTCGTTAAATTCCTTTAGAGCTTCGATTGCCCGATCATCAAGATCACTGTGTGAGACCAGACCTGATTGAAAAATGAAAACACAAAAGAATCAACTGTAAGTTCATTCTTTATTCATTTTGCATTTAAAAACATTCCCAGTTATATTACATGCTAGCCAGATATAACTGGTTTCAGGTTCTCAGAACAGAAAATCTAAACACAACAGATGTGATGGTGTAATTTAAACAGTCATTTAGAACCCCTCACCATATCCAGCACTGATTATGAGGACCCATCACCTGTCTGAAACCACCACCAGCTTCTGCATTCTTCCTGCATGTCCATTCTGCAACACCTTTGCCCTGATACTGTTTGTGATACTGGTTAAGCTGAGTTTAAAGGGCCTAAATATGAAATTCCCCAGGAAACCCAATTTTCCTCTAAAATGCTAAGGGAAAGATACATGTCTAAAGTAGCCAATTTTCGTTTTGTGAAAAGATTTTAAAGCACTTTGTGACTGCAGTACCCATTTTGGAAGGAAACCACAAAAAGTTGCTTTAAATATTCCAATTCCCACAATCGCATTTAGAAGCACATGCAGTTATAATGAAAATCTGAAATGGGTGAGAATATGCTGAATGTTCAAATGGGCCTTACCTGCTACGTAAATTTCATCTAGTTTGACAGCAACTTTTCTAGGTAACCCAGCGTCTAATAATGTCTGGAAGTGTTCTGAATGGGTAACTGCAGCCGAAGTCTCCATTGGTTCTTCAGTACCGTTTCCATTTATATGCTCTGTGGCCATGTCTCCGTTATCTGTGCAAATGCAATGAGCCAAATTAATCCAAAACTGGGAATAGGTCAAGGAACCTGTTGCCTGACCCCTGTCTTTCAAATCTGGAGCCATCAATACCATTTTCTTCCTTACTTCAACATTTCTAGTGACAACACCCCTAAATGCCAAAGCTAAACATGGGGACTGCCTACTACAGGTCCATGCTATGTGACATGTTAAAATAATGCAGGGATTGCTATTTATTACACCAGCAATAACACTTGATTTCCCCATCCTTACTGTATTACCCGCTTAAAATGCACTCACGTTATTCTTTTAATGGAACAGCACATGTTGAAGTTACATGCATGGATATGAAGAACCTAAATGCACGGGACCGCAAATTTTGCAAAAATAATGCAAGTGCTGCTGACCTGCCAGGGTGGCTGTGGTGCCGAGAGACTCCAGATTTTTACACGTGTTCTTTGGCTAGGCTAATTTCCGCTCCTCCAACACTAGTTGGGCGAGCATGTGTGTCCAGTTTACTACATTATCTTTTTAATACAACCAACATTAATGCATACTAATAGTCCGCGTTGGTCAAATTCCCCCTGACTAATCTACGATTAGTATATGACCACTTTAGCTTTAGCTACATTAAAACGTGGTTAGCCTAACCACGTAAAGGGCGGACATTTCAAAGCCACTTTAATTCATTCGGGCAAAAATCTCTGAAGCCATATCAAATCAAAGATGTTCTATACCGCTGCACTCATTTTATATTATCTGTCATAATTGCTCCCAAAACGCGTAGCCAACATTAGCGATCCTCCCTTTTCTAGGCCAGGGGGACACAAGAGCAACGTGGACACTCAACTTTCAGCACTGTGTTAGCCTCTCCGTTTTCTGACAGCTACCACGCCACCGATAGGCTCTTCTCTCACTCTTATTCAGTGTACACGTGCTTATGAAGACCCTCGTAGCAGAGAAGGGATGAAATTACACTTTCACAACTTTGCAAGGGCTTCTAGTTAGCCAGTAAGTTACAACTGCACGAGGAAAACAACGTTCAACCGTTGCAGCTCGGGCGTTAGCCACGAAGAGCTGCAATGGAGGAGAAAATATTTCCCAAAATTAATCGGCGTTGAAAAATGCTTGTGCTTATAGTAACCCGAATCGAGGCCCTTAATGAGCTATGGTGAACTAATAATGTTTTAAAAATGAGCCAGATAAGGGGCTGTGCAACGTGCCGCCACACAGAGGAGTCCATTTTCAAAAAGCCGGTGCGAGCCGCGCCGACCAGTTTCTGCCGACTTTTGTTTGAAAACAAAAGATCATCCCCCCGCCGCCCTGCGACCTAATAAAAACAACTTCTGACTCAGAAGAAAAACGCTGGTCGTACCTGTGACTGAAAACAACTTGAAACGGGTATGTACGGATGCCTCCGGAGGGAGAAGTGAAGGGGGGAAAAGGAGAAAAAGTGTCCGAGTCCCTCGCCCGCTGGTCCGGCACCACTCTCTCTCTCTCTCAGATCGGAGGAGGCAAAATGGCGGCCAGCATCACGCCGCCAGTTTTTTTTTCTTCTTTTTTTTCCCCTAGCTCCCCCTGTGATGTACGGGGTTTCTCATACACCCTTCCAGGGACTCACGGCCCTGCTCGGAACACTTTGAGGGAGACACGTGGTCACTCTTCAATCAGACTTCAACGGAATATGATTGAAATACACATATTAGTCTTTTAATTGTATTCAGTGGTTCACATTTGGCATTGCAATGTAGCCTAGGATTAAGCGTATAATTCACTTAACTGTTAATTGCTTATCTATAAGATTTATATACAACATTTTTGCATTTAGCAAAGTCATGCAGGTAGTGCAACTAAGTGCCTAATCTGAGGTAGAGTTGTTAAGTTTTTTGCTTTTTTTTTTTAAACAAAATGTTTAGCAGCCCGTCTTAGTGCAGTTTTGGAAAGTGTCAGGTGCAGTGGGTATGGAATTTTGAAAGTGTCATGTGCATGTGTAAAAAGAGTCTTGGGCGTATTTAAATCAGTCGCAGTGTAAAGTCAAAATGTTTCAGACCCCTGATGTTGAATGCAGGCCCTGAGTTCAGAAATCTAATGGCTTGTGGGAAGAAGCTGTTGTGATGTCCGGTAGTGGTGGTAGGCCTACAGATATTTCTGAACCTTTTTCCAGACATCAGAGGGGAAACAATCCATTTGAGGGGTTGGTGGGATCCGTGATGAGGCCGGTTGCACAGCGAACACAGCGTTTTTTGTACAGTTCAGTGAGTGGTGGGAGGGACACACCGATGATCTTCTCAACTCTCCTCACCAGCCGCTGAAGGGACTTTCGGTCAGCACTGTTGCAGTTGCCAAACCAGGAAGTGATGCAGCTGCAGAGGATGCTCTCGATGGTCCCCTCCTAGAAGTTGGTGAGGAAGGGATTATTGTCTTAAAACAAACAAACGAAAAAAAAAATCACAAAATCACAACATTTAGCAAAGTTGCATGTCAGTGAGTACAGATTTTAAAGGGGACACCTCTTTTTAAACAAGTTATAGGTCTATGGGTGATACAAAACAGGTTCATGAAGTTGTTTCCACAAAATCATGTCCACACGTACACAGGTATTTCTGAAAACAGAGATTTTCCGTTGTCGTTTTTGTTTTTAAATCACGTCCACACGAGTACGTTTTCAAAAAGATCATTTAAGGGCTCTGTCACGTTTATGCTAATAAGCTGTTGTTGATCACGCCCCATCCACCGCATGCTTGCTGTGTGTTTCCCACACATGAAAATGGCAGAAAACAGAGAAGCTCCTCAACCCTATAGGGAACAAAATCGTAGGGATTTATTTTGTTCTTTGCAGGAGTTCAGATGTCCTCATCTGACACAGTACTGTGTGGTTTAAATAAGTGCTGTCAATCAAAAGGTGGTGATGGATATGAAATCACCACAATTTCAACCAACATTGTTAATTTTGGACCCCTGGCTGCCATCTGGTATATCACACACTAGTCTAATGGAAAATGAATATAAATACTTGGTTTTTGTTTTTTTCATTTTTGAGATGTTTTTGCAATTTTGCTGAAATGCATGAAACAGAAATCTTCATTTCTTACAGAGAACCTGTGTCTTTAGAAATGTCAGTGTGTCTTTTCTAAATGAATCATCACTGACAGTGGCCTCCACAAAAGCAGATTTTTAGCAATAGATTATCTTTATACATGTAAGTGATACAATTTTAAATTTCAAAACAAACAGGTAGGTATGACAGAATACTTAACGGTAAATATCAGAAATGACCATCAAAATCATTTAATCACAGCCATACTGATATTGAAACATTTACAGCAAAACATCGCAAAGACATAAGAACTGTTTATGGATGTTGAAGTGGTTGAGGACTATTGGTATCCGGGGATACACATTGACAGTTAACTGGCAGTTGATGCAAAAGGCTGAACAAGCTGGTTAAAAAGGCTGGTTCGGTCCTGGGTGTCAGACTTTTGAACCTGGAGGAGGTGTAATAGAAGAGAATGCTGACAGAGCTTCTCTGAATCTTGGACAAACCTTGTCACCCCATGCATGCCCGCTTGTTGGGCCATCAGACCCCACAGAGCAAAAGATTAATCACCTCTAAATGCAGAACTGAACACGACAGTAAATCCTTTCGACCCGTGGCAGTAAGACTGTAAATCTTCCTTGTTCTGTAGGTGATTTTTTCATTTTTTTTGTCATTGAGTTCTCATTCGGATTGTGCAATATAGCTCCTTATTGTCTTATCCATATTCCTTTTGTTTTGCTGTGTATGTTTATAACAAAAGGATTTCCTTGGGGATAAATAAAGATCTTTCTTATCTTATTATAATTTTTAATCAACTGTGTTGACATTTGTTTCTCACTAAATAATACATTAATGACATCCCTGTGTTAAAGTCTGTTCATGTGGAAACTGAGCAAAAATAAAAATGGTGAATTCACATAAGGCTGGACTGGTAACAGTAATTAAAAACAAAAACTCCCTTTTACTCAGAATAAGTGAGTTTGATTTTTAATTTCAGCATAGTAATTAGAGCTTTAAAAGCGAAAGCACGCAGCTCAGCTAGCACACAGTATATTAGAAGCCTAGTCTTGCAATACCAATGGTGAATGGACTACCAATGAACTGACAGAATAATATTTGTATGTCAGTTACATTTATCAGAAATACTGCCTATTCTTGCATACTCAAGTAGGCCCCCCCTACACAAAATGCCCATAACCTCTACTATGGTTCAATAGCTGCAGCATACTTGAACCAGTTCTTTGTTGTACTGGTTATAATATCAGTAAAATCAAAAGGTATACACATAGCTACTAAAATAATTGGATCTCACCCTCCCAAACAAACAGTAATATTACTATATAAACTATAGTGTTCCAGATGACAGCCTCTCTTCCTTTATTTGAACTTAGGCTAATTCTGAATTTTTGAGACCATATGTTTTTGTTTATTGTTTTTTCCATTCCTATTTTACCAGCTGCCATTAACACAGCTATGATAGGAAAGGAAATCTCACGTGTAGGCACACATGAAACAGAATACCTTGCCATGGTTCTTCCTACTTCAGGACTTGCCCTTTAGGCTGTCCATGTGCAGAAGTGTCTGATTCAGGCAGACTTATGCTGTCCCATCTAGCTACTCCAGTTATTTTAAAGTGCATATGCTACAGACAAAAGTTCTTTAATTGCACACATACAACTTGAATAGTCTCAAAGAAAAGTACTGACGTGCTATGACGAGCAGCCACCAAGGTCATCATGCCCACTGCCAAGCATGGACTAGAAGGGTATTAAAGGCCCCCAGTGTTGGGCTGGAGTTGCATTCTGTACAGAGTTGAAGCACCATCCATACTTTTGGGATGAGTTGCAGTGGAGTTTATGATCCACAATTAATCAGTCAGCAACCGCACTAATGCAGTTGTGGATGATAATATGACATGTAGTCAAATTTCATGACATTTAGTTCTAAAATCTAGTTTAAAACTAATCACTGCAGTGGTGTTGCCCCTGTGATCAGAATGTTGTGGGTTTGAATTCCAGCAGTGCTAGAGGGACCACTGAGGTACCCTTAATCTAGGTACCATCCAAACACTGTTCTATGCATCACTGCTGGCTGGCTGCCTTCTAGTTCACTTGGTGAAAGGGTTAAATGCAAAGAAAGAATTTCACATTTTTCACAGTGTGGTGTGTTCATTATAAGGAGCCATTAGTTTACTTTAAAGGAGTGGGACATAGTCACTCAATTACTTGCTTTTGGAAGTACTGTTGAATGAGCAGGTGTCATCAAACCTGTAGTATATTTTTCTATAGAATTCCTTTTGTGTCCATTCAAGCAGTTTTTAAACACTGTACTGTGTTTTAAAGGTACAATTCACTTCAGTGCACTGTACACTATTAAACATGACTAGTGTAATCTCTGAATTTGGAAGAAGAATATTTGGATACGAGAATAGCTTCTTGATCTTTGCTGGGTTAGGTTGTAATCACTGCTTGATCTGTAATTTTATAAGCAGAACCACTCCAGCTCAGTAGCAGTAGTACATTTATTGTCCCCTTGGGGAAATTATTCATTGATGAGTCACATCTGTGTGACATCGAACAGAGAGAAATGTCAACATAACACATCAACAGAGATTACAAATATACCACAACACAATACTGTAAAACCCCCAAGTTTTGTAGCACAGGTAATAGGTCCTTGAGGGGGGATCTTTCTCCTTAATGGACAGAAACTGAGAAATAAAAATGTTTTTTTGATGACAGACATGAGTGATTTGCTCTGTATTGCCATCATGTGGACAAACGTGTTTATCACCATTGTTTTAGAAGCACACAATACCTGTTGTTAAGTAAGATCACACTGGCTATATCTCTAAGTTGTGGATGTACACCAATCAACTATAACATTAAAACTGTCCACCTAATATTGTTTAGGTCTCACTTATGCTTCTAAACCAGCTCTGAGCCCTCAAGGCATGGACTCCACAAGATTATCGGAAGGCGTGCCGTGGTATCTGGCACCAAGACATTAGCAGCAGATTCATTATGTCCTGCAAGTTGTGAAGTGAACCCTTCATGGTCTGGGCTACTTGTCCACATTCTTGAGCAGACTGAAATATGGGAATTTGGAGGCCAAGTCAGCACCTGAGCGATCTGGGCTTACACAGCTCTGCACAAAGCAATCTGCACTGTGGGTTCAATATTAGCCATTTTCTACCACAGTAAGAATGGAAGTTTCCAGCAAATGTATACTCCAGTAACTCTTCTGTGAGATCAGACCATATGGTCTAATTTTCAGCCTTCATTCTCCTCACTGAGCCTTGGACATACATGACCCTCTCAGTGGTTCACTTGTGGTCATTCCTTGGAGCACTTTTGGCAGGGAATAGACTCTGCATACCAGGAACACCCCACAAGACCTGCCATTTTGGAGATGCTCTGCCATCACAGTTCTTCAGATTTTTAAGATTACGATTAACTTAAAGAACCGAGTGTTCACTAGCTGTCGAATGTGTTCCACTTCTTGACAAGTACCACCATAACCAGATAATCAATATTATTTACGTCACCGTGCAGTGGATTTAATGTTATGGCTGATCACCATATATATTTTGACATGTTCCTGTACCCTTGCATTAAATTTCTTGACTGTTGGTCATAGTGCAGCACTTGCCAAGTTCACCGCAGATAGTTGAACAGCTATATCTGGCTAGGTTATATCAGCTTCCCCATCAGCCTACTTCCAAAATGTTTTATAACAAGAATGACTCTGAAGCACTCCTCATATGGAAACCTGGGATTGAACTCATAGGCTCCTTTTTTTTGCTAGCATTAGCTTGAAATTAGTTCATTATATTGTAATAGTTGTGTAACAGTAACAGTAATAGAGCAGTAATTTCTAAACGTTTTAAGTTGAGGATCAACACCAGGCACATTTATGTCAATTTGCATGAAATCCTGAGAAGCCAAATAAATCTTTTAACCTTAGTTACTGTGTTCCATCTGCCACAGTATGTATTGAATTACATCTGTCTCAGGCCAGACACTGGTCTCCAACACAACCAAGGATAAGTGGATTACCAGCAATGGAAAGATCAAGAGATAGTGGGTCAAGCGAATATTCATCCCTGATATACAATACTTTAGGACAGCAGAGGAGGATATAAGAGTGTGGTTATTGTCTTTATTCTTGTGTACAGTGACATTCTGGTGACATCCGTGACATCTTCCATGTGTAGCAACAGAAAAAAAACAATCAAAAACAATAATTAAAAAAGATAAAACAATAGAAAATTTTGTATAATTGTATGCCATATTAAAAGTGCTGATTGGCATTGACTTAGAATAAGATGTCTGTATGTGTGAAAAATGAGAAGGGGAGCATGAATGTGGGTATCCATAAGGTTGCATATTTGTGTTATATGGTTTTGTTTGTTTTTAATTTTTTGTAGCCTGTAGGAAAGCTGGGTTTGGAGGGTTTCTCTCCTTCTATCCTTGTTTATTTTGTCCTATTTGCACCTTGTTTTGTGTTGTTTCTGATGCTGTTCTTGTGTTGCACCATGGTCCTGGAGGAAGGTTGCTTTATTTAACTCTATACTGTGTATATACCTGAAATGAATTTAGACTTACTTGAGACCACAGCTCTGGGGAAAAAGGTGTTTGTGAACTCTTTACAGATGGTAAGCAGATAACGGAGATGATGTCCAGCATGTGTTGTGTCTCTAAAGATACTGCCTGTCTTTGGCCTGCTTCAATTACATAGTTTATATCATCATATCATAATTGGATTAATTGGAGATAACATTCCTGTTTGACCAACAACTAATTATTCATGACCAATATCTAATACAATAATGCAAAAGAAAGAAATAACAGGTGATTAACCAATAATCCTGAATAATATGCAGTGTATAAGGGTGTATATGTGTATAATAAGCATATATTACTACTTTATTATAATGAGACTGTACACTAATCAGAATTACCCTCAAAAAGAGTAGCTATTTGATTATCAGCCCACCTGCATCCTACTAGATTGTGGACGTGTGTTAATATGTACAAATATTGCTTGCTTCAGCACATGCAGTTATTCCTTTCATTCACATAATGGACTTTAAGGTTAACTAAATTACTGTGACTCAGGCTATGGGGGAAGCATGTTTTAGTTTTTTTTTTTTTTTTCAACTATGACATACGTAAGCAAGAGGAGGGTGGTATAAAACCTGGAGGTGAGTTGATGTAATCTCGATAGGAGAACTGTGCAGTGAAGAACAGGTAATGTGTCTGATTTGCTACCATTGTCACAGTGGACCTAACTAAAATTTTCCAGACTGTTAACATCTCTTTTTTTGCAGCTAGAATGAATCTGATTATTAAATACACCGGCGCAACCATCCTTTTGGTCTCAGTGCTAATTGAAATTGGACATCTTTTTCCAAATAATGACGTGATTAACTGTAAGTCCATACCATCATTTTGCAGCACAATTAAGTATGTTGAAAAAATGTTAGACTCAAATGTGGTTCAGTGAAACATGCATTGAAATATTCACTAAGTGATTTTAAACTGTTAATGTAACCTTTGTTCTAAAAAGTTGGCTGTGAGGAGTGCAAACTCAGGGAGAACATCTTCTTCTCAAAGCCCGGCGCCCCTGTGTATCAGTGCATGGGATGTTGCTTCTCAAGGGCTTATCCGACTCCTCTCAGGTCCAAGAAGACTATGCTGGTCCCCAAGAATATCACATCAGAGGCCACATGCTGCGTTGCAAAAGAAGTCAAAGAGGTAAAAATGACTAAAAACAAAGCCCTGCTGTTTGTTTGTGTTATATGAATATTGCAGTATTTTATAAAACTCATATTCTGCTTGTTTTCTGCTCCTGCAGGTCACTGTCAGTTATGTAAAACTAGTGAACCACACAGACTGCCACTGCAGCACTTGCTACTATCATAAATCCTAAGTCCAACGCCATTTGTTTATGCTAACAAGTCTGTCAATGCTTGCTTAACTAGTGCTGTGAGGAAACCCAAACTGTAAGTTGCACTGCGAAAAGACATTTTTTGCTGATGTGTAGGCTTTTTAGTGCTTTAAGTTTCCATATGTTATTAATATGAATCTGTTACTCCTATCATTCCAGAGATTCAAAACAAAGCCTGGAATTACTAAATGTGGTGTTCACTGGACAGTTTTGGTCTTAATTTCAATCCTATATAATTGGATTTTCAAAAATAAAGCCTCTGTTGCAACCAGGTGAAGTTTGGTGTTGGCTGTATTTTAATAAAGTGCATACTACTACTCTTCGCACTTTCAACACATCTGCACATATATTGTGAATAAAGTGTACACCATGAGCACCGTAGGCTTTAAAAGCATTAATCTTCCTACCTAACATCTCAGGAAACTACAACTTAACTTTTAAACAAATGCTGCAACAAACTGGCCATCTGCAAAATTAGACTAATTAAAAGGACCTGAGCAGACACATGGGCTCCAGTCAAAAAAGCGATTTTACCAAGGCCACTGATTCGTTGAAATTTTGTGCTACAACTGACTGCAAAAAAAGCAATGACATTCAGAAGGTTTTGCTCTCCTGTCTTGGTAAGGCCACGGAGTCAGTAGGTCAGTAAGATCCGAATCCGAGCTCTTGGAACTCTGACACGCCAGAAGGATCCAGTACACAGAAATGATTCTTAAGAACCGACCAGTTCAATGAATCGAGCATACGATTCAACACCTCATTTCTGTCCCAAGGTGGAGGAGGGGACATAATGATGAGTGAAGACTGCTTTGTTGTCATCCCGTTGAAATTCAACAGCATTTAATGAGCAAGTCTCTGTTTATTCCCCACCATTCTCCATCCTGAGTCACTGAATCGATAAAAGTACTGGGGTAATCCTAATGATTCAGCATACCAAGATATTTTGGACAACAACGTGGTTCCAACTTTTTGGACACAGTTTGGTGAAGAATCTTTTCTATTCCCAGATGACTGTGCTCCAGTGCACAAATCAAGCTCCAATAAGACATGGTTGGATGAGTTCAATGTGGAAGAACTTGACTGTCCCACACAGAGCCCTGACCTCAAACCCATCCAACACTTTCAGGATGAACTGTAACAGAGACTGCTAGCCAGGCCTTCTCATCAGTGCCCGACCTCATAAATGCACTACAGAATTAATGGGCACAAATTCCCACTCCAAAATCTTGTGGAAAACCTTCCAAGATGAGTGGAAGCAGTTATAGCAGCAAAGTGGGACCAACTCCATATTAAAGTCTAAGTATATAAATGTAGTGCCAGTACTTTTATCCATGTCCTGTATGTCTAAATGAATATGAAGAGTAATAAGAATGGAAGTCTAACTTTAAAAATGACAAAATTAGATTACAAATATAACAACCACTCAGTCCAATCATGACCAATATTGTATATTTATATGTATATTTATTACTTTATTACCATGTTTCATCAACACCTAAATAAAACAATCTGATATGTATCATTGGTCAATAACAAACTACTTTTGAAAAATTATTTTATTTAATTTTCAGATGTGTGCACAGGTAGAGTACAATGACACTTGTATCACAAGAGCAATATACTACAAAACTGTGCAGTTCAGCATGCAGCAGTACAGTGCAATATAATTCATGACAATATGACACAATGCAAAACAATACTGTACAATATAATGCTATAGAATGGGTGATTTATTGCAGAGATCTGTTGCAAATGTGGTCATATTTAGAACAATGGATATTTACAGTCATGTATTTAAAAATGAAAATTACATGAATGTAGATTGATAAGTCTAACTAAAAAAAGATAAAAAAAAAACTCATTTTTGACTAATGAGCAAATGTAGCATCATGATGTTTATTGAATACATTACCATGTGTCATTAACACAAAGAAATTGATATGAGTAATTTGTGACAACACCTAGCTTTTGAAAAATGCTACAGATTCCTGGACATCAACATCAGCGAGTATCTGAGCAGGTCACATCAGGTAGGTGTGATTACAAACACCTCAAGACAGTGGCTCTTCTTTCTAAGACACCTGAGAAGGTTCAGTATGGACTACAGAATACTCACAACTGATGCAGCATCGAGAGTATTCTGTCTGGTTGTATCACCATCTTGAATGGCACCTGAAAGGCTCTGGACCACAAAGCTCTGCAGAGGGTGGTCAAATCAGCACAGCGCATCAACAGGACTGATCTGACAGCCATCCAGGACACCTACAGACAGAGGTGTAAGAGGAACCTGCAGCGGATACTCTTTGATCCCAGCCACAGACTTTTCATGATCCTGCCGTCAGGCAGGCAGTACAGGAGCATCCAGATGCACACCAGAAGATTCAGAGATGGTTTCTATTCACAAGCCGTCAGGCCTCTGAGCTGTTGAAATTCTGCACACCAACATACACTCACCACAGTGACTAGATATTTGATTTGGACTCTTCACAATGTCACAGTGCCACTATCAAGTCAAGTCAAGTCAACCTTTATTGTCAATTTTGCCATATGTGCCGGACATACAGAGAATTGAAATTACGTTACTCTCAGACCCTAGGTGCATACACGTAACATTAAACACAGAAGGTACAAATTAAAAAAAAATGCAATAAATGATACAATTTTACATGTGAGTACTGTGCAAAAAGAGCATGATTATGTTAGAGTGTGCAAAACAGCATGAATGTGGTAAGATGTGCAAAAACAGCATGATTGTGGTACACTGTGCAAAAAGAGCATGATTATATTAGTGTGCAAAACAGCATGAATGTGTGCAAAACAGCATGAATATCAAATCCTCATTGCACTATTTTGCACCACACATTCTAAATACCTCACTGCATTATTTTGTAGACTATTTTTATGTTATTTTCTTATTCTATTTACTTTCTCATTCTCCTGTTTTTATAGTACTTTTTAAAAATCCATCTCTGTACTTTTCTCTATGCTTATGTGTAGTTGGGGGAACATAAGTCTAATAATTTAATTAAGGGTAATGATGCTACATTAGCTGTATATGAGAACAGAACTTGACATTTGAAACTTCAAATAGTAAGTTTTTTTATTTTTTAAATTTTGACACAAATGCTCAGACAGGATGCATAGAACACATATGGTCCCATGGAGCATATTTAGAACAAAATTTAGAACAGTTTTCCATCTAACTGAATTTTTTTTTTTTTATTAAGAGTAGTCTTTAATTGTAACAAGCCCTAAAAGCACTCTTGACTAATTAATAAATGTATGATGACAATGTTTTATATTACATTACCATTACTCCCTGGAGCAGCTCAGGGTTAAGGCTCTAGGATTGAAACCCATGACCTCAACCTGCATTACAGAGTATTATTAAGTAGTTAATAACACATTGACATGTTTTCCATTATTGATTTGTTTGACAAATTATTGTAGCTCTAAATAACAACCCCTTATAAATAATTTTATATATTATATATATATAGTTAATTATATATTTTTTTAAATAATCAATTTACTGAAAAACCTTAATGCAACCCTGAATAAAAAGCCCATAAATAAGAATTCAAGAACGATTTGTATTTATATATAATTTAAAATATTACGTGTTGGGTAGCCAGGAACAGCGTCTTGGAAGCAAGGCTGTGTTCCAGGGTGCTTCAGAGGTGCCACTGGCAGTTATGGGATTCAAACCCATGACCTTATGATCGCCTAGCCACCAGGCCGCCTGTCACCCCAATATTTCACTACAAATGTATATTTATATGTTTAAAACAAAAGGTACATTTAAAATTTTAATTGTGGTTGCAGGTCAGGTATTTTCCACTCCCTTTTTTACATTTTTTATTACAAGCCTTCAGCCATAAACACAGACTTACACATTCCACAGATGCCACCGAAAAGAAAAAAGGATTTCGATTCAGTGGAAGTGAGTCGCTCTGGGAGTCGGTTTGTAGGGGCGAGTCAGTGCTGGGAGTCGGACTGGCCGCGCTGTGATTGTGCTGAAGATGGCGGAGGAGGAGGCATCCGAGAGAGAGCGCGGCTTGGGGGGAGACACGGCGGCCCTTGGAAAACGCTTCAGCGACCTGACCAGTGCTCTCCGGGACAGCACCGAGTCACCATTAGACGCCTCTGCTAGCTTCTGCCAGGAATTTTGCCAGGTGTGTGAGGGTTTCGTGCAGGTTTTCCCTTCTGTTTCCCCCCTCCATCACTGCAGAGGGGCTCGGTTAGCTTAGCCTAGCCTAGCCTGTAGAGCTAACTCCCCCAACCGTCTCCTGCAGACCCGTTGCCAGGCTGGAACAAAAATCCCCTCGGCATTTTAACAGCACCTCCTCGACTAACCCTGCGTGCATGGTCCAGCAAAGAAGAACTCACTACAAGCCCGTAGCACACACTGCATGGCGAATGTAGTCGGTTATTTGTTATTTTACTGACTAAAAAAGCGTTAGCCAGCAGCAGGACGCTGCAGGTAGAGGTTGCCAAGTCCTCTCGCTCTTGTGATTGCTGCTGCTGCCTGGCTATGTGGCTAGCTGGTCTTAGCTTTTTGTGGCACCTTACGCTAATTGCATTGATAATAAGGGAGTGTCTCGACCTAAAATGCAGTCATGCACGTTGATGTTTTTTCTTTCTTTCTTTCTTTTCCCGCAATATGATGGCCCTCGACCTTATTTGCAAAGCACCGAACACCAAGCCGTTGCAACAAAATATTAAGAGAAATCCGTCCATAAAATGCTCTTCCTGCAGTTTCCACAGCTGCCATGGGGACGCATGGCTGAAAAAATGCAAAGATTGTGGCCAAAATATTTTAGCTACATATTACGTTGTATATATAAATATATTTTCCTTTTACACATGGATGATTTTATTCATATATCACGTGAACCAGCGTGGTGTTGGTGTAAATGTATGCAGGGACCAGGTGGCTGAATTCAAGGATGTTTGGCAGCAGCTTCCAAGCTCGATTGATTTTTTTTTTCTTTTCCACCGCAGAAAAGACATTTTATTATAATGAGGTCGAGCTGGCCAGTGGATTAGGGTTGGGCAAATATGGAGAGACATTCATAAGCTAGAGCACAAACCCTCCATAAATAACTTAAACTTCTGTTAAGGATCTCCATTTCATGCACATTATTTATTTGCAACCACAAAAGTCTGTAAGTAATTAGATAGCCAAAACAAGAGTTTTAGTTGTTTTGGCTCTGTACTTCAGTACTACCTTGAAACGAATAAGGTACACAGACTGTGAGGTTAAAGAACAGCGTTTTGTTCAAAATTATTTACATCTGAATTGAGTGAGCCATACTGAAGGCACAACCTGTTAAACCTTCAGTTCCACATTTGAGTTTGCAAAATACATGTCATGAAACAATATCTCGCAAAGGGTTAGAGATGGCACAGTGTATTTTTTTTTTTTTCCGAACCCTTGTTTACTGGTCGGATATTGATCCAATATTTATTTTCTCTAAACATATACCAACTAAACTAGGTTTTCATGCTCAAAATGGACAGATGATGTGATATTGCATATTGTGAGTGTGTTCAATTTCAGGCTGTTTAACGATTATTTTTCTGCATTCAATATTTTCTGATATCAGGCTGATAGTGGCACTTGGTGCTACTCATTTTTGTAAATCTGTTGTTTGTTTGATGCCATTCAAGCCAAATGCAAAGAAGCTTAATTATTACTTTGTATGTTAATGCATCAGTTATTTTAAATAGGGTCATTGCTTCTATTTAAAGCTCTCAGCATTTTCCCAAGGTTTCTGGACAAAAAAATATTGGAAAGCAGAATGCTGGAGACAGTTCTCAGCAATGTAATCAATTCATATTTTGGAAGCAAGACACTTTCTCTATGAGCTGGAAGGCATCTTGGTAACTCCACATCTTCTCTTTTTAACCTCTGCCTTCTAAATGCAAGGCGTCATGACTGATCTACACGGCTGATATCTATAACTAATGAAAGCATTTACATTGATTTATTTATCAGACACTGTGATCCAGCTTTGAAAAAAAATATCTCAAACCTGTCCGGGCATGGGAAAAATATCAAACCAGCCTGGGCAGGGGAAGTTAGCTGAGATCCACAACCTAAAAAAGCACTAGAGTAAGGTCAATAAATACATCGTAATGCACCTTTTCTCTGTACTGTGATGTATTTCCAACTGAAAAAATGGTATGCGTGAACAAGGCAGGAGTGTAACTTTCTCTTAGCTAACTAATGAGGCAAATGAAATGTTTTTCCATGGTTTTGCAATTGGGCTAAAATGATTAAATGTGATGCAAAAGTAGGGTAAACCAAAATATCGATAGCCATTCAAATGATATGATGAGTCATGTTAAAAAATGACCAGGGACATGGAATTTAAAAAGTCAAAAATATCCATTTGATTTATAAGTTGACTTTTAAGTCTTGACCTTATTGACATCGCAACTTTCTCTGTCTTCGGAATAATTTGCATAATCTATACGAATATCTGGCCGCAATATCATGTAGCCAACTGTTTAATTACAGATTACAGAGTTAACACTGAAACAACAAGGAGTTAGCACAGGTATTATACTAGGAAAATTGTTAAACATGCTAAAATAATAAAAGCAGTTGGCATAATAAGTTTCATAATAATCATTACAAATTTTATATATCAGCAGCTCTGATATTACCTACTCTTCATTCACTCTCTGAATACCCATGAAGCAAAGCACTGGAACACTGAGCTCCTACCGTTCTTTTGTTGTATTGTACAATTCACTATAATGAAAAGCATGTATAATTGTTTTCATGGTGTAGAGAAATACTTTGATGTTAGAAAAAATGCATTTTATATCATGCATTTTATTCAGAAGATGGAAACACAGAGTTGAGATGTCTGTGAGGACAGTCCTTATGCCAGGCAGTTTTAGGTCTGATGTAATAATAGGCAACAGATAAGTCTTGTATATTTTGTCCTTTTTAATAAAGATAAATATGAGGTGGTAGATTGTATGAGACGTGCTTCACAAATGAAACATGAAGAAATGGGTAGATGCTTGCAGAATGATAAACATAATGCCAGCAGCAACATTTTTTATTCTGGCTCTGAGAACCTTCCAACAGCAGACTACAAAGAAGCATTGTATGCATGTTGAATCATTCAAAATATCCAGAGGTCACTAATAATTTCAAAGGTTTACACATTTGTGATGATTGGATGCTACAGTACATTTATGGTTTTAGTCTTCTTCTGTTATCAGATACTTGTGGAATATGGCGGCCAATGGAAGCCTGAGCAAAATCCACTGCCTTTACTGGAGATGTACACAGTGGCTATACTTCACTTTGCCGAGGCCACCCCTTTTCTCTTCCCCGAATGTGAACATGTCACAGTTGTACTTGAAAAGTTAGCCTTGTGAGTATTTGTAATCTAATTGAAACATACTTAATCTGCTGCAGTTTATTTTCTTGTTTAGAAATGTTTAATGCATTAATTTTTTATATTTTCAATTGCGTTGACTTAATGGGAAATCATTTCTTTAGGAGTTGTCTGGATTTACTGCTCTCAGTCTCTGAGGAAGTCCCAGGTGCCTTATGGGAGGAATTTCAGTCCTCTGTCAAGGTTAGGAACAGTCATTATACACAGTATAGTCTTGCATGGCTATTTAAAGCATGCATTTTCGTTGTAGTCTTTGTAGTTAAATATATTTGCTTTATAGGTAAAGACACTCATTTGTCCATAGCATAGTAAAGGCCTTAGTAGGTCTATAACTGTACTAGACATTTACTGACATAAAAAAAGAAAAACTGATGTCTACTTAGTTTCTATATTTCCTTTATATTACACAGGTTTTTTTCAATCTGTCAAATTACCAGTACATGTAAATAAAACAATACATAAACAAGTGTTTTTTTACAGGTGGCGCATGGTATTCTTTGGTCAAATGGGAATTTGCAGCTTGGCACACTGATGGTCTTAGCTGAAGAAGGTGGTGTTTGGAACAATGACACTCTGTGTAGCCTTCTTTCAAACAGCATGCCAGATGTTGAAAAAGGTAAAAAAAAAAATTAAAAATTAAAAAGCCCCCAAAAAACATACAGGATATTACTATATACAGTATATTACCTACCTATTTGCCACTTAATTTTGTCTTATTAACTTTTATTTTAACTGTCTGGAGAATCTAGCACATAATACTTATGAGGTTAAAAGAACATTGAGATGGAAACTTGGCTTATGTTAAATTTTTTCTTGATGACCTAAGAAACGAAATGTTTGCTACTTTTAAATTTATGGATTTTTGTTTGTTGTCCACAGTTCATGAATTTCTGACTCGGGAAGGACCCGCACTCCTTGATATGCGCATAAAGCACCTTATCAAACAGAAACGCATTGAAAAAGCTGCAGTGCTTGCAAAGACATGTGCAGAGTTTCCAGAATTTGGTGGAAAGAAGAATTTCAAACAGATCTACCTTGTTTGTCTGTGTGAGACGGTGTCACAGCAAGAATTCATGGATGAGGTGATTGGCTTTTAGTTGTCACAGTTTTTATTTAAATTCATGGGTCAATAAGAAGTAAGTTTGTGTTTATGGTGTAAAATAATATTTAATTTGTGATTCTAAGTAGTTTTAAACCCACACTTAGCGGACACTGGAAATCTTTAGGCTCTTATGTGAATTTTCCCAAATGGACTGAACAGAAAAAGCTTCTCGTGATGTGTTTGTAATGAGTCTGTGAATTAAAAGGGGAAAAAGTTATTTATTGGTGCTTCTTGTAGTACATCCCCTTTTAAATCAACATACCTAGTTGACCAAAAATTGTACTGTAACTTTTTGAAATATATTTTGTTAAAAATTAATGTAAAAATGTGATCTTAAATTCAGTCAAACATTGCACTTTATACTGAATCTTTTGAATGATTGTATTTTCATGTACTCGTACAGTTAAGTGTGTCAGTAAAAGCAGATGGGTTTCATGCTTCGCAACCAGGTCCCTTTATATTGGAGACCCAGTGTAGTTTTCTGTTTTGCCAGATATATTTTAGCCCTGAAAGTAGGGCATTGGCCATCCCTAGGTCACAAACATTAGTTCCCAACCCTGCTTTTGGAAACCCTCTTGCTCTGCATATTATAGTGCTTTCCCAGCTCCTATCACACCTGATCCAAATAGTATGCTAAATAACAATTATTATATTAAACTCCTGTGTGTGATGGAGTAAATAAGACACACTAAAAACTCTGTGCAGAAAGGTCTCCAAGATGAGGATTGGGAACCTCTGTGATGAAGGGTTTGAAATGCCCTATTTTGCATCATGACTAATGACTCTTGATTACCATTTTTATTTACACATATCACTCAATACATTTTAGACTAAGTAACTACTTTTTTCAAACTCTTTTTTTCCAGATAAAGGAGATAGACTGCAAAGATGCTCTGGATATGATTTGTAACTTAGAATCTGAGGAAAATGATAAAGGTGCCCTTAGCCTTTGCACTGCTTTTTTGAAGCGCCAACTCCTCCAGGGGGATGTTTATTGTGCCTGGTACGACCTCCAAGTTTGATCTCTGTTTGGTTTGGCCAAATGCATGTATTATCTCTTTCTCAAATGTTTTGTTACAAAGAAATTTATTAAATCATTTATTAAAGTATTACAGTGTGCCAAATGAGATATTTTAGTATTGCTCTTGTAGGTCTTCTGGGTCTACAAGTAATAAATAATGTATTGTGCGATAATTTTTGGAAATGTTAGACAGTGTGGGGCTGGGAAACCTGTTGCTAGTTATAGAAAGAAAATAACATTTTTTTTATAGTTTAAAATGAAAAAAAATGTTGGAGCCTGACCAGTGATTGATATACCCACCTATGCTGTTTTTGACTTAGGATCTGTTTCTTACCTCATGAATTTTCAGTCATGTGAAATAATGTTTAAAATTGTATTTTATTTGAATTAACAGGGAGCTGACACTGTTTTGGAGCAAGCTTCTCATACGCCTTGAATCAGCACAAGCATTTTTGGATCAATGCAGACTGTTAGCACAACAATCTGGGAGTGTTTATCATATACTTCTGTTCATCAAAGTTATCCAAGCAGAGGTCAGGGTTCTTTTTCTAACCACTACATTTTGGAAAGTATATTAATGTAAACAAAGTAATAATGTTTTTTGTTTGTTTGTTTTCTTTTAGGTTCAGAATGAAGGACTTCCAGTGTGCATTGAAATGTGCATTCAGGCTCTCAAAGTGGGAGTGAGTGGCACTGAAGATTGCAGTACAACCATTTGCAAGACTATCTCTTGCTTATTGCCATTAGATTTGGAAGTAAAACGAGCTTGTCAGTTAACAGAGTTTCTTGCTAAGCCAACTGTGGATTCATACTACGCTGTTGAAACGCTGTTTAATGAACCTGATCAAAAGCTTGAAGAGGAAAGTCTACCCATTCCAAATTCACTACGCTGTGATCTGTTGTTGGCCTTGAAGACACAGTGGCCTTTTGATCCTGAGTTCTGGGATTGGAAAACTCTGAAGCGTCATTGCCTTGCTCTTATGGGGGAGGAGGCCTCAATTGTATCATCTATCGATAAGCTGAATGACAGTGAGGACAATGAAGGACTGCTGGATGCAGAAGAGAAAGATTTCCAAAATCTGGACTTTATCCTCAGTCCAACAGATGAGCTTCATGACATTGAATCTGAGAAAAAGAAAAAAAGGGACATGAAGAAATTGAAAGAAAGAGGATTTGTATCAACAAGATTTCGCAACTGGCAAGCTTACATGCAGTATTGTGTATTGTGTGATAAAGAGTTCCTTGGGCACAGGATTGTGAAGCATGCACTCAAACATGTCCAAGATGGTATTTTCCGTTGTCCAATATGTGCTAAGACATTTGAGACCAGAGCGGTTCTTGAGCCTCATGTAGCATCGCACGTAAAACAGTCATGCAAAGAACGACTTGCTGCTATGAATGCAAAACAGAAACATCCCACAGGATCCATCTTGAGTAACAGTAAACAAGACCCCAGTAAAACTGTAAATATGGGCCTGAATGTGTGCCCTAACTTTGCAGGATCTTCAAACACTATTTCTAACACAGCTGGAAAAATCAAAAGTAAAGTTTGCTCTCCAAAACGCTTGGGGAACCCCGTACGGGATGTTGAAAACACTGAAGATTGTTC
Source organism: Ladigesia roloffi (assembly GCA_037577295.1). Taxonomy (NCBI): domain Eukaryota; kingdom Metazoa; phylum Chordata; class Actinopteri; order Characiformes; family Alestidae; genus Ladigesia; species Ladigesia roloffi. The sequence goes on from JBBKCR010000001.1 coordinate 25,755,054, forward strand.
CTGTCCTGTTACAAGCTGTCAGAAGGTTTTTAAGTACTTTAGAAATTTGGTTGCACATGTTAAGGCCCACAAAAATGAAGAAGAAGCTACACATTTTCTTGAAATACAAAGTCAGAAAGCAATTTGCCAGTATTGTCGCCGACAGTTTGTTAACGTCACTCATCTGAATGATCACTTGCTGATGCATTGTGGTGATAAACCATACTTCTGCATTCAGTTGGGATGCAAATGTAGCTTTCATACTCATGGTGAACTTCTCATGCATAGAAAAGTGCATACAGCATTCCAGGCACAGTGTATGTTTCCAAACTGTGGCAGAATATTCAGCGAAGCTTACTTACTATATGACCATGAAGCCCAGCACTACATCACATTTACCTGCAAAACCATTAACTGTGGCAAAGTTTTCTACTCACTGTCTCAGTTAAATTTGCATCAGAAAGAGCATACGAAGCAAGGACTTTCTGATGATTCTCAATGTGAAAGTGAGGGCTTGGATCCAGAGCTTTCGTCATACCAAGGTCAGAAATGTTCTACACCCCTAAAAGCTCCAAACTCTGCTGAGATTGTGTTGAATTCTGTTCATAACCCTGTAAAGGAGCCTGAGCTTTCCCTCACTATTTCAGCTGAGTCATCAGTGACACATGATCATATGCCAGCTAGAAGTCCTTCTGTTGCGGATTCTGATAAGGAGACCCAGGCTCCAAAAGCAGCTTGTGTGATGCAGCCTGCTGTTGATGGCGAGGAGCATCTTCTTGTACCGTGCAGTGTAAAACTGGAACCTATTGCAATCAAGTACGATGACCCTCTTTTCTTGAAAGCTCTTAAGAATTCTGACTCGATGGCCCAATCAGTCTTTCAGGATAAGAAACTGTTTTCCTTTACCTTGAAACGTCTCACAACCCTTCCGAAGACTTCTAATTTCGATGATCAGGCAATAACAAAAGAACCAGAATCACAAAACACTCTGGCAAATGGAGAGGAAAATCTTATTCATGCCTGCCCATTTGAGTCCTGTACACGGAAATATAGCACTACAAAAAGTCTGTCAAGACATGTTAAAAATGTACATTTTGATGCATTTGAAGAATGGAAACTCTCAAGGAAGTACAAGAGGATTGCAGAAATTGCCGCAAGGAAATCCGACCACAAAATCTCCAATATCCAGACTCCAAAGAAAAAAATGAAATCGGCTAATAAAGTAATGCCTCATCAGCATCCAGAAGACGCTCAAGTGAAGTTTCCAACAGACTCCGTTTCTACAGACACTTTTTCATCTCCTTCTGGTACTGTCAACACAGAACCTCTTGGTGCCAAATGTTGCCCAGAGTTTGAAAACTCTCACAGTGACACTCCAATTACTCAGCCTATGTTAATGCAATCACAAATGCCCCAGTCATGGACTTCACCTTCATTTGATGGCTATAGTTCAGATTACTCCCTGCAGAATCCCTTTCCTACAATGCTCATTCCAGATAACTTGCAGAATTACCCCATGTACATGTCACACACTGACCTGTTGTCAGGAAGACAGGACATTGGCTTTCCTCCTACTTTACCTGATGATGGAAATGCACCAACCACAGTGAACACAGATTCACACACTAGCGTGATGAACGAAGCCTCTAAATATGTGTCAAGCTCTCTGAGGGTTTTGCACGCTCTTAACAGTGATCAGACATGTGAGATGCCGCAGGGATCATCAAGTGAAGATCTTGGATACATGGAGATTAGGCAAAATGACCGTGTGGTTACTCCCAGTGTTAGTGATGTACATTCTGGTTCAGAGCAGAGTTTTAATACTTATTTTCCAGCTTATCAAGCTGAGCCATGCCCCAGTTCAGTACAACCACAAGAAAAGACAGACAAGGAATTCACTGATCCTAGTGATCCCTTGTTTTCACCAGGTACTAAAAATATGACTAAAATTGCATCACCTGTTTGTAAGGAAGAGCCAGAAAGTTTCTCTGTTTCAAGTGCAAATATTTCAGCAATACAAGACGAACAGAATCAAGATATACTTGCGCAAGAAATGTCACCTGTCGCAGCAGAAAGCATATCTCCTGAAGATGTTGCAAGTACTGATGAAGGCAAGAAAGCCAAGAAAATGAGATCTTCAAAGAGGACAAAATGGCCTGCAATAATAAAAGATGGAAAAGTAATCTGCTGCAGATGTTACCGGGAGTTTTCTAGTACAAAGTCACTTGGCGGTCACTTATCAAAGCGTTCTCAGTGTAGACCAATAGATGAAGTTGATCTTACTGCTGACTTGCCTACATCATTCCTTGATTTCCTGAACGATCCAGATATTTCAACCATTCAGACATCTCTTACCAGGAATATGTCAGAATCTGATGTCCTTAATAGTGACAACTTTGCAGACGTACGCGGAGCAGAATACAGTGTTCAAAATGGCGATTTGTCCTCGGCAGAGGCGTACAAAATGACTTTCATAGCACCTCATGTTGGAAGTTCATTGAACAGGCCTTCTCTGAGTGACCTTACGTCAGATTTGCCATTTGGACCAGAAATTGGCACTGAAAGGAATTCTGAAGTTGAATTACTTCCTACGCTGTCTAGTGAAGATGGCAACATTTTAGAAATTGAAAGAGCATTGCGACGTCTAGATTTAATGGATGCACTTGTCCAGGACGCAGGTAAAGTCGGGACTTCTGCTTTTCAAGACATGTTAAAAGTTGGGACAACTACCTTACATAATCTTACATCTGCCACTGAATTTGCAAACAAGAGGAGCAGTGGAACTGGAAGTGCAGGAGAAAGTGATCAGAAGAACGTGCTTAAACCTTTCAGATGTACTGAAGGTTGTGCCTATGGTGCAATGACGAAGGAGGCTTTGTTCAAACATCTAATCAGGGTACATAACTTTGGTGAGGACAAGATAAACGAACTCAAGAAAAACCCAGACAAATTATCACCATACAGTTGTCACTTGTGTAAAAAGACATTTACCAGAACCACAGGCCTTAAAATCCACTATAAAAATGTCCATCACTTGTCAAAGGAGGAACTGTCTAGATTGAAAATTGGCAGAGAACGTAAAAAGAAAGAAAAACCTAATCTGATTATAAAAGATGGAAGTGACAGCCTGGTTTGTAGCCAGTCACACAGCTTTTCACCTGTGCTTACTCAGTCAACATCAAGTACAGTCTTTAGCATGCCAGACACTAATGTAGTAAGAGAAATAGCCAATACAACAGGAGAAATACAGTGTGTTAAACAAGAACCTGTAAATGAACCTGCAAGCTGTCTTGCTGCAGATGTGTCTCAGAAAAATTCCGATCTTTGTTTAATATCAGAAAAGGACATAAATTTGCTGCAGGTCCCTTACCATTCTGGAGAGAACTCAAGTGTGCATGTTGGATCAGTTGATGCAGAGCAAGACCAGACACCTGGAATCTCCTTTCCGCCTGGCAGAGATAGTGATTTGGACCAAGTTGCCAAAGCTACATCCACACATGTTGGTGAACTCCCAGTGGAAAAAATTGCTAAGCCAAAAAAGAAAAAATCAAAAGTGAAAGTTGAGTCCCCAAAAATAGAGAAGAGGCTCCTGGACACCAGTGATTCAAGTGAAGCGAATGAGGAGATGAGTCTATACAGACCATATCGATGTGTCCATGAAGGGTGCATAGCTGCCTTCTCTATACAGCAAAATCTGATCCTACATTACAGGGCAATGCATCAGTCAGAGTGTGTAGGTGAAACAAAAAACAGTAGTAATAAAATTGAGGGTGCTGTTCAAGTCCACGAATTCAAATGTCAAGTCAAAGAATGTTCAAAGGTTGTCTCCAAAGTTACCAGCTTATTGAAGCATTACCTTTTCCTTCACAGATGTACACTAGAGAAAGCAAGTGCTTTGCTGTCAGGCGTCGAGGTGGGCACCTTCCCGTGTGATCAGTCAAAATGCTCTGCTTACTTCACCTGTCACCTGAAATACATTGATCACATTAAGAACGATCACAAAGCGATAAAAGTTTCAGCCGATGGAGACTTTGAGAACGTGGACCTCACATTTAAGTGTGAATGCGAGGGTTGTGACAGGGTCTACACCACCAAGTCAAATCTTTTGCGACATCTCATGAAAAAACACCAGGCTAATTTTGAAACCATTAAACAGAAACAAAGAAATGGTGAAGGAGAAAACGTACCAACAAAAGCAGTTGGTGCAGATCCCAACAATGGTAAAGAAAATATTGCAAGTAACAAAATCAAACTGAAGAAAAAAGTTTCTAAGAAAAAAGCAGAGGAGAAAGCACATAACCATTGGACGAGCTTTGGGAAGCCCTCACTCAAGTCCTTGGACGAAGCGACTGCCATGTGCACTGGGAAGTTTCCTTTGCAGTACCCTTGTATGATCGTTGGCTGTGACTCCGTTTTGAGTACAGAGCGGCATATATTTAACCATTATACCACCCATGGTCTCACGGAGCGATACATTGAGGATCAGAGGAGTCATTTCATATTCTGCAAGAAGATCTCACGATTACGGCTCAAAGATGTAAATAAATTGGATGATCCTTTGGTGGACTTTGCTGAGGTTGAAAAGCCTGAAACTGCAGAGGAAGTTAAACAGCCTGAACCTGAGAAGGAGGCTGAGAAGCCTGAACCTGAGGAGGAGATTAAAAAACCTGAACAAGAGGAGAATTTTAACAACTCTTTAGGTTCACAGGACATACAGCCTTCTGAGTCTGATCATTTGGCTAATGAAATCAGTGAATCTTCAGCTGTCCCAGAGCCAGAACATAAACGTAGAAGGGGACGTCCACGAAAGTCAGAACAGATGCTACAAGTCAATCCAGAAAGAAAACAAAGTCTTCGAAATTGTTCTGTTTATGGTAACCGTGTAAAAAGTTTTTCGAGATTTATGTCAAAGACTGCTGCCCGTCAAGAGGAACCAACGGAGAGTGGTGTTGCACAAAAGCTTTTCAGTCCTTCAGGGCTGGAGGCGTCAATTCTTAAATTATTCGAAGAGTCTCCATCTACAAATGCTTTCAAGAGAAAAATGAGTGAAAATGATCAGACTGGCATGCCATTAAAACGACAGCAAACAGTTCGCCAACTAAATGCTAGGGTTACTCACAAAGCCCTTGAAATTAGTAAAGACCAACAAATCGTTCATTTCAGAAATCCTCTCAATTTGGAGTCTGGGAATAATGTTAAGATTGTTGTGGATGAGCGGTTCTCCAATGGTGCTGATCCTTTGCTGAAACAACTTCAGGACATGCAACCCATGGTCATTTTGAAGAAGTGGCTGCGCAGTTGATGGCTGGGTTTGAGACTGATGTCTCTCTGTCTCTCTTCAAAGCTTTGCACTCAGGACAAGATAATGTTACATGCTGCAGACAGGTACATCAGATAACATTTTCTCAGTGGATTTCAAAGCATGATTTAAATTGAATTGGGGGAGACTGAAAAAGGCAAATTCTTATACAAATCATTGATATTAACTTTGAAATACCGTTATGTACATTAGGACTTAAATGTTATGTAGAAACATTTGTATTTATGACGTTAATTCTCTTTTAAAGATTAGCGTTTGCTAAATTTAATATTTTACACACATGCGAAAAAATGTTTTTGATATCCCTATGGGATTTTTCTTTTTTTAAGTATATATTTATTTTTTACTTCACTGTAGTGTATAGTAATGTATATGTCTTCCACACGATATTCAATAAAAGTAACCTGAATGCTTTCTGTAAATGCTGCACTTATTTCACATAGAGTGCTTCAATCCAAATGAATTTTTTTGCTGTAATTCCTTTTCCAATTATTGCCAAATTAAGCTTGGGATGTTTCTTTTGGTAATTTTATGCCTCATATTTCTTTGATGTAGCAATTTTCCACTTGTGACTGATCAAAACCAGCATTCAAAAGTTTGGTATTATTTTGGTATTGCAATATTAATGACTTTAAATGTTTACAGTATTGTTGTATTAAATATAGACTGTTACGGTATTGTAGTGAGCTTAATCAATATTTCATAAATACTGAATTGAATTAAATGATTATACTAAGTGTACTTACAATCAAACTTTTTGCGTTTATTTAATCATCATCTTTGAAACACACAACTCTGAATATTCATTTTATTCCATGTGATCTCAAGCACCTCACTATCATCTGTGGTTCTGTTCATTGTAAAGAACGCACATCTGGTGCAGCTGGTGGCCTAGTGGTTAGAGATTTTCCCCTGCAATCAGAAGGTTGTGGATTTGAATCCCAGGACTGTCAGTGGCATCACTGTGGTACCCTTGAGCAAGGTACTGTCCCCACATACTGTTAATATGCACCGTGTTGGCAACAGTGGCTGTCCACTGCTTCACTTTGTGACTGTGTGCTGTGGTGTGTTCGCATGTTTTTGTAACAGTGCACTGTTAATTTCAAACCTGTAGTGTTGAACTTTCACGCCACTCCATACAGTCTGCAACTAGTTTATTACTGAACCTATTCCATATTTGAATGCTAGCATATGTAAAGTATTGATCATGAGAATATGTCATCATGTTTAGAAATCACATCAATTAAACAGTAACAGTTCTTGGCAGACAGTGGGAAAAATAACAAAGGTTATCCTGAATTTAAAATGAAATACAAAACTGAAACGTTAAATATACCATGCTTCCCTCACCCAGTAGATTAAAGGTTTAAACTAGTCTTTCAAAAAGAGAAAAAAGGAACACGTGATCAGACTAGTGCTGGGTTGTTCTTGAACGAATCTTTAAGGTGACTCAGGAACAACGAGTCGTTTTATACGAGTGATGCGCATGCGCATTTGCGCTACCTCCTATAGTTTCTGTATTGTTGAATTATTGAGTCTCAAACCCGAAGATTTGAGAGATGAACTAATCCTCTTTCCGGCTCAGGCTGCATAAGTTAACTTTGTGGGGCTGTCACTTGATGAACGTACGACTCAAACCCGAACACTCGAGATAAGAACTAATCAATTCTCCTTCCAGCTCAGTCTGCATTGGCTAGCTAAATGGGCTTTCAGGAGATGAACGATCGACTGAAACCCGAAAACTTGTCAGATAAGAGGCTAGGTGAGTGTATCATAGATTAAAGACACAGGTAAACAATGAACTAAACTTGTCTGTTACTTATAGCATTATAGTTTTGTCTTGTTTGTAGTCTGATCAATGTTTGTGTAAGTAGTAGATATGTTAGGGAAGTAACATTTTAAGTATATTTTGCAAAAATGAACAAAATGAACGTGATGACTCGAAAAAAGATTTGTTCATTTTGCTGAACCGACAGATCCGAGTAGGTAAAATGATCCGAACTTCCCATCACTATATGAGACGTCATTAGCGCGGGAAAACTCCCGGAAGTGACGCGGATCACTCAAACTCCTGCAGTAAAGATGAGTACGTCTTCTGTGTCGAAGGTAAATACTAACTTTTGTCAAATGTTAGATATTCGAAGATTTTAGAGAAAATAGGTTTCCTACTAGCAAACATCACCCTCCTCTTGTTTCACAATTTAAACTTAAGAGTAGAAAACGCTTAACTTATCTCCTCAAACGAGATGTCCCAGGTGTACCGGTGGGGGCACCCGGAGCTATGTATTTTTCTCTGTCTCATTGTCTGTAACTGTCAAATCCCTGCACTCAAACGTAACACGAAAGAGACAAGCTGGATGTTGGCCGTGCCAATGTGTAAGGATTTCTTCTATACCTATTTTTTGTTAGTTACTCGGTGAATAGCTTCGACTTACACTTGATTTAAAAAAATTGACCAACACAATTTGAAAATGAATATTGAAATTACAGTGTGTGTATGCATGTATATATAAACACACACACCCTTCAACCTATTACCCAATTTTCCCTTTTTCTGTATATATTGAAAATTTTCTTCATAAGCACATTGTATTTGTGTATCTATGCATATGTCTGCCGGTCTCTCAGAGACCTACCAAACAAGTTTTGCTGTATTGTGATGCGATAATAAAGTGTATCCTTTCTGCCATTCAAATGGTAAAATGTGTGAATAGTTATAAATATGTATAAGGTGTTATTACTATTTAAATGGCTAACCACTACTGACCAATAGTTAAATTATCTGTCATCGTAAATAGTAAATAAGACAGAGTCTATTTTATGTTTATATATGTTATGTATTTTTTCCAGTCTCAAGGCAGATATCAATGAAATTTCTGTCTACAATGAAAGAATATCTACATTGTTGACACTTTATTCTTAATTGTATTTTTGAATGTGTTTAGGGATGCTTCGTCTTTAAGCCAGGTTCTAAGAAGAGAAAACGCTGTGTAGGTTTAGGTAAGTAGAGGACAGTCAGCTTTTTACTTACTAGTGAACATATTTATTTGTTCATACCTTTTGGTTTGTGAACACCTTCTTCTTAATGCAGAGGAGTGCTTTGTTGATGGAAACGATGAATGTAGGAATGGCAAAGAACGGTTTAACATTTGCCATAGGCTTTGGGAGAAGATTAAAATGGACACAGAGGTTTGTGGCATTTTTTCCCTGTGTGAGGTCTTAATATTTAAGCATTGAGAAATGTGGATTTGAGTGTGTGTTTTTTTTCTTTCTCTAAAACAGATATTGCAAGATGAACTCAATAAGAAAATACTGGATAGCCTTTTAGAGTTCATCAGAAGATGTACCTCGAGCTTCCAGTCAAGAAAAGATGACTGGGCATCTCTTATGAGGGCCAGTGAAATTCCTACGGCTGCCTTGGTGCTTGGTGTGTAACAAATGTTGCAAAAATACAATTTAATGTAGGAATGTAGCAATGAATAAGGGAGTGTAGTTACACTAACTCTATTTTTCTAGGGGTGAATGTTCCAGACCATGACATGACCTTTCAGAGCCTTTCTGATCTCCTGCAGAAGTCTGTAACTCCTTTTGCTGTATCTGTTCGAGCCAAAGAGTGTGCAGGTACATTTCCTAATAAGAAAATTTATTGGTTATAATGCCATTTAGGCCATATTTTTAGACAAGCATTAATGCAGCTGTTAAGTGCAGAAATGTTTTTGCCCTTACAAAGCTCTGAAGAACTTGATGCAGAAAGTATTGGAAAAACTGATGGGTGTAGGAGTGTCAGTGGAGGAAGATGAGGGAGAAGTCCATATGCCACAGAAGAGGGTATCCTGCTCCATCAGTACACTTTGTCAGTGGTATAAAACTGTTACAAAGGTATGGAGACATATTTTAAAGTTTTAATATTACTGTTGTAATTCATAACACTAACATAATTTTGGGGTGCTGTGTTTATAGTAACCTGATATTTGTTGAATATGAATTTGATTCTGAACACATACAGCTCATTGTGTAAATGGTTGCTTATTACAGAAATATGCTGTGAAGTCTCCAAGCAAGACTGGCAGTCCAGAGAAAGACTTCTCACGGAGTCCACCAGTTGTGGTAATCTTCAAAGATTTTGAAGCATTCAATCCTCGTGTTCTGCAGGACTTCATTGTTATCTGCAAGTAAGTAAAACTGTTATTATTGTTTTTTATGGTTGGTATGATATTCTGTACCACAATTTTCAGCTAAATTTTGTTAATTCATTATTAGAATTCAAAGTGTTTATATATATATATGTGTATGTGTGTGTGTGTGTGTTTGTGTGTGTGTTTGTGTGTGTGTGTGTGTGTGTGTGTGTGTGTGTGTGTGTATAAATAATTTGTTTTGGTGCTGGGCAATAATTCGAACTCGATTTATTATCGATAAAAATGAGGACGATCACAATGATATGCGGAGACTATAAAACTTGATAAAACTATTTTGGTCAGTTTTGCTGATACAGACAACCCAAGGGCCAATCGAGTATCACGTTAGGTTTGCATAACCGCGAATCACTGATGACATTACAATTTTGCCCCTCCTCTCCTAAAGACACAATGTTGTAAACATTAGCAACGTGGGCTGGTTTTGGGAAAAAACATCGGGCAACACTGCTGTGCCGATGAATGAAGAAGAGGAGGAGAATGTATTAAATGCACAGGAGGAGTCCTCAGAGGTGCTTGTGTGTGTGCATGCGTGTGTGTCTGTGTGCGAGCATGTGTGTCTGTGGGTGCATTCGTGTGCATATGTGTGTGTGTGTGTGTGTAGGTCTGAGGTTCAGGATAGCAGGATGAGTCTGTAATCAGCACGTTCCGGGTGATAACAGCATCTATGTGACTAAAAAATCAAAAAGGCTTTGGGAAATTGCAAGTGCATTGACTTTCTTCTCGGCAAACGAAAAGATGCCAGTTAGTCTCGTTGAAACCTCTTAAAGTAGCCGACCCGAAATTCATACCAACAGTTGACTGTAACTCAACTCGAAAATGATCTTAAAACTAGGGATGCACCGAATCCAGATTTTTGGGGTTCGGCCGAATCCGAAACCGAATACCGAATCCTACTCGTATCCTTATTTCATTAACACAGTAAAACACATTAATGAA
>JBBKCR010000001.1:25776710-25789674 GCA_037577295.1 Ladigesia roloffi
ACACACAAACCACACACATGCTGCATGAACTTTATTCGATTTGATTTCTTTTTCTGCAAGTTTACTGTCTTTTCACCATAAGTTTTTTTTTTAATGGTGATTACAGGACTACAAGTATGTCATTTAATTACAAACCTGCCAACTTCCAAGACATGATCTCCTCATATTCTTCTCTGACTTTCTCTTCACGTTCTTTCAGGAGGCGTTCACATATCATTCCGACCTGTCTCAAGGTAAACAGCGGCTGTTCTCTCTTTGGTGAAACAGCCCCAGAGGATGCTTCTGTAAGATGAGTAGTCTCACGTTAGGCATAGCCAATGCCGTAATAAACATGTTTTCATCATGCCATAACATGAAGTTATACCAGAGATTACAACTATGTACTAAAAACAGTGCAACCAACTGAAGCATTACATGATGATATCCTTATTATGAGTCAAATCATGTTCAGACAGTTGGAAGAGTGGCTTACAGGCCAGGACAGATGATACACAGCTCACCTGGAAAGTTGGATCCACTCAACATGGAGTGAGGCTGAGAGTCAAGAGAAGCCTCAGTCTGTGGAAAGCTTCCATCCAAATGCCTCCTCTTCTGCATGCGCTTGTACTCCTGCTTTATGTTATGAAGGATTTGCTCTGTTTAAAGAACACGTAGGTCAATATTATGTACCTTGTACGCAACAGTGGGCCTTGTTTTCGAAAATCACCCACAGATACTAGAGTACAAACAGTAATACACCAGTGGAAGACCAAATTTAGCTTTAATCTGACAGTAGGAGTCTTATGAAGGCCAACTGATAGTGACAGTACAGAGATTCCTATAGGGATCATGCATAGTGATAGTCCAGATATTTCTATAGGAATCGTACATGGTGATAGTCCAGAGATTCTAACAGGATTATATATAGTGATAGTACAGAGATTCTAATAGGAATCATAAATATATTTGTAGGGTAGAGAGTTCTACTGTCATCAGTATAGCGTCAGTATAGATTAAAAGGGTCTGCTTACCTGTGGTGAGGGTGGTCGACACTTCTCCAAAGGGGGACGGCTCATGGCGGAGGTATTTTCTGGGGGATGAAGAGGAGGAGGAGGACGAGGAGGACACCGGGGCGCATCTTCTTCTTTTCGTCGAGCTGGGACTCAGCAACGGATCGAAATCCATCGTCCTTTTCAAGGTAGCCCCACAAGCCATGGCTGCTCAGTATGGTACGAGCCAGAGAGTGGAGGTGGAGAGAAATGTCCTCTTGGCCACAAAAAACACCTTAAACCAGCGTCTGGCTAGGCTAACCTGGCTAACTAAGTTCCCAAAGGGCCTTCCAGACGTTCCCCCGGTTGGGTTAGCTAGTGGCCAGTGTTCCTGATTAATAAAGCAAACTAACCTCAGATAGCCGGTACTCAGATTTTTATCCACGCCTCGTTGTTTGTAATGTAGCACCGCTGTAACTAAGGACGTCTTGTTTCCAGTAGAACTAACGTCTAAACCCACAACACCCTCAGCTCAGATTTAGACACTGTAACGGGCTTTATCTCTCCACACCGAGTTTGTTTTTTTTCTCCACATGTCCCCGACGATAGGTTCTTTCTCTTCTTCCTTTCATTATGTCGTCAACGCACAAAACCTAAGCCGAAATCTCTTTTACTGCCACCTCTTGGAATGTGTCACATACACATCTCTAAGTACGGCGGGAGTGGTTGATGGAGAACTCCTTATGACAATGCATTACAGTGAGCTAGGTAATGGTTAGAACATGCATTTTATGGGCACAAGTATTAGATATTAAGGGCATCAAAAACTTAAAATTAATGGACTCTGATAGTTAATCCCCTCTTTTGCAGCTTTTCCACTCTTTTAGCAAACCTGTGGGAATCCGTGCTTATTCATTCTGGAGTTTTACAGTCACGATGGAATAAAAATGTATTCCCCAAACTGTGTTTACGAAAGCTCTACAGGATATTAATTATGCAGTGTTCTTTTTTCCTTATATTCTCTAAATATCCACGACTATCCAGAATTATTAGCAACCCATCCAATCAGAATTACTGGATTCAGATGCACCCATTACTGCACACACGTTATATAATCCCCATAGTAGAAGCATTGCCAGGACAATGCTATGCTTTGGACATGGGCCTAAATTCACCAATCACAATGCCAAGAGTTGTGTAGAAGGGTACAAATTTTCCTGGGATTAGGATTTGGAGCAGATAGGAGTGAAGGAGTTCAACCCACCCTTAGTTTGAGATGACAGATCTAATTACCTAACATGAGTATCATGCCACACTAATCTTGGTGCTGAATTCAGTCCTTGATTGGACTGATCTGATCTGAACCCAGCATCAGTGCCATTAGTAAAAAATGGTGCAACAAACAGGCTGGCAGTAATGAAGTAGACTTAAATACATGCACACATTCTCCTGTATGCTCTTTTTCTTAGTGAAGTAAATGGCCATCATAGTCACGTGTGCACAAACCACAGCTCAGCACACATTGTAAATAAAGTGAAATTCTTTCTTTACATTTAACCCATTCACTTCTGTGAGCAACTAGTGATGCAGCGCACAGTGAACAGTGTGTGGAGACCTTGCTCAAGGGTACCTCGGTGGTGCCAGAGGCATTCCTGGGATTCAAACCCACAACCTTCTGATTGCAATGGCAACTCCCTAACCACCAGGCCACCAAAAAGAAGTAACTTTTGCAGGCATCAGTTATTGCTGCCTTGCCATGCTGAGTCCTCTAGGAGTACCCTCTTTTTTGCATAAGAAAATTCCTGTCAATTCTGTATTAGGCATTATTCTGCACCACTTCGCTACATTACTGTCACTAAAGCTTGTTGTATTAAGTAATAAAGCACTGAGCTCAACCTCAGACTAAATTTCTCATTCATCATGTACCTCTCAAAGAAAATGCAATGCAATAAAATGGAATGAGTGAATGAAAGTGGATGGCAAATATAAACAGCAGACAAAAACAGCATTTTTTAATAAAGAGCTGTAATCAAGGAAGTACACAAAAACAATACTGTTCAAAATTTTTACTAAAATATTTTTTTCCTCTGGACAGGTAATTTACACTGGAATATAAATTCTGATTTATAGCCTAATTTTAGGCTACACCAGTCCATGAGATGAAACACATTGTGTTGAATGGTATTCCTAATGGCATAAAGTGTATTGATTTTTCTGTTATTGTTAAGAAGACTACAAATCAAGGATATAAACAGTATACAATATTAATCCACATATATTAGAAAACAGGCCCTAACAAGGGCCTTCATAATCAAATCTTTTACTCATGACACTCTTCAAACTCCACAATATTTTCCAGTATAGATGTATAATACAAATGGAGAAAGACTATGAAGATAGATTCAGAGGTTAATTTAACTGAAAGCTGTAACACATGAATCCAGTTTTCCTGTCGACCAATTTCACAAGAGTAAACAAAGCACCAATTTTGGGGCACCACTTAATTCCTCCTCAATACAAGATATTATTATAGTTGATATATTTCACACCAATGAGGCAGCCTCAAATGCAACCAAAACTGTCAATTAAACTATTCAATAAAAAAGATTTACAGAAATTAAAGCCTGCTAAGATTTGAGAGTTTGGTAAATTGTGCCATTAGACCATGAGGAAAAAATGTCTTACTTACAAAATAGTTTTATCAGGTGATAACCGCTAAATGAAGTTGGCAGGGAGATCACAATTAGTTTGGAACACATGAACGTTCATTAATGTGAAATTGGTACATGGTACATCCATAAAATGTGTTATCACCACATTCATCCACATGGCAATGAAGTTAACCAGCAGGCCATGTGAATCTCACCTAGTGACTGTAGCTCGTCTCAGCACAAATAGACCCTAACCCTAACCTGGATAATGCATGGATATGCAATATAGAGTTAGAGACGATTTGGAGGATAAAAGTGATCTGTGACTTCTGCTAAAACAGTTTAATCTTTAATTAAGACAAATGAAAGACAAGCTGCCCTTTCAGAAGCTTTTTTTTAACAAACAAAACTCAGCCTGCAAAGCTCATTTTAAAAATGTAAAAGATTTGGAAATCTGTACAAAAAGTTCAGAATTTGTGTATTTAACTACTATAAAGTCTGAAATATATTTGTGCTATTTTTATAAAATGATTATCCATTATCCTAATTTTCCCTCTCAGCCAATTGTACCACAAATGTTGTTAGGAGTCAGATCTCTATCAATCTGTTGGGAACTGTCTAAAAATTTATAGATTTCCTTTACCTCAGTGCCCAGCTGACCAACGAGCCCTCATCCTGAAACAGATCACGTGGGTTGAGGTAACGCATAGGGCAAGCAACCTTATGTTTTTGCAAATATATTTGCTTCTATACCAAATTTCCAGAATGACAACACAAAATTCAGTTCTGGAAAATTAAGATTCTTTTCCCATTATATTCTGTTAAGTGTTCTTCTTAACAAAAATAAGACTCTAGACTAATTTCTCTTATTCATATTTTGCTTAACCCTGAATTAATAGGCCAGTTTTACACAAATTGGTTAAGTTTGGCCTTAGACACCAAAGCCACCAAGTTGTCTTTTTTTATATTTAGTTGGGAAAACTAGCCCTGTAAGGGGAAAATTGACCTAATACCTCTGTTGAACCTGTGTGGGTGTAAATAATTTTTAAAAATCCAAAGATTAACTGTTGCAGCCAATGGTCATGCTGTTCTACGCTGTTTTGAAAACAAATACAACTCACAGGGGATGAAGACAGCCTTGAAAGGATAAAACATGATATGTTTGATGTAAAACCTGCACTTGCCAATAAAGTCAAATAAGAATGATGGACACTGATATTTTGACCCAAATTTTAGGATTCACATAGGCTTGTAACTTACACATGGCTGACCAAAGCTGGTCTTATGCAGAGCTGATAACAGTCAGAGTTATTCTTTTGTCTAAAAATGTGGGAGCATTTTTAGCTGGTACTAAATTGGAGCCAACAAACTATTCCATTGATGTGCTGAGAGCTGTTGTTACAAAAAAAAAAATAAAATAAAATAAAAATTTCAAAAACAAACAAACAAAAAAAATCAGTTAGATCCTCAAAACGTCTAGGTCTCTGCTCAAATGGGGCACAATGCAAACATGTTTTGGTTTGGAAACACATGGAAACCCTGTGATGGAATGTAGGTAAAACATGAACAACCAGCAACGTCTTGCATCAAGGCCTGACAAATTTAAAGGGTAATTTGTACAAAATTAAATTAAACTAGAACATGGCACTTTATTTCTTTGACATTATACAGCCTGTGTTTTACTTTAGTTTCTCTAACACATGGGAAACAAAATGTTTCAGTGTTTGAAGACATCCATAATCATCTCAGATCTCAGAAGGAAAGATTCTCTTTGGTAGATCATTAAAATGGTCATGTGGCTAATGAGCAAGGCTATTACAGTAAATGTACAAGACAACCATTGTGCCTTTGAATTCAAATAATCCAAAATTCAAGTCTGACAACTCTTTGGTTGCAACAGGTCTAGCATCCTGGTAAAAGTATAGCATAAGTGGATATACTATGCTGGGAAAAAAACAAGAAAAAGGAAATGGGGCCTGGGGATAATAAATCTTAAATGATACATCATAAAGAATATTCAATATTATAAATTATTTTAATGCAATACACTACATTAAAAAGTTGTGTCTGCAAACCATTTTATATATATATATATATGTAACACCTGTAAGCTGTCTTTGGCTGTGTTCTAACTTAAGATATGCACATAATCTGTTCATAATGACTCGTATGAGTGTAAAAACCCTAAGAGCCTTTTATCTTTATAGACACTTCATTCTGAGCATGTAGTTAAAATTAGCTGAGCAATGCAGTCATCCTAGGATGTACTGACACTCCCCTTACTTTAAACTTACACCCGCACTGAACTTTAAACACTGTGACCTTAATTTTCATTTCAACTCAGTAAACCTTCACTCAAAACTATCAACCAAGATAGCCATTAAGAAGAAAAAATAGACATATTAAAAACCCAATCAATATTGTTCTACATTAAACAATAAAGATGCATTAGTGTTATCTGCTATATACAGTAAAAGTGCTGTGATTCCTTAGCATAATCATATTGTAAAATTCCACAGTGAAATCTCTGAGTAATACTGAATAAAGAGAACATACGCTGGCGTCCTTCATACCTGCCCCAGATTCATCTGAGCTCTGCCCCTTCATTAATACTCTGAGAAAATGCTCAAAAGCAGGGCTGAAGGGACCGCTCCGTTCAACTTTGTCCTTAGGCACCCTCTGTGAGATGTCCCTTATATAAGTCTGGAATTTCGTAGAAACTGTATAAGGACTTTGTAGATGAAGGTATATTGGGATATGGTCTGCACCATGATCATGCGTTGCTGTCGTAGCAACCTCAGAACAGTAGGGACGTCCAGCATCTAGAAAAAAAGAATGGAATTAATTAAATTACAGCATAATATTCATCAATGAAAGTTAAGATGTATACAAAGAAATCCAGACACTCAGAACTGTTTACACACAATAAGGCAGACGTGTTCAATTCATATTTAAATGGCAAGTGTGAGTGCAGATTTAGATTCCAGCAAAGCAGTAGTAGATATAATCAACCAAGTCAAATGAAATGGTTACAAATACAGTGCCTGTTGCCTCAATTTCAATAGTTTGAAGTACAATCCTGGCAAAGCATGTGTTTATTATCCATAATATGTGTTCCTACCACCACCAATGTAAAGATTGTAAATATTTTTACACCGTATAAATGAATACATTCTAAACGACTCTGCTTTAATCTCAACAAATAACTTACGCAGATATTTGGAATAATCAGTGGTGTTTAACTGACAACAGGAACAAACATTTGAATTCAATGTATTCCAAAAGGTAAGAGTCAACATTAATATTGTCTCTTGTTCTTGCAAATATGACAAAGGGGCCTTTCCAGCATTCATGCCAGATTAAACAAAAGTGTGTATATACCTCATTATGTTCCAGACAGGCTACCATGATCTCACTCAGAATAACTACGCCAGTGCGCCCCACCCCTGCACTACAGTGCACCAACACTGGCGGGTTTGTGTTCTTTGGATCACTGGTGCTGTTGGTGTGCCGCCTCACGGACTGAATCTCCTCCAAGTATGCTAGGACACAAAGTTAGAGCATTATACTGAGACAAATCTGTACCAACCGGGTTTAACAGAACAGTCCTATTGAGTTTTCAGGACAACATTTTCAGTGGATGCAAATTTTATACAAAACCGATTAATATTTGTGAAGCATAAGCTTGATACTTGTGATTTTAAATCACATAATGAAACCATTTTAAATGACAACAAGTTTCAAATCTATTTTTCATTTAAATTAATGAAGCCAAAATTCCATTCAAATTAACCTGCTCCAATTCCAACAATCCAAATTTATCAAATTTTAACTTACACAAAAAACCTTTGAAGTCCTCAGGACAGCCGTGGTCAGGCCAGTCTGTGTATTGCAAGTGCCAGATGGTTCTCTCCTGGCCCGTCAAAAGATGTTTAATCTTGAGGCCTGTGGTGGCATAGCAGCCCGAGTCTGTCCGGAAGCGTGTGGTAATTTTAAAACGTCCGTATGTGACTGTGTTGTGACGGGAGCCTAGACGAGGCCAGTAACGAAAACTCTTTTCGCGACCTCCCTCCTGTGGGTTAGGAGACGAAAAGAACATGTGATGTCAATGAGACAACAGGGAAAGAGAAACTCAAACTGGATAAACGTGTTTGAGAAATACCACAACTCTTTCAAGAAAGTCATGTGCTTAGACTGATGCCACAAATATGGCTAAAAGACACACCTCTTCAGCAGTAACCATAGCGATAATGGCAACACCTTGTTCCCAAACCATTTGCCAGAAGTCTTGGCATGTGTTGGAGAGGGGACCCTGGGATGCAATGTAGCTCCATTCTTCCCCACCTACAGTAACCTAAAACAAGTACACAAAACAGTATGAATCCCACTTTCACACAGTTATGTACCTCCAGTACATGGTAAAACCAATAATACTACAAAGGACTAAAACTGGATGGGTGGCAAGAATCCATGACAGAACAATATTTGGCGAAGAAATAATTTAAGACTAATTTAAGAATAATTGAAGACAAAACACACAGAAAACATTCAATACTGGGAATAAATCTTTTGCTATAATATGAGATATTGCTGTTCCTACTTTGACGTGTGAGGCGTTGATATAGCCGGTGTTGTTCTCTTTAGTGGGCACAAGCTCCACACGCGTGTCGTCGTAGGGCAGCACATCCTGGAAGCGATTCCGTTCTGCATTTTCAGGCAGCTGTGCAATGCTGCACTCAGAGTTGGGCATTCTCTTTGGCACTTGTTCATACTCTGTAAACACCTTTCCTTGCTCCAACTTCTGCTCCAGAAGTTTACACTGAAATATACATATTTCTTACATTTTTGCCTCATAATGACTCATGATTAAAACTGTGTATTGTACTTAACTTTAGGAAATGTTGGGGACATTGTCCAGTCATCACCTTTACTCTTATTTAAAGCTCCCTAGGCTGTTTCAATTGTAGTGAAAACGTTTGATATTGATAATTGCTGTTAACTTTTTTATAATTAGATTATTGGGCATACCAGGATTTGAAGTCTAAATTATAAACAGGTGTCAAACTTTCACAGACATGAATATAAATCGAATAGTAGTGAGACATTCTGGACTCCTACCCTTTCGTCATTGGAGGCCTTCCCTGTTTCATCCTTGCCCTCGTCCGGCACAGGCATTCGAGCTAGTGTTAGTCCATTGAGGGCCGCCAGCTTAAGTGGGCCCATCTTTTTTATCTCGGAACGGACTCCTTTCTTCATACCCTGTGGGAGAACGTTGAGATTGAGAGAGTGCAGTTCAGACTGAATACTAGTTCTGCAAGAAAATACACAGAGGTGTACAAACACTCTCAATGCTTGGTGGAATGTAGCTCACTGTGCCTGTTAACCTGTTTGGTGGCATTCTTCACGTTGTCATATATTACGTACACTGTTTACTGATCTGAGGAGAAACAACCCGGTTTTTTTTTTGCATTCGCACCAGATAAAAACCATCTTAGTGGTCACAAAAGGATGCTGCATCAGTATTAATATCCTGCCATGTAATACAGCACTATATTTTGGATTGCCTAAAACAGATCAAATGTACATGAAGGAGACCAAATGCAGTTTATCATATTTTATGCAACCAAATTCCATTCATAATACTTACTGAAACTTGTACACATCACAATTTTGTTTTCTAAATACCAGGAATTTTAGACATAAATACAAAGTAGAAGAACTTACATGTGGTGGGAGACCTTCAATGTTCCTTCTGGTAGCAGGCACATCAGAGACTGGTCTCTTTTTAATTGTGGGAACCTTTTGTTTTGATCGCCCTTGGGTGCTCAAGTCACCCTCTGAAACTGAGGGTATGACTGCAGGGGCCTCAGTAAGTGGATACAGAGGCCCTGGCTCCTCCTGCTCGCGGATCCGAGGCTGAGGTTGGAAGCTCAGTGGGCTAGTGAGGACTGTATCCAGGCTGGGGGAGAAGGGATAGGCAGGTGGAGGTGGTTCCATCAGAGGATGTCCCAGAACTGTCCTGTGGTGCTCTGGAACAGCAATTGCGTCCTGAGACTGCGGGGTGTGCCGGCCACTGTCGTCCTCAAACTCTTCTTCTTCTCCGCTGCTGTGGACTAACATAGTGGCATCAGAAAGAGACTTTTTGTGTCCATAGCATACATCCTCCTTTATGACACCAACTTCAGTGTTGGCCCTCTCCAAGAAGACATTGAGGTCAGAGCCAGAGGCTGCAGGGGCAATGGGTGGGATAATTGCGGGAGCCTCAGCAGCAGAAAGGGACACAGCTCTCTCCTTCAGCCTCATGTTATCCAAGCCATAGGCTAGGCCAGCAATCTCTATAGAATTTCGTTTTTGCATGTGAGTGTGACGGGTGGTGATGAGTGGCTCACTCACTTCTTGTAGTGAGTGAGCCACTGGCAAGCTGTCCTCTTGGAAAGTCTGCACCGAATGGTGCACGCGTCTAGTTATTAAATCTGGATTGCTGCTGCTGACATAGAGGTGGCGGGAAAGATCTGGGGTGCTGTTGGCTGGCCGGGGATGGGAGTAAGGATATGGAGGAGGTGGCCGGTACACCTGAGTCCTCATGATGTTAGGGGCAGGGTATTCCTGGGCCTGCTGCAGCTGCACATTTGTAAGTTCAGGCACACTGACGGCACCCACAACGGGCCGTCTCTCAGTGGGATAGGGATAGGGTGAGGGGCTGTGGAAGCTATAGTTGAGATGATACTGAGCCGTACCATGCTCACGGATCTCAGGCTGGCTGTAGACCAGCGGATCAGGTCGGCTGTAAGCATAGGAGTTCCCAATGTTGAGGTTCCTCATGGAGTGGCTCTGACGTTCCGCCGCAGGCATCATGCTACGGTTCTTCTGACGCATAACCGTCTCATAGTCAGGTGTAGCACGATAGGAAGGCGGAATAAGGACACTGTGACGATGAGAGGGCACGTAATCAGGCCGCATGACATCACTGCCTGTGATGCTGGGGTTGGAGGACATGGGAGACGGCTGCAGGTAGTGTTGCGGGTTGTTAAGGGAGCTGGTGCTGTGAGCACTGTACACACTGCCGTTCCTTATCCTTCCATTGTACTCATGAGGGGAACGGTCCAAACTGGTCTGAGAATGGTAGTAGTACCCATTCTGATTGTTCTTGTAAAGGTTATCTGTAAGAGAGCAAAAGGAAGAACCACCTGTCAGGTCTACAACTTACGAGGAAGCAGAAGTCCCTAAGCAAGCACAAATTAATTGTATTATGGGTACATTCTAACAGGCACAGATTTGGCTTACCTTGAGAAGATGTATAAGGCTCGGTGTAGTGGCCATTGTAGTGTAGCTGGGGTGGTGGCATCATGTAGGCCTGAGGCTTGGGCTGAAGAGAAAGCAAAAAGACGACAGTTCAAAGTCTGAGCTCATTCTTTTTTCCTTTACATATACATAATTAACTTAAAATTGCTGTTGAACAGACCAATATAAAATTTTCATTCTCCAGTGTAGATAATTTTGGAAGTTTAGTTCCAACAGCGAAAAAAACCATTAAATCCAAATCACATGCACATAATTGGTAGAGCAGGCGTTTCCGTGGCAAGGTCCAGAAAAGTGAATATAATGACAAGCATCAAAAAAAGTCTAGGCAGTAAATTATTCAAATCATGCCTACCAGCGAAATTCTTGTGGAGGAGCGCTGTCTGACGGGGTTCACAGGGGCAGGTTGAGTTTGGCTGTCAAAAGAAAAAGCGAGAGTGAAAAAACACAGTGCAGACCATCAACTGTAACCCTCTGTCCAAAAACAACATAGGAACAGTGTGTCTACTGTAGTTTTTGCAAGCATATACCAGCAAAGACCAAGTGAATTTAAATGAAAACAGATCTCTTTCAAGAGAGGATAGTAGAAAACATGAAACAGAAAGACAAATAGTGATTGGTTTAATAAAATCATTTTTGTTAGGGCAGCTTTTCTTGATGGCCATTACTTGTAAAAACACTACCCTTATAAAATAGTTTCCTTTGCCTCAGTTTCTCTGTACAAGAATATGAAGTGATAGTGCAGCACACATTTACAGATTTGCACAACAAACAGAGGGGTCGACGTGTACAAATGTTTCTGGCAGCTGCACTCCTGGGAGGCCTCGAAGCGGAAAGCGTTGGTGACTGCTGAAGCAGTCTTGCTCACCCCTTGTTAGAAGGCAGAGAGGGACGTGAGAGCATTGGAAAGCGAGGAAATGATAGAGTGAGAATGGACTTCTGGGAGCCCTCAGAAGGTGGGGCATCAGATTCCTCTCTGGAGACAGGAAAGGGACAGAGATGAAGCCACCAAGAGTGACGCCCATAGATAGACATTGAGACACACACACACACACACAACCTGACTAATGGGATTGACTGGAATCCGCACTTACAGACTACTCTTGTTAATCTTATAAAACTTGTGTCGTGCCAGGCACATTCTGCACACATATTTGGAAGTCTCCATGTCCTCCTAAAAGAGACGAAAAACACATTAACCAAAACAATCAGGGGTCACAAAACTCTGTAACAAAATTTCATTGTACTGAGCTGACAACAGTGATTTCAAGAGCTATACATTTTAGGAATGGCATGTTTTAAATGCACTTGTAAACACACTACATGCTAGTAGACACACATATATAATAAAAATAGTAGTGCATAGCTAGAAGGACATAGCTAGCCTTGAGCTATTTTGAGACAAAAAAAAAAACCGTCTGAAATGTTTGGGATAATGAATGGAAGTGTCACAGCCATTAAAGAACTTACAGTCTGAAACTGAATGGTGTCTTCTTTGTTGGCCAGCTCCAAGGCAAAGAATGACTTATTGTGTGTCATGTTATTAATGTCATTCCATCTTCATAGAGAAAAACAGACATTCAACAACCACGTTTACACGAATGCACACAAACTCATCCAGAGAAAATATAAACATGCAGTTGGCAACTAAATTGTCTAGTAAATGTAAAATACACATACGTACCTAAACAGAAGGGGTGGTCGGCCACTTTTGTGCTTGACAAATATTCCATCCAGACAGGATCCAATGAATATATCTGCACCCTGGCTATCCTGCAATGAAGTAAATACAAAACATTGGAAAATATTCTTAAAGTCATTGAAATAGTTCACATCCACCAAAACCGTTTTCTTTTCATTGGAGCATGCAGCATGACAGACAATTTTTTTTATTAGTGTTCCAATCTTATGCTTATGGTTGAAAACCAATATGTTAATACATCAATATTTGGGTGATCTGATGCAATGACAATACTAATCCTTTTTTTACAATTTTATTTACATTCCACACCACAACCTATCAATTGCAATATGTATAAATAATGA
>JBBKCR010000001.1:25791012-25814796 GCA_037577295.1 Ladigesia roloffi
GGTCGGCCACTTTTGTGCTTGACAAATATTCCATCCAGACAGGATCCAATGAATATATCTGCACCCTGGCTATCCTGTAATGAAGTACATGCAAACATTGGAAGTCAACTTTAATATCTTTAAAATTAAATATTATTCTTTTTCTGTTGAATGTTTGAAGTTTAACCAGCAGAACAAAGCATATGTTCACCTTTGCTTGAAAGCTCTCCTGACCATAACCCTCCATCTTCTCCACTTCTTGCATGTACAGCATCTCTGCTTCTGGGACTGGTAGGCCTCTGTGGGGGCGAGCAGGAGCAGATTTTCAAACAAAGACACCAACATCACAGTTTACAATCCATTGATCATTAAACTTGGATAAACTTTGTAATCTACCAAGCTTTCTATCATTCATGCTTAACAGTGCAATGAAACCTGAAGAATTGTACAATCAAACGCAATCCATAGAAATGAAAATGTTGAAAAAAAAAAAAGAAATAAGATCAAAAACAGGATCCCTGTTGCTTGCTTTTCATTTGTCTGGCAGTAAATCCACATCTTACACACAACAGATGGTCCTGAAGCGCAACTGTTAACAGGTGCCAGATGACGGCATTATAAAGCCTCTTTAGAGAAGCAAATGTCCTGTCTGCATTTGTCTGAGAGCAAAAAGCAAACAAACTAATTAACTTAAAAGAAATGCAGGGGTTTGTCCTTACCGGTAGCTTTGATACAGTAGGGCAACTTTTTGAGTGGCTTCTTCAACAACCCGCTCATCTTGAATCCATTCCTAGAGGAAACAAGGGTGTTAGAAAGACTTACAGGGCATTTTAAAACTACTGACCACTGGATAAATCTCAATATATTACAGCATACACTGGAAAAACACAGATCTGTATGAGCTATATACTTACAATTGGGAAAAGCACAAATTTCTGAAGAAACTCCTGTGAGTCATAGCGATTGAAGTCTCCAAAGTCAGCTAGAGCCAGAAAAAAGAAATGTATCAAGTATTTTGTTTATGTTTCAAGGTGTGAGACAGCATTTATCTTAATTCATGGAAATGGTAAACTGGCATTTTTGCTAAACTGTCAAACAAGCAGTTTTTTTTTGAGTGGTCAGTGAAATATTGGGTTTTGGAAGGAAACAGATTTAGCTTTTGTGACTACAGAGGTCCAACATAAACAGCAATTCCAGTCATCCTGTGAGAAATGTGCTGAAGGTATGCTGACAATTCAAAGTAGCACAGCTATAAGCTCCCATGCACAGCATTGCTAACGCATAAAAATAGCCGGTGTTAAACACCTGATCTATCTGACCCAAATCACACCAATGCAAGGGACACTCTGACTGTGCAAATAGTGGGAAATATGTAAGAGCGTCATTGTAACAGATGAATTCTTTCCCCCATGTGAGATGTACAGGGGCAGCCATTTAGACCTGGCTGTAACAGTGAGTGATGTCAGTTCTTCTGCTATGTTTACACCAAGCCAGCTACTTGTGCTGCCAGATATATCTTTGCCAGTAGCGTTTGAGATTCTTCTCCTGGGCAAAAACTGGAGCCGGAAATGTCAAGCTTGCAAGCCTAGCTAGCTCTGAGGACCATCAACTAATTTGATTACCTTAATAATTTGTGTCCGTTTAAACATCTGCACACTTAAGAGGCAGTTTACAGAATTATATAATATTATCTGACCAAATTTATACCTGCATCAACAATCTGATAAAAAGCTGAGAACCTATGTTCAGTATACCTTGTACAGCCAAGCCAGCCAAACGGATTGCCTGTTCGATTGAGCACGGAACCCTCCCCTCCAGAATATCTTTCTTCAGCTGAAGGTAATACTGGTATCTGTTGGTGAGGGGTTGTACAAATGTTAACCAGTTATTACATGGTTAAAGTCTGTTTATCAGCTTAAAGGTCAAATATACATGTATTATGATGATGAGTTTCATCAGTTGTAGCACAGTATTCACCTAGTTATTTCTTGTTGTAACTGGGAAACACTGGGCACATAGAACACAACTCCAAAATATACAGTGGGCTCCAGTCCATACTTATCCAGTTGTTTCTTCAATGGCTTCTCTAAATCAATCCATCTTTGCTGGTTTTGTTTGTTGAAGTACCAGAGGCTGAAATAAGTTATCTGCAGAATGATCAGAATGTCAGTAAGGCACACAGGGTAAAGGAAGATACTGAACTACTGTTTTGGAAATGGCCAAGCAAAGAATTTGTAGCAGGGAATCACTCTGGGCATAAACCTTATTTATGACGTCTTTGTACTCAGAAAACATTCCACAATAATTCATTTATTGGAAAACATTCAACAGTAATTCACTTGTTTCTATCCCAGAGCGCCTGCCTACAATGTGACAGTAAGATTCATATGGAATGAAGAGTAAGGAAACGTCCTCATCTTCTCAAACCACAGGCCATGCAGCACTGTGGACTGCCAGAGAGGAGAGCCAGTCATGAGTCTATGAGGTTGGCATGTTACTTAGAGACAGACCCTGCCACTCTCACAAAAAACAAATGCCTCCTAAGTGACCCTCGGCCACAGACAGCACAGCAAAACTCCCCTCGGCATTCTTACCACATGCAACACTGAAAAGCGAATAATTGCATGTTGTGGAGATTTTGCCAAAACTTGCGATAACACACTTCCACCCTGTTTAGTCTAGCAGTGGTTTGAATTAAGTACAATACAATGAATAGTTGCAAGTAAATGTCAACATTCTAATCAGAAGCCAGAAATCAATTAACACTTGATAAAAAAACAAAGCAACCTGGAATTAAAATAAACTTTCTTACCGAAACACCATGAATGATAGTGTTCTGCATTACTAATGGCCAAACCCTACATAATTCAATACATGCAGCTATCCAGCAACTAGTTGCAAAGTGTGTGAATACATTAAATGGCTGTTTTAATCTATGCTGTAAATAGACTATGCCTTTATTATATAACAGTATTAACAAGTAAGAAAAACTTTTCTAACCTATATCAGCAGAAAACAATATACGTACCTCTCGTAACTCAAGTCTCTGAGCAACTGCGTCCAGACATTCTTGGCCTGTGCTCTCCACCGAAAGTGTAAACTCAACAAATTCACCATTCAGCAGCTGTATGCGTGTAACCAGACAGCTCTTGCTAGAGACAGTGTATCTTCGTGTCCTCTTAAGTTTTAATCCAAAAGGCAAGGGCATTTTTCACCAGTAACGTGTACCTCTGTGGTCAGAATGATTCAGTCAGCTTCACTTTAATATTAAGCCATTGGCAGGGGAGAGTGTGCCAGACTCCATATGGCAACTACAATCACTGGAGAGGGAAAAAAAATCAGTTGGGGCAAAATAGATTAGGAAGCATTCTTATGGATGTGAGTTTGGGAGCACAGTTCCCATCAGCAGAGCAGTCCAGTGACTGAATGTTTGAACTAATGACTGAACTCACATAGCTCTGATGGGTTAAGCAAATCCTTGAGCCATTTCAGTAAAAGTGTAACTCTTAAACAGACAACTAACATCTGCCTGAACAGTATCTCTGCAACTGATTCAATGACAGATTTAAGAAGAAAATATTTAGTTCTGGTTTTAAGGCATCACCACACCCTATTCTAACAAAAAACTATTAATAACTTCTACAGGAATCATACTGTGAATAACACTTCATATACAAATGTATATTATAAACTAGCAATTATAAAATAAAAATTTTAAAGTTTGCTAATTGTCAATAATACAGTTAATACAGAATAGTATTAGAGAATAGTGCAAGGATTACAATACTGATTACCAAGATCAGAAAGAACTGTATTTATCCCAAAGGAAATTATCGTGTAATTATAATGAATAATATTGCAAGACAATGACAAGAACATTAGTGTAACATTAGTATCCTTATTACCAACATTATACAGAAATCCAAGATTATATTATGAGACATGTTTGTAAAAATGTTTAAGAGTAAAAGTCAGCCTGGTTTTCAGGTTCATATATGACACGTTGCTAAAATCTTTGCCCAAGAACTCCATTAAAACCAGACAGAGCATGAAATGCTGCACGTGCAGATTTGTTATAACTGCTGACGTAGAGAACGATCACAACAAACCCTGGACGTGAAGCAGACACTCACAAAACAAATACTTGCCTTTGGCAGGGACTGCAAACAGAATGGGTGTTTAAGAAATTAGTCAGAGGCAGAAACAATGTCAGGGATCACGAGAGCTCAGAGGTATTTGCAGCATTTACAGTATGTTATCTGCCATTTCAACTCCCTCACACACTCATACCTAGATCAAACAGTTTTAGATTCCAAACAATATATTTAAAACACTGAAACTGTTGTATAATCCTGATATTATGCTTATAACACACGTACAACATACTTGTCAACAAGTGGCTCTCCAGGGCAACTCCATATAACGGGATCAGCAACAAGTGATCATAGAAATCTAAATTTGTACACCGTCAAGCGCCTTAAAACGTCCCATTTGCGATTAAATATGTTGTTGGACTTAAAGATACATTGCATGTTTGTTAAACACCTTATTAAACCCACGTTAATTCCTGCCAAAGCTAACCCCGACCTAGCCACCACAACATTAAACGTTTAAAAATAGTAATGCTCCTGTTGCCTAGTGAGGTTTTTCAGCGCGGACACTCACCACAGACACGTTCTGCCGTTGATAAACATTTAATTTACAATCTGAGCCAGGTTTTAAAGCCACTGAAGAGCTGAGAACGGAGTCCGAAGCTGTCTAAAGTTGGAGAGGGATCACACATGTTAGACTCCCAGGTCACACTGGCTACTGCTTCCATACTTCATTTCCGGCTGGAGTTCGAAGACCTGCTTTGAAGATATTCCTCCGCGGATTTATTTTCACAACGTTAAAGCGAATTAAATGTCTCACGTTTCGAACTGAATGCTATAAAGTGTTTATATATCAAATCTATATCGAAACGTAAATTTCAGAAATGTAAACATGAACTTTCGAGTTATATGTAAGGCTGTAATGCAGCTTTGTGTTACATCAGACAGCTGGAATGCCGCGCAAGGAGACAGGAGGCAAGGAGAAGCTAGGCTCAGTTTTGTGAACCCCTTTTTCAGTAGTGCGGTAAGAATGGATTCAAAATAAAGTAAAGTAAAGCAAAGAAAAGGAATGGGAAGTGGCCCTTAAAGTCACGAGTGAACACACCACAGCACACAGTCTGAATTTATTTCTCAGTATTCAACCCATCCACCAAGTGAAGCGGGACTGGTAATTGTACCTTACTCAAATGGTATACTGATTGGACAAAAGCATTGGGACAGACATGTTTTCTTGGGTTTGGGCGAGGGTTTTTTATGCTTTGGCGTATCAGACATTTGAACAACAACATGCTTCCAACTGCATGGACACAGTTTGTGTAGGCCTTTTTAATTTTCAGCATAACTGCCCGGGTGAACAAAGCAAGGTCCATAGCTGAATGGCTGAAACAGAGATTGTGAGCAAGGCTTCATGTCCCATATCAGTGTCTGACCTCATAAACACTATAGAATGAATGGGCATAAATCCCCACAGAAGCAGTCCAAAATCTTGTGAAAAGCCTTCCAAGAATATTGGAAGCTGTTAAAGCTGCAAAGGGGGGACCAACTCCAAATTGAAGTTAATGTAATTGTAAATATCATCAAAGTCCCCATTGGGGTAATGATCCCAATATTTTTGTCCATATAGTGTACCTCAGTGGTGCCACTCCCTAACCACCAGACCACAAGCTGCCCAAACCAGACAACCATGCGATCAAACCTGGGTCAGATGCTTGAAAGGCAGCAATTCTCACCATGATACCACCAATGGCCCAACAATGTATTCTAGTCACAGAAGCATACATTTTGAAGCAGAACATTATTTGGATGACCTGGTCATATTCACAAAGCAGGCAAATGAGTGGCCAACTTCAGCCTCATGATAAATTCTTACAGAAAATGTATGAATTTTTACAGCAATTTTTTTTTCAAGATGCACTGTGATTAAATTTTTATATTTTTGTATAGTAAGTAACATTTTCATTGTAAGTGATTTTAATTACTTTTAATTACTGTATTAACACCTGTACCATTTTAATTTGTATCATAACACCACCGGAAACATGTAAACACAGCAAGACCCATTTTGGGCCATTGCAATTCCATGCCATCTTGGAAAATGTATCCTTTAAATTATCTTTTTATATTAATTTAGTTTTAATAAATGTTATTTTTTATAGATGTTACTTTAATAGATGTTAAATTTGTAATTTGTCTGTCAATTAGTTTATCAGTCAATAAGTTTTTAGATTTTACTTTGCCTTTAAAGTTTACCTTTTATGAGGTCAATATTGCCAACAAACACTTTTGCAACACCAGTGATATAACTGAAAAATGTAACAAAGCATGATCTGGCAGTTAACTGTGTGTTCTTGACCGTAAATGACCAGAGCGAAGAGTGATGTCTCTGTCCCAGAGGATCTCTTTTAACCATGTACACAGTGCACAGTGGAGTAAAACAACATTTCTGTACTACCATAGTGCAACACAAAGAAAGTAACAAACATCACCAGATGACATAAGTGGACTAAAGAGAGAGTTAAAAAACACAAACAACAGTACAATAATTTACAACACAAGACAATATACAGCACAGTCGATGGGAGCAGTATCAGTTCTAGGGTGAGTGAAAACTGTGTTACAATGTTTTATGGCAATAGAGTTGTTAAGTGTGCAAAAATCGCAAAACATTGCAAAGTTTAGGGTAAAGAGCAATAAGTAATTGTGCAAAAACAGCAGTTAAAAGCAACAGGATTAGAAAAAACATGTACATTATATAAATATATAAAGGGTTTATAGAGTGGCATTTGGGTAGTAAGTTTATGGCAGAACAGTTTAGTATGTGTCCACAATGTGCTTGGGAAAAAGGAAGCTGTTCAGACAAGACACTGTGTGTGATGTGCAGTTAGTAATTAGATTCTGATTTGTGGGTGCGATGGCTTTGGGTAAGAAATTGTTCCCCATCCTGGTAATGAAGGCCTGGATGTTATGACACTCAGTGCCAGATTAAAGGAGGGAAAAGAATACATGTGTGTGTTGGGGATGGGTGGGGGGTTATATGTTTGCACTAAATAATTTCTGTAAAGGCTTACTTCTTGCTTATTTTTTATCCTGCTGGTGTTTATAATGTGTATGTGTGTGTGTTTTATCATGTTTTGGCCAGTTATTATTATTTATCCTTAAAATCCAAGGTATATTTACAAAAAATGCCCCAATGCAGGATAATATAAGCCTGTGTTCGCTGAACTGCCATAGAAAATTATTTAAGACATATAGTACTATGAACCTCCGCTGATGAAAAGCTGCATCACTGAGAGCTGAGCACAAAGAAAAAGCATTAATGTCTTGCCTTAATTACAAATGTAACATGCGTCCAATCTGGAAACACAAGTACATGCTGCTACCCAGTTCCTGGTTTGTTGAAAACATCTACTTCTAGCTAAACCCCAACATTTCTAACATTAGCCACAGTGTCTTGCGAGCAAAAAAACTAACACAAGGTGCTCAATCCTGGTCCTGGTTTTGTTCCAGCCCTCAAATATGTCAATAGTCCTAAAAATGTTGATTCACTGAATCTGGATGGAATAAATCTTATTTAGGTTCATTAATTGTTACCTAATAAACTTCTAAGACATATTGGTGCATTAATTTATATATAATGAGATGTCATATGACTTGGTTGTTTAACCCTCCCCTGTTCAAAGTTTCTTTAAATAAGAGGTACTTTGTAGTACAACACTATTTATATAGGTTTGCAGGTTCTGTCAGCTCTGCAGTAAAAGTCAGTTTTCTAAAGCACATTGAAAAAGCATTTCACCCAGCTGATGGAACCAGACATTTATTGAAAATGAACTGAAGACCAAAAAACAAGGCATCAGAATTTGAAGCAGCACTCAGTGGTGATATTTGAGGTAATGGCCCAAGCCATAGTGAAAAGTATGGCAGTTAAACCACTGTGGATTGGGAAGTTTTGGATATTCAGGTATAAGTGTCAACATGGAGAAAGAGGTTCACATCAGGAAGCTTGGCTTCTTGGAGCACACAGAACTGATCTGCATCCACAGGTTCAGATCCAGTAGCATGGAGTCCTGCATGGAAACCTTAAACTAAATAAACAACGCTGGGATGAATTGGACACTCTATTGTGAGAAAATCCTTCCTATCCAATTTTATGTTGCAGAAATTCATACAAATTCCTCTAATTCTTTATGGAAAGCCCAACCCCAAGAATGTATATGCATTTTTCTAACGTTAATGTGTGTTTTTGCTGTCAGAAAACATTGCTGAGATAGATACCATTATGGAAAAAAAACAAATGTTTTCTTTAATCTATTTTGTGCAAAATCCTTCTATTTTTCTTAAACCTTGACAAATCTAGGAAAGAAAAACAACTGCAACTTTCCTTTACTTGTTGTTTACCTAAAATACCAAGTGAACAAATAATGAGATAAATGTCTTTACGAATTAGCGTCTTTGGCCCAGTGCTGTAAATGCCGACAGGATTCTTGTGGTTTGCTTTTTTATACCTTTGGCGCCACCTGGTGGTTTTAAAGAATTTAACCCATAAAAACACATTAAACAGCATCCCATCAAAGGTGAATTGGTGCAATTTTGATGGCTGCAGGGAGAGGGAAGGTTAAGATAAGAAAAGAAAACTTTATTTATCTCGAGGCAAATTCTGGTTTCATTAGCATGCTCAATGCTAACAAGGAAGAATGAAATATAAGAAGATAGAAATAGAAAAAAAAAGAAAAAACATGTTGCATTTTTATCAATGCAAAACATTCCTAAAAAGAACTGTGCTCTTCGTTTAACGCTGAGATTTAATACTGTTTTATCATCATCATCATTGTTACTACTATTATTATTATTATTATTATTATTATTATTATTATTATTTTACAGGTATAAACCTTATTTGTTATTTTGTAACTTCCACATAATTTTTTATAACAGCCACACTGATAGAAATTTGCTATAACAAGGTCAATTAACATCCTTCCACTTTAGAGGAAGCTGATGCTATTATAATATAAAAATCATCCAGTGGGTGACTGTGCTGATGAAACCGAGAAAGCCTCAGAGCTCTGATCACTCCTCCTTATAAATAGTTATGGAGAGCATTATCTGTAACATCACTCTGGATTTCATGGATGAGGTCCAAGATGACCTACCGTATAAATATGAATGGGACTTCAGAAATTGCCAAGACATCTGAGGCAACCACAAGTGACAAGACATGTTCATATGTGCCTGATGTTACATAAGCAAATACAAAAGTGTACTAAAGATGAACACATATGAGAGTAGACAAGTCAAACTATGGATATGTTTACCTGGTATATGTTTGCCTCTTGCCCAATGATGCCTCTCCTTCCCAATAATGAAGCTATTTATTATTATATTGTCTTTGACATTTCTAATGTGCAACAGTTTTTAGACCTTTTCTGCTTCATGTGTTGGTACTCTGAGCTGGAAAGTTTTGTTTGTTGCAGAGTGCTATGCTGTTCGAATTAAAGAGCAAATGTAAAGTGGTTGATCCACCACTGTACGAAAACTGAAAAACAGGACTGAACTATCCCACAAGACCTGCCTGCTTTCCAACAAGTCATAGTTTTAGTACACATGCCTTAAACCTCAGTGAAGGACAGTATTACCTACTTTGATATATTTACAAATGGGTTGAAATGACTTCTCGTTAGAGTTTAGATTCTCTGCCCGAACCCGGGCTGTGATCAAGCTTTTGATTTTTTTAATCATCATAAATATTTTAAAAAATTGTCGGGTAAAATCGGGCTCTTAGCAATAATTACAGTTAATGTGTCGGGCCGGGCTGGGCACGGGCACAAGGTACACGGGCTCGGGTTGCGTCGGGTCTCATTTTTTGGGCCCGATCTAAACTCTACTTCTCGTGATGGTACACTAGAAGCAATCAGTTTTCTGAAACATTAATGTTACAAATACAGCTACATGTGTATCAAACATAGCCTCGCGTCATTCCCAGGATAGGGCCTGGGTATCCATGGCCTGAATGTGGATTATCAGTTGAACTCTCAAAATGAGTGAGAGTGAATGAGTATATTGTAGATTAAGGTCATTCACACAGAAAAGTGTAGAGAAATCAAAGTATGGATAGTATTTACGAATGTATGCGTTTACCTTGTGCCCAAGACTTTGATTTTGTTGAAGTTTTGTAATGTATAACAGATCTTTACTTTCTGCATAATCTGCATATCCTCCCTTGGTTGTGTCATCAAACTCAAATGTTCCTACGTAATCTATGGCTGTCTTTGTCTCAGTTAGAAAGTTCTTCGTCTCAAGGGCTTTTGAAGCTTTGTCCCATTTCCTTTTGTTATCACATCAGCTACGAATTCAAACAGGAAATATAATTATTTAAAATGATTTAAAACAGCTCCCCTGAGCTGTAGGTTGTTTAATGGTAACTGTGTCTATCTATGGATGAATTTGCATCCAAAATACATTTTCTTGTTTATGCTCTTAAATGCATACATTTTTACATAAGTAGACAAGTGCATTACCAACATAAATATGTACATTTGAGGTCATTTTTACCATTTAAAGAATATTAAATAACAGTAAAAAGTGTTTTATACTTGTTTCCATTGCTGTAATCCTACCAGTACCAGGGCAGCTACAAGTGGCTGGTTGTCTTAATGCTATAGCTAGCACACAAACAACAAGCTGCTCGATTGTAGCTAATAAACATGGTTTTTCATAAGCTGCAGCAACTCTAACTCTGATATCAATTAAGTAAACAACTACACTAAGCTATACTGTGAAGCTTTGCAAGACTTGCTCTTTTTTTAAAGCTCACAGGAAGTCATAATTTGCCCTCAAGCATATCAGTCTGCACCAACTTAATGCAGATGCTAGCAATATGACAGTAGTTTTTTGTATGCATTTACAAAACTTTTTATTGACATCCGATGTCTAGTCCTACAGCATTAAATCGCAGAACTTATTTTGACACCAAATATGTCTTGGCAGATCAACTACATCTGGAATAAACATAAAATTCTGAACATTTTATTTTTCAGTGAATCATCCCTTTTCCATGCAAACTAGTCCTGTTTATTTAACCCAAGGCCCTCAGGTTGCTGACTCACTTCTCTTATCTCTAAACTGCCGAACAACTCAGTTATAGGTTTTGGTCACATCAATACAGTTACTGCAGACTGTTCTTAATCTTTTCAAAAGTTAAAAAGCTCATAACTGATTATATTCTTTAGTCAGTTACCATGAATGTCCCAGCTTTATTACCTTGCTTCTACTTAGCAGCTGCATTTGAACACATGTACTATTTTGGACCTGTCTCCAACTGGTTTATTCCAATTTGTCAGCTCCAAGATGGCCTGCATTCCTGGAACTGATACAAAGTTGGCCCTCAGAAACTCCAGATGAGAATGCCAAGCACATAATCAATTGTAAATTGTTAGCTCTCTTCTCCAAGAACAACACAACTGAAAAGATCCAACTGAGCTCTATAACATTGTTTAAATCCAACACCTTAGATAACTAAAGCAAAAATAGCCGTGTCCTTGTTTAATAGTTTTATGAGATGCTTAGTAGAAATATGAAGCTGTAAAACAAATAGAATACTCTCCAGTAAACAAGAAATTAACATTTTCCTATATAGATTTTTCCTACGTAAGTCGGGGCTGTTTTGCAACAACACTTGTACTTATCCAATCATATAAACTAAAATCTAATATTAGATCAAAAACATATTTTTTCAGTATCTAAAATATGCAGAAAAAATACAATTCAAAACTCATCATCACTAAGTTTTACTGCTGAATCTTCTTCAGTGAACTCTTGTGGTCCATGTGTCTCAGACATTGTAAAAGACTCTGCCATGTTTCTTCCAAGTTCATCAATCTGTTTCTCCAGTTCATCATTTACTCTACAGTTTTGAAGCTGTCCTTCCTCCCTCGTTTCATAGCTGTCTAGACTTGAGGATACTGCATGTTTCTCTTTGCGATCAAGCTCTAAATCCATATGGTCTTTTTCGTGTTTTTGTGTTGCCTTATGGTCTTCTTTTGATTCAGCCCTCCTTGAGACACAGCTTACTGGGCTTACTGTTGGGGGATGTACTGAAGATGTATCACCAAGTTCTTCTGTATCCTTATCAAGGTGTGTCCAGGGGAGGAGACTGGTATCATCTGTAGTCATTAATGTCAGATTATTCCCGAGGCTTGAATACTTGTGTCTAGGCAACAAGGGACTGCCCTGGTTCTTCTTCTCAAGAGCCACGACAGGAGCAGCAGGGGGACTTTGCAGATCATTCTGCAGAACATCCAGAAGGTGGCGCATTTTAACCTTATAATAAACAAAGAAGAAGCAAATTATAATTAGGACATTAATGGCTGTTGCATTAAGACCACAGGCTTTCATTTGGCTTGTGTAAAACAGTGTAATTAGTGTATTGTTGGATTTA
The DNA here is from genome assembly GCA_037577295.1 of Ladigesia roloffi. Classification (NCBI taxonomy): domain Eukaryota; kingdom Metazoa; phylum Chordata; class Actinopteri; order Characiformes; family Alestidae; genus Ladigesia; species Ladigesia roloffi. The sequence goes on from JBBKCR010000001.1 coordinate 25,803,517, forward strand.
CAAACATCATTAAACTTCACCATTTGAGCTGTGGATAATCTGTTTGAAGTAGAATATTACCTCAGCAATACTCACCTCATCTAATCTGTGTTTGTTCATATCAATATGACGTTCAAATACACGCCCCAGTACTCTGAAACAAGAAATAAGTTCACTAACGTTAAAATATTAATTAAACCAGTGAGAGAAAAACGGAAACCAATTGGTCTGAAACACTAATACATGTGTACACAAAACCTGTCAGAGTAGATCCCTCGTGCTATGATCTCATTTGTTACATCAGTTATAAATTCCAGGTACATTAGTTCTTCCTCCCTAATGACAAAAACAACAGACATTTAACACAGAGGCATGGAAATATTGTAAATCACAGAAAAACATACAACTAGTATCCCCATACAAGTCAGTGGATTATTCTGTATTGAAGTGCTGTTAAATGTATTGTTACTGCACCATTATCATTAAAAGGTAACGTAGTAAGAGTGACATTAAAATTGACAACTCCAGTTACAGCCTATACATATTTCTCATACATTTCAGAGGCAGCACAGTCCTGAAAAAGCTTATGCCATATACAAAGCTGTAAATGAGATGGTCTTACTCTGCATTTACTTTTATCATTGTTGGGGACCTCATTCCTTCTGGTGATACCCTACAATAACATAAAATTTAATTTTTTAATTACTCTGTAAGTAACATGACCTGTTCATAATACATGCTGATAGTATTTACAGGAATTTGCATTTTACCTTGAAGAAGTAAGAAGAAAATCAGTGTCTCTGAATTTACTTGCTGTGCTGTAATTTCCAAATGTATTCGATTCTTCATCAGACCACTCATGTTCAAGATTGTATGGCTATGAAAACAAAAGAAGGAAAATTACACACTTTTTAATAACACTTTGCTATATCAACATATTCATCAGTATTGTTAGTACAATGCACAACAACAGCCCAACAAATTACCTGGGGTGAGTCCTGTCCTTCTGAAGATTCTCGCTTGCTCTGTGTGCTGCAGAAATTAAGGCTAGAATATATTTATTTATGAATAAGAGCACTAATTATCATGCGTATGCATCAGTAAAAATGTACACCATAAAAATGAAAATTTTTTGTAAAGGTAGTATGTTTATTACGTGTGTGAAACATAATAGAATAAGTAAAATTCTGAAAATTGAGGGAAACAAAAAACAAAGACTAGCACTGATAATGACACAACTGATTACAGTTGTTTATTAACCAAATTACAACAACAAAAAAATCTCATTTTATAACATAAATTTTACGACATATTTCCAAAAAGCTGCATTAAACATAATAAATTCCATACCTTCCACGGTAGGTGTCTTGATGATGAAATTTAGATGAAATTTTTTCTTCTGTTCCTTTCCTACTGGGAGGTGTGTAATACCGATAGGTGGACAATGTGGACTTGCAATTTGATTTCAGTGTTCTTGGCATGAATGGCTTTTCTTGAGTGAAGCGATGAGCATGTTTAAGAAGAATATCACCACTGTAGGTTTTTTGAGTAGGATCCTGAAAGCTTTGAAACTTATTCTGAATTGCAGATGCGGAACATGAAGGAGTGTACTGGTGCCTGTAACTTAATTCTGATACAGGTCGACAATTCTGAGAGCTTGTAGTCCTTTGTGAGGAATACACAATCTGCTTACAATGGAATGAAGTGTTGAGCCTAGGTGAAGACATGATGGAGCCCCCCAAGTTGAAATGGGACCGCTCTTCACCTTGAACATACGGTCTAGGCTGCACAGGAATGGAAAAACTTATTCAGTCTTGACTTCAGTGTAAAACATAATAAAACAGAATATTATGACACATTACTCCTCACAAGAATTTGAAAATACAGACATTGTGAGCAAATGATCTTACAGTTTTGGATGAGCAGGGGGTCGTTGTATTCAGCCTGATGCTCCTCTGTGAAAAAGACTTTACTGACTGAGACCGCTCAGACATGTCTTTTTTCAGCTTCTCATGCCGTTTTTGGTCAGTGTCTGTACACATAAGTAATAGTAAAGTTTATAGTGCATTTTACACTTTTACATAACAGTCATCAAGGAAACAAATAATTAGGAGGTTGTACTTACATTTTACGTTACGACACATGCTTTTAGGTACTGAACAGTCCACGGCAGCTAGAAAAACAGCAGCAAAGCAGAGAAAGAACAAAATAAAAATAAAGGCTAACAATGGTGATCTGCGGATTTTGTGAATTAATTGAACTATTATCACCAGAGAAAACAACATCAATAACAGCATAACAATATTACTACTACTACTAATATGATGCTGATGGAGGTTTACCTTTTGCTGAGTATATCTTCTTGTAATGGGACATCATGTGGTCGTTCACAATGAGCTGATTCGTCAGATTTCCAGTCGAGCCATGGTGGAATGCTGCAGAAGGAGTATAGCAATTAAATTATGTATCTAAATACACTCCAAAAAACCCAGTGATACTACATCGTTTCTTACAAACTGACCCGAATGTAGATTTACTGACCACAACTATAACAATTAGCTCATATTTTTAATAAATGACCAGTGTGGTTGCCGAAATAGCGGATCAGCTGGACGCGTTGCTACGCTATCTGCAAAAAAAGTACTGGGACGCCTGGCCAATACACAAACGGGGATTGTAATGACATTGCATTCAAAAACTTTAATAATGTCTTGTAGTATTTCTGTGGATAATTGTGCCCGTTCATTCTGTTGACCATTTATGAGGTCAGCCACTGATGTTGGATGAGAAGGCCTGGCTCACAATCTCTGTTTCAGTTTATCCCAAAGTTCCAAAGTTGCTGGTTGGAGTGCGGGTCAGTCAAGTTCTTCCTTTCCGAATTTATCCAACCATGTGTTAATGGACCTTGCCTTTGGACTCGGGCAGTCATACTGGAATATAAAATGCTTTTCCACAAACGGTCAACAAATTTGGAAGCATTGTGTTTTCCAAAATTCTGAAAAAAATAAGATTATCCTTCACTGGAGGCAAGGGCCTAGCCCAAACTTTGCTAAACCGGTGTGTCCCAACACTTTTGTCAATTTAATCTAGGATTAGATGAGAGCTTCTGCTCAGCTCCTCTTCACCGTTACGTTACCTCTCTTTGCATCCATGACTGGAAATTCAGGCAAGTATCCCATGCTCAGAATACTACGGCCCCACTATGCCACCATCAACTACTGCAAATGTACACATTACAAAGTTATAAGACCTATACAGATTTCACTTAAAAATATAAGTTAAAAGGCTAAATGACCAAAACATCGTCGTCGCTAACTACAGCTACAGCTAGGACACTTCCTCGTCGCCATGATGGTTGCTAGGAACCCATCAATACGTCACGCGTATACCCGTTCACGTAACGTGCTCACGTATTATGAATAATTCATACTCACTGAGGCTACGTGGACAAATGTATTGGGACACGACACAAACGTTTTGTCACGGGTTGGGCTAGGCCCCTTACTACCAGTGAACGGCAGTTTTAATGTTTTAGCCTACCAAGAGATTTTGGACAACGCCAGGCTTCCAACTATGTGGATACAGATGAACCTTTTCCATTCCAGCATGACTGTTCCCTAGTGTACAAATCAAGGGCCATAAAGACATGGTTGGATTACTTTTATGTGGAAAAACGTGACTGGCCCACAAAGAACCCTGACCTCAACCACATCCAATACCTTTGGAATGAATTAGAATGGAGATTGGGAGCCAGACCTTCTGATCCAACATCCGTGCCTGACCTTATAAATGCTCCATAAAATGAATGGCCGCAAATCCACACAGAAACACTCCAAAATCTTATGGAAAGTCTTTCAAGAAGAGTGGAAGCTGTTATAGCTGCAAAAATGGGCCAACTCCAATTTAAAGTCTATATATTTTAATGCAATGTCATTAAAGCCTTTGGTGTAATGGTCAGGTGCTCAGAATTTTTTGTTAAAATAGTGTAACTGTCTGCACCACTTTTATAAGAGCTTGTCGATTTATAATCATCGAGCATTTCCTATCAGGATTATCTTAAACAAACACAACTACAACTCATTGCAAAGGTACTGAAAGGTGATCTGTCACTCCATCACTGTCCCACAGCCCAATGCTATGGGCCTTTTTGTTTGTATATGTTGGCCTCAAACTCATCCAGGCTGCTTGAGAGTGTCCACTCCTACTGATGTTCTACAACTGTGTGTGAGCAGTTAAATGCCTTTGATATCATGAAAAATCTTCCTATGAAAAAAAAAATACAGAGAAGACCATTACATTTTTAGTAAAGCATGTTTCTGACAAACAAACTGCTTTATATACAAAACATGCTTTGTTATTTGATTTATCACTGGAGGATCTGGGTTCAGTTATGGTGGCACAGTAAATGAGAAGGGATACTGCTGTCAATTCACATAGCCACATTTGTTTTTACTTGTAATGAAGACAGAAAGCTATGCAGGGATTCCTGGTATGTTTTTACATGAAAGTCTACATATTTCATGTGCAGAATGACACATAGTCATTAAGTCATTCTGAACAGCTTTACCATTATTTATAGATGTGGAGTCTTAAGAAGCGCACAGCATAAGTTCATTCATAATTCAATGCAATGCTGGGGGTCTCTAGGAGGTTCCTATGAAGAATCATTACACACTAATCCCTTTGGACTCTGGGTTTCCCTACTGGTTTTAAAATACTGACTATTTTAAACTATTTTTAATGTCTATTTTAAAACATGACATGTAGAAAGGAAGAAAAGGAAATACACATAACAGAAAGTAAGAAGAAAAGGAAGAAAGATACATAATTGATTAAAAAATTTTAAAAGCTGATTTTATACAAATTACTAGAAACGATACAATAGTAACAAGGACAATGATAATAATAATGCACAAAACAATCCCCTAATGAAAATACAATGAAAAGTAATACCTATGGTAATTCTAATACATTGTACCACAGTACTAGATTACAAATAATTACACAAATATTTTACATTATTACAATAAACAAATCTGGAATCCTCCCAGTGTGCGGAAAAAAGCCAAGGTGTAAATTATTGTGATGCAGATTACTACAGACAGAAACAGTCTCTGAAAAAGACAAATATATTAGAAAATTTTTAATGGCCAAAATAACTTTCAGTGGAAATTCAGCACGTAATATTATTTAATGTCTAAATTTGAAGAAAAAAACACTATATTGTATCATACATAGGTTTGGCATTGAGGGCGAGTAGATTGATATGCTTGCGTAAGGAGGAAATCACACGGAATGATCGTGAACCCCCTCCTCACGTGTCTGCCGGGATAGACGCGCATTCTAGTGAAAGGATCTTGGGAACCACCTTACAAACAGTAAGTAAATCACGTTTTGAGTGAAACTGTTTACCGTCGCTTTCTCTTGGAAATGACAAAATCTTTTTTTAAATCTATCCATTTGGTTTTTTATTTTATATTAAGCATGGCTTTCTTTTCCAGTGGGGTTTTGGAAACAAAGGGGGGAGCATGCATATCATTTAATGGGAGGTGTAGGTCTGAAGTGTAAGCACGTCTCCAGCAGGGTGCAAAATATAATGTCTATTTCGTGCTTTATCAGTCACTGGTGTGTTACATATGTTATATATGTTGTATGGTCTTATATTAAGTGATTGTGCTGAAAGGGACGCAAGGTTTTAACAAAGCATGCACCTGCACGCACCCACAGAAGCATCAGTGTCACAATGTGCGCATGCGTCAGTTTGTATTCCACCCGTACTCCGACAAGTCCAACCTCCCACGAAATTCAATTGGCAAACAAGATCCCGACTCTTTGATCTGATTGGCTAAGAGTTTACACACGCCAGCGGTCTAACTAATCATGGAGCTTTATCGTAATATGAGTGGGATAAAAAAGGTAACGCCATGCTCGTGGTCCAGTGTTTAACCCCTATATGGCTAATAAAAGCTATTTAGCCACAAAACGAGTAGAGAACAGAAGAACGGGAGATTTTCTGGATAGTAGGATAGGACTTTCTTCTGGAAAAAAACAAACAAACAAATAAACAAAACAAGAAAAAAATCCCCAATGTAGCTTAGAGCGAATTTATATCATTGGCAGAAAAATCCGTCTGTGGAGAATCAGAATGAAATTTCCAGTTGATAATCCGCGGAAACATGTAAACTGGGAGTCAGAGCAAGGTTAGTTTTTCCTTCTTCAAATTTAATTTATGTATTTTTATTTACTTTGATAAATTGTTTGTTGTTTCCTCTATCTGTGTGAACGATTCAAATGCATATTGAATTGAAATCATTTTAATGTCTATGCTACTGTTACGCCTAAAGATATTTAATTTACTGTTCTTTTTTGATATCATAGCTTACTGGCTTAATTTTGTGCATGCAAACTTCATTAAGCTTTTGCTTTTTTGTTTAGCATTATTGTGTTATTTTGTTTAGACATTGTAGCTGCTTGTCGTGGGATTTTAGATTTAATGGATGCATCAACAGGGTGGATATGTGTGAAGAAAGGTTTCCCTTCTGTACTGGTGCTTAAAAAAATCTTACATCAATATCAAGAAATGCTGGTAGTGGGGCTTGGTAGTCTATGCTTGCTGAAGTTGTGTCAAATGTCAAATGAATTAGAAACTGTCAATAGTACAAGGGACTGTGAGAAAGGACATAACACGAATAAACATAAAAGAAAATTCAGAATGTCTATAGGTGCTTACAATTTAAATGAATAACTTGAATTGTCTATTGGGCTTTACACTAAAATAAGTGCTTTGAAGTGAGTGTCATGTGTGCCATTGATGCAATATAGAAATGTTTGAAATAAATTCAATTCTCTGTTTAAAAAATGTGTGGTATGCTTCTTTTTGCCATTTTTTACATTAACTCTGACTTTTTAGTTTTGATTGCTTCTGATGCTTCAGGCTTTATTGGATGCTGGTACTTGGTAAAGTGCCATTAAGCAGGATTTAGGATACGCTTGTCAGCTTTACTCACTCTCTGCTATTGTCCAACTTTACGCTGGTAATTAGGTGGTTTCTTATAACAAGCAGCGATAGCTTAGTAATTTATGTAAAAAATAGCACATATAAGGCAATACAGAAAACATGTGCAGATTGCAATCAAACAAACCAACAAGAAATTCATTATAGGAGTATTTTCTCACCTATGCAGAGATTTAGATTTTGGGCTATAAAACGTCGATGCAAAAAAATGTGGTGGTTTCCCTGTTTAAGTTACATCCTTGGTTAAAGCTGTTGAAGGGTCTGATTTCCTTATTGTTAAGAGTTTATTGTACCCTTTACACTAGATTTACTGTGTCATAACATAGTGAGTTGTATGGCTTCAGCATTACCTCACTGACTGTCATGACTCCACCCATTTTGCGCCACAAAGGGAAACAATTCCCATGGGGTGGGCAGTGGGGGTTGCCAGTGAGCATCTTGTGAGAATATAAAAAATGGACATTTCCGTCAGGTTGTCCTCAACCTTGTGTGATCCACCCTGCTCTTCACTCTAAATTCTATTATGCCCATTGCATTCTCATCTTGAAATCAGTGACCCATGCAGAATATTGATGAGCCTCTCTCTTAAGAAGGTCACTAATCCATTAGAATGCCTGCAAGTTGATTGAGGGTATTTGACAAATACGCTCCAATATCATGTTATTTTAACCTCAATTTCAAAGATACACCCACATAAATACATTATTCCTGCGAAGCCTGAGTTGGAATAGGCCTCTAAATACTGATGTCCTATAGAACTTTAGAGCTTTTCTACATTCTACATTCCAAAATAGCTCTGATCGGTTATCTAGTTAAACATTCAGAAGATAAAATATGTTTTCCATTTTCTGTTGGGAACAGGTTTCAGACAAGGGGTCCAATAAAAAAATGCAAAATATTGCTTTGATTTTAGTTATTTGTGTTATGTCACTTAAATGGACCTACTGGTACCTAATTTCCAGGCTGCTGTTCACTTAATAAACAACTTGGTCATTTTGCATTGTGTTTTTGTGTAATTACTTCATACAACACCTTTTAGGTGATTTAAAATATATTTTTAGCCTTGTGGAGTGCCTAGTTATTATCATCCACTCAGTAATCAGCTGAATAAATCTCATCTCCCTGCGTTTCCCTCTCTTTAGTGGCGATTCAGACGAACATGACCCCGCCAAAGAAGGTGCAGTCTGGTGGTGCTCAGGCTACCCCAGTCGCGGCCAGTGTGCCTGCTATGCAGAACCCAGTAGGCTGTGAGCTGAAGGGTAACGAACACTGTCTTCTACCACGACTGTCCATCTCCTCTCGGACAGCTGGTATAGTGCCTAACATGGATGCTGGGGCCGATGGTTCAGCCCTTCATTCTGTCATGAAGTGGAAGACAGTGCTGGCCGTGTTTGTGGTGGTGGTGGTCTTCCTAGTGGTGGGTGGACTGGCATTCCAAGCACTGGAGCAGCCCTTTGAGAGAGACCAAAAGAATACCATCACTCAGGAGAAGGCCTTGTTTCTCCTGAGAAACCCATGTGTGTCCCCCGAAGAGCTTGAAGCCTTAATTAAGGTAAACTCATTTATATCCAAATGCATCTATATTCACCAGCTGAAACACCCAGAACAATGTTAATAACAAATTGATCATTAATGAGATAAGATTTACTTCCAGCCTGCTATTCACATTTCACTATTGATTTACATATTTAATCACACAGTCAAGTCATACAATGCATTATGCATGTATTCAGTTTGCATTTCTGACACAATGTTCTGCTTGCAGTTATGAGCTTTAAGTGAGAAATAACATTTGGTTATGAATTCTAATGTTTAATATTGACAAAGCTGGTTGTAATATCTAAAAGGCATGGTGATGTATTGACATATTGATCCTTTTGTGTTGCTTATAACCCAATAAATACATTCAAATACACAAAGAATCCTCTGGGGGCCCAATTATATATTCTCCTGCTGAGAGTATTGAGGTCTGCCATGTCTTCAGGCTCTCTAGCAGAACACTGCTATTAATGCCTTGCCAAGTGTTAGGCTCTACTCAGTGACTAATGTCATGTGTAGACTGACAAGTGATCCCTCAGGATGAGAATGGCACTGCTAGCCTTGATTTATTAAGACGCTTCACATATTCTAACCCTGACTTTGGGGACATATGTACCAGCAGTGTTTGTTATATAACGATCATGGCCATGACACAGGAGTCCTCATGCTCTGGATGATGAAAAATGTAAACAATCAGAAGCTTTTACTGACATTTAAGAGGTTAATCTTCTTCTTCATGCATAGGAACATTCAGAGGACTGCTCAGTTATCTGCACACTTAAGTTATTGCAAATGATGACACTGTGTTGGGGATGAAAAATAAATATATTATCCCCAGAGGAGGCATGTCTAAAGTTACTTATTTGTAGTAGTTGCAGAAAAAAACACCAAATTCATTTAAAAATGGAAATATAACACTTTCAGTCTCCTCATTGATTCGGTTTACATTCTTCAATACAGAGTTTACATTTCGGTGGTTGTCACTGTGATGATCAATTCTTTAAATATATGAGACTGTATAATACTACTCGGGACACATTTTAAAAATGAATAATTTTCAGAGAGAATTTCAGAGGCACTCTTAAAAATAAAGTTTGCTAAATATTTCCTAGCTCAGACATATGGTTCTAGTAAAAATAGACACATTGTAAAGAAAGAGGAGATAGCTTACATGTTGAAAAAATAATGGGATACATCATTACTAAACAGGGGGACAGTTTTGCCCGTCAATAAAAAAAAACAAGCATGTCAGCATATTAATGCCACCAGAAGGACAAGCCTTTATTTATTACTGAGATGTGTTCAAGCTGAAAAACAAGCAGAAAGACATATAATTAAATGTCATATTGTTTTTTGGTTGTTTATGTTATGTTTCTTGGTTTGTCTGACTGGAAATACATTTGCCAAGATAGGGGACAAATCTGAAACTGTGTACCAAACTCCACACTACCACACTAAATAGTATGCAACCACCATTACAAGTGTATTCAGTAGTGTACCATGTGCCAGATGAAAGTGTGTTGTTGGGACGCAGCCTGAGTCTTTCGATATTAAACAAAATTAGTATCCAGGGCTCCATAACGATTGAGAGGCAGATGGTCACAGACCCACTGGAAAACTGATCAGGATTCAATGAGCTAATCGGTTTATTCAGTTCCTTCTGGGAATGTGTGTCAAAAAGATACCTTACTCATCCATCCCTAAAGTCATTAGCTGGAATGAGATCTAAGTGCTCTTCCAGTTATAGTTTATTTATTAAGGATGTTGAATAGCATGGTGAATGCAGTCGATCATTACATTCTGGACATCCGTGCATCTACTCAGTCGCACAACTTTGGCACATAAGATCAAGTCAGAGACCTCAAATTCGTAGAGAAGAGTAGAAACCCCTTAGCTTTGTGTTCCATAGACTAGATTCCAAGAAATTAAATATACATTTCCAGGTCTACTGGGACCAGTGCTGTTCATGGTAACTGCTACTTGTCAGCCTTTCTATATGGGGCAGGATTTGTGAGGTTACATGCATCACAGGTTCTTCTTGTATGGTTCATGTCACATGTAGATCACCTCCTACTGCCTCACAAATAGGTCTGTACCCTGCAGTTGCTTTTGGAGCAAATGTTTTTGCCAGCAACACCAAGAAACATTGGGACACAGAGGATGTGGCCATTAAAAACACAATAAGATTAAATTGTTTCCAGCCTTCTTAGTATCTCTTGCATTTGATGCCATGCCATGCCTGTCAGCTTGCCTTCTACCCATACTGGTGTGCAAGACCAGCTGGAATGAAGCCGTGTTCCCTTGCTTGATGGAGGCGTTGCATGAAAAATGGCACACTTGTGTGGGTTTGAACAGTGACTCAACTGAACAGATTCTGGCTCCAAAAATCCACAATTTTACCTCAGCCTGCCAGTGAACCGATGATTCATCAAGAGCAAAGTGTTCTTTATCATAAGCATATACCACTCTTCAGCTATGTGCTAACTTTTCCTACTGGGGTAATGATAAGTTGCCATTCACTTTCCACTCTCTGCTGTTTGAACAAGCTTGTTTGCCTTTCTATATTTTTTGTTGTTGCAAAAACCAGTGTGTAAAGGCATATTTATAGGAGACATTTGTAAACTTATTAGTAGTATTAGTAGTAGCTATTATTAGTTGTAATTTCTGGTGGTCAATTCATTATGAGGTGTGGGGGGGGGGGGGGGGGGGGGGGGGGGGGGGGGGGGGGGGGGGGGGGGGGGGGGGGG
>JBBKCR010000001.1:25814896-25830646 GCA_037577295.1 Ladigesia roloffi
TTTACACACACACACACATACATACATACATACATACATACATACATACATACATACATACATACATACATACATACGTACATACATGACATAAATAAATGTAAATGTCAGCTCCCCTGACTGTCAAGATGTTTGTAAATATTTCATGAGCATCAGTCGGTATTGCACTGCCCTGATTTTGTCACAGCACAAATTCCCATTCAGGCAGCATTCACATGGGGGATAAAGCTGTACTCTTAAGGCTGAGAGATGATGATCAGAATCAGAGATACTTAATTAGTCTGTGTTAAATAAAAATGTAAGTCTCGTAGTCTGTGTACAGTGAAGACTCTGATAACATTACTCCTTTGGCATTCCCAGTAGTGGTTTAATCCAGACAGATGTGCCAGTCTTACTGCTGCTTGCCTAGATGTAATAAATCCCTTTCATTATTTAGCCAGGGTTCAGGTTGACCTGAATGCGTGATTTATTTATCCAAACTAGGAGGCCAATTAAGAAACAATACGATCTAAGCCCTTAATCTATAAAGCACATTGACTAAAACCTTAGGGCTTGCAGTGTAGCCAAATAATTCAAATAATTGGATCTATAAGTAGTCTGATATAGTCTTTATTTGTTTAGTTTTAACACTCCAATAAAAGCAAAGAATAATCTGTTTAATATTAGGCTTTATTAGACTTAATAGAGCTAATAAAGTTAATCTCTAAGCCTGGCAGATAAGTTGAGAGGATGGTTCTGTTGTGACAGCAGTATTATAAGAGGAAACCGAATGGGTGTGTACATGTGGCATGTCTCTTTCTTTTTTTACTTACTGATACATCTGCAGTGTTGATGTGACCAGCAATGCACCTTCCTCTGCATGACATAATCTTAGTTTTGAGGGCCTGACGTGCCTGTTTATTTTTGAGAGCCACGTGTACCTGTTGATTTTATTGCATTCAAGTAGAATTACCTACATTTGCCTAGTTTTATCATGTGGCGTCAATATAAGTATCTAAGTATCTGTACTTTTTCCTTTTTTTCCAGCATGCAGTGGATGCAGTCAGTGCTGGGGTGAGTCCACTTGGGGACACGTCCTATAACTCCAGCCACTGGGACCTTGGCAGTGCCTTTTTCTTTGCTGGGACCGTCATTACCACAATAGGTAAATATCGTAGGCTTTTTTTCTTTTCTTTTTCTGTAAAGGAAGTCTGCGTTTAGCTATTTAAGGTTTAAATAACTTTGTCAGTAATGAACACAACAAATGTATAATGAGCTTCTTTTTTTTCTTTTACATCATAGCCATGTAGCAGCATGCCTCCATGTTTTCAGATGTTTAAGTGTCTGCATTATTACATTTGTTAGAAATGGAACAGAATGAATCCAAATGCAGAGAACCAATAGCCAGTAATTTTATTCCAACTGGCAAAAATGACAAAAAGCAGAAAATACCAGTGAAGAAGCCCTTAAACAAACAAATATGAAATGTCATATGAACAAACTTAATTTAGAATTCAGAGTTCAATGAGGCCAAAAGGCAAACAGAGCAGTAGAATGGGAAAGACAAGCATCATTGAAATTGCAGGATAGTTCTCTGCAGAGTGAATGGGCATTCAGAGTGTTATTTATGCAGATAGTACCAGAATCATGTAGTACTAATACTCAGCTGAACTAGATATAATCATCTAAGGTCTTTGTGGGGACTTGGAATGGGTTTACAGAATGGAGTCAGGTTCAGTGTCAGTATGAATGTCAGGACTTGACAATGTTTGATTTCTCCAAAGATAAAACGTCTTATTACTGGCATGGAGGTAGAAAAGATTGTCAGTTTAAGTACACTGGACATGTCAAGAACTCATGAAACCTTGGTTTGTGATATCCTTCTGATGGACGTATCACTGATGTGCAGACCTCATTGTTGCATATTTTCTCCCTGCCGCATAAGGACAATAAGGAAAGTGCAGTTTCAGAGGCACAAAGTGCAAGTGTGTTTTTGTACCCTTGTGTGTGTGTGATTTTTTTTATCTCAACAGTCTGTAATTACTGACACTGTCTCTCAGTGCAACCCAACAATTTTCTTCGTAATGACGTTTCTTTAGAGTTAATCAACTGCTGCTGTATCACTTGGCTGCTGTGAATATTAAAATAACCTCTTGCTTGTTCTGCCCCTTTGCTTGCAGGCTATGGGAACATTGCACCAAGCACTGAGGGCGGCAAGATCTTTTGCATCCTCTATGCGATTTTTGGAATTCCTTTGTTTGGGTTTCTACTTGCTGGCATAGGTGATCAACTAGGAACCATTTTTGTAAAGAGCATTTTGAAGGTGGAACAAATATTCAGGGTAAGATTATTCAGTCCCCCTTAGCGATATTGAAGTCTTGAGGTACGGACCATTCATTAATGTCTATTATATTGGACATTTTGTTCACTTGTGTTTTCCTTAAGTATTTGGAGTTACCCCATCAGGTCCTATAGTATTTTGTAAATTACATCCTGGGCTTTCAAGTGATCTGGGTGAAAATGCAAGGAACAAGGACTGCAGTGGCAAGACAAACATTAGGTGCACCAAATGCAAAATGTTCCTCTGCAGAACCAAAAAGAGAACATGCTTCTAGGACACCTCACATACAACATCCAGAGGATGTTCTATGTCTTATAATTCACTGTTGAACTAAAATACATGTTTTGTTGTCCTTGCAAGCAACAAGCAAGGGAAGAGTGACACAGAATTTTATTGTTTTGATCAATTTGAATGGTTTTGGGTTAATACCACTTTTTTATTAAACAAAGTTCTATTTTCACACAGAAATCGTCCTGTTGTCCTCTACAGTGGACATGCTGGGAAATTTAAAAAAATATATATATATTTAAAGAAATTTAAATTATAAGGGTTTTTTTTGTCCCAAATAGATAGAAAATCACAAATAAAAAGAAATTGTAATCATCTTTGGGTCTCAGGAGGTTAAGGCTGATTACTGAATTTTCATTTACTTTTCCAATTTGGCCCTTCACTAATAGAACCTTCTTAATTTATGCCTTACATTTAAGATTTAGGGTGTTTCATACTCATGCATTAAATCTAAGGGGTCAGTTTCACAAATTAAAATTCAAATAAAGGTGTTTGGTGTATTTTCATGGGTAAAGTAACGTAGCATATTTAAAGTACATTGTATTTCATAGTGTATACTGAAAAATTTGGAAACACATTTAAGTAGCATTTACGTGGCATGTTTTCCCCTTTTCTTTTGCAGCAGAAACACAGAAAGGTTAGTCAGACCAAAATTCGTGTCACCTCAACAATACTCTTTATCCTGGCGGGGTGCATTGTCTTTGTCACTATTCCTGCGGTCATCTTCAAACATATTGAAGGCTGGACTGCGCTGGAGGCCATCTACTTTGTTGTTATTACTCTCACAACTGTTGGGATTGGAGATTATGTAGCAGGTATATTCAGACTTTTCATTTTGAAGTGTTCATTATAAATAAAAGCTTGTGAAGTTGCAACATTCAACAACTATTATGAATACACAATTCAATACTTGAAATAAAGAGCAATAACACAACAGTAAATATGAGAGACAAAGAAGGGCTAGCTGAATTTTTTTTACACTACATTGTTTCTACTATTTGGTGAATCAGCAGAAGACTGAAATCTGGACTTCCAGCATGTTTAATGTGCTAGATCATTTTTAAAAATTTTACCAGCATAAGTGTGTTTGTTGATGCCTTATGCTGAAATACTCAACTGTGGCCCCTTATTTTCAGGTGGGGACGGAAGGATTGAATACAAGAAGTGGTACAAGCCAATGGTTTGGTTCTGGATCTTAGTAGGTCTGGCGTATTTTGCAGCGGTTTTAAGCATGATTGGAGACTGGCTACGAGTTCTTTCCAAAAAGACTAAAGAGGAGGTATGAAATGAATTTTTTGAAGTGAATCACACTGCAACATTTGGTATAATTTGAGCTGGGATAGTTAAATAATAAAAGTTTTGACCCTGTCGTGCTAGAAATAACCACCCAGTTTAGATACATAAAGTGCCATTGTGTGAACTGCCACGTCATCAGAAATTTCAAAATCATGATTTTCACTGAGCTTTTCAGAATGAGAAATATTGTAATTTATCATTCAAACAAACCGACAGGATAAACATGTAGACAGTAAATGGTTAGCAGAATTTTCTGCTGAGTCATGGTGTGATTAACCATTTGACATTTTAGAGTTGTAATTATATTTAACAAAATTCTATTAGCAAATGCTGATTGCCTGTTTGTCTCTGGCTCAGGTCGGAGAGTTTAAGGCCCATGCAGCTGAATGGAAGGCCAACGTGCGAATAGAACTTCGAGAGACAAGGCGGCGCCTCAGTGTGGAGATCCACGACAAGCTGCAGCGGGCAGCCACCATCCGGAGCATGGAGCGCAGACGACTGGGTTTAGAGCAGCGAGCGCATTCTCTCGACATGCTATCTCCTGAGAAGAGGGCCGTCTTCGCCAGCCTCGAGAGAGGCCGCTTCAAGACGACCTCACAGGAGAGCATTGACACCAAGCTCAACAACCTTCGCTTGAAGGTAGAGCAGTATGACAAGTCAAGCAGGCAGCAGGCGTCTTCCGAGGAGAACATCTTCAACCGTTTTGGGTCTCTCACCAAGCTGGCCAAGCGCAACAGGAGCAGGGAGCAGAACAGGAACATCTCAGAGGACACGGTCCGACACAGAGCATGCGAGGTGCTCAGCAGCAACAGCAGCAACACCACGCTGGCGGAGGAAAGACATATCGCTGCAGAACAGGAGGGTGAGGAGGAGGAGATGATGGAGAAAGAAGAAAACACTGCTGTCACTAATCTGCCCTCATATGCCAAGCAGCTCCAGCAGCAGAATGGTTTTGTGCCAGCTCAGGCCAAAGAAAGGGAGACCGACAAATTTCTATCAGAAAGAGAACATCAGCCATAGACAGGCATGTTATGTTTAAAGGGGAGGCAAATGATTCCATAATGCCACAGAATGTGCCTTTGTTTTTATGCTGTGGCTTGACTTACTAGTCCATGTCTGTTACTCCCAATCAAAAAAGCCAAATAGCCACGGTTGTGGAATTTTGCAGATAGGAGGCATGTTATGTATTTTACATTGTGAGAAATATTTCCTGTTCTTGTGCCAGATACTCTAAAGTTCAATAAGTACTGTAAAGCTACATGTAGCCATGCTATGTGTATCTGTGCTTCGAAGAAGGGACGTGATGAAGACTTTAGAGCAATCATAATCTGTGGCTTAACCAGTGGCATGTTCGATTAATCGGCTGCTGACACACACCCACCATCATTTTGTGTTCAAATCGAGGAAGTCATTTTACATGTTACAGACATTAGCGCACATTGAATTTAATCACTGTTTACTAAATCACAGTTAATCTCTGATATTTTCAGCAACAATGTAATCAGTTTATAGAAAATTCTGAGGAATGAACGTGTGATATGCATGACACCTGTTACATTTTTTTGATTTACTAATCAATATTTTGACTATAAACAAGTTATCACCAATACTGATAAAAAATATGAAACAAAACTGTGCCCAATACTGACAAACTGTGAAAGAATGTCAAATGAATATATAATTGCACAAGGTGTTGTGTTTACAAGCTAATGTGAAAATGCCTTGGACTGCCCACTTACCTTTCTGACTCTTCTATCCATATGATCAGTCGCTCATTTTGTTTTAATCATGAAATAAAATTTGTCATCTTTGAAAGACACATCAAAAATTGTAGTGACGCAGTATATCGCAATTAGAAGTAAATCACAATTATCTTACGTCAGTGCTTTTTGTAGGAATATTCCATTATATTTTTCTTAATTTTACCTTCCAGTTACTGGCACTTTACATTTTGCATTCCAGTTAGTGCACATTGGTTTTAGAGAGTGAAAGTCAGTCTGTATCTTATTTTTTTAAAATTGGGGATTATTGCCTAATTTGGCTACTGACTATGTAGCATTATTAAGTGTCCTGGGAGAGTGTGACCATATAGGAGAGTGGGTGTTCTAATGATCTTGCAATCCAAGTAATCAATTATAAAACCTGACCAGACTGATGTCCGAGTGTCCTGCTAATATGACCTTGTCATGACCATGTCCATGCTGCTAAATGATTAACAACAGAGCCAGTTCTTAAGGGCTCACTGCTAGAGGGCTAATTAGACAAATTGACAGTCAAATGTTTAATCACTTTTTTCAAGCCTATGAACAAACTATAAACCATAATGACTCATTATATCAAAGACCCTATTTGAGAATTGTACTGAAATAACATTTCCTTTTTCCAGTGCTTACTATATTTTTTCCATGTTTACAAGAACCCCCGACATGACAATAATACAACTGAATATCATAAGGTCTGGGAATCCAGAGATACAGCTTTTAACGTTTTATGATTCGTCCAATATTTAAAAAAAATGAAAGCCCTGGATCTGTCATTAAGAACTTTCATGGAGAAATGACAATGCATGAGCAAATATCCCTGTTAACACATGAAAAATATAGTGCTGATTCATTTAGGACCTAATGAACTCCATGAGTTTACAAATTATGTAATGATAATAAGACAAATGTCCAGATTTTCACATATAAATTTCAGTAACACCTCATTAGAAAAAAGGTGATGCAACTTGGTATATTGAGACAATAAAACGTGTTAAAATGGCACTTCCAGCTAACTGTCGCCATAACCTTGGAAACAGGGCTGCAACAGAGCCATAAATTTTATTGTGCAATGTGAAAGATCTTTGGACCTTCACCTGCTGTAAGTAATGACCAAAGATGGATAGTTGAAGGGCAGAACATGGTCAGGCTTGTTATAAATTACTACTTCACACACATGGCAGCCTTGGCATTAACCATAAATTTAATATATTATAGCAGAGAATAGTGGTGAATTAAACTTCTAGAATAAAAAAATATATGTCTGGCTCACACTTAGACAACATTAACGGAACAGTAGGAGCAATTCAGTATGTTTGCCTTTTTGAATTAAGCATAATAAACAAGGCACAGCAATAAAAAATGTATGTTTAATTCTAAGAGACAAATAAAGGACATCATATGAAGACCCCAGAGGAAAGAAATATTGGATAAAATGCCTTTAGAATACATTCCTTCTAACAGATTTCCCCAGGAACATCTGACACATGCAAAAGGCCTCAGCATCAAGTCCCCTGGAGAAATGGATGCTACAGAAAACTGAAAAAACAAACAAAAGATGTCTTTTGCTCTTCTTGTGAGCCTGTAAGATAATCGTTTTTGTGTTTGTGTAAAAAGCCGACAGTTATCCAGGCATGTTGTTCCATTACCTGGCTGATGTATGGCCAACAGACAATTTATGTTCATCTCAAGACAGAACCATGATTTTTTCATTTGTTACACAAAGCATATGTAAGAAATAGTTTGCTTTGAGAATGCTAGAGAGTCCATGGACTCCTGGAACATTCTGGGAGAAATATATATATCTCTGCGCAATGCAATTGCCATGGAAACTGTGAGCCTCACTGCACTGCACTCCCACGCTAGACACCGACCACGCCTTGACAGTCCAGTGGGACGGAAGGGAGAAGAAAAATGCTTTAGTAACAAATGTTGGCACTTGGGAGTGGCAATCAATAAAGACATTGCTGACTCTGCAGAACAGTTTCCTCAAGTGGAAGGAAAAGGACACTGAAAGGAAGGGGAGCAGGGCAGCTGATTTTAAAAAAAGGTTAAGGTTAGAGGGGCTTTGAGGGGGACAGACAGGTGGTGGTGGCTGATGAAGGTCTTGTCCAAGCCAAATATAACCATAGAGAAGACACCTGTCAAACCAATGGGGCAGAGTGTTCAACACAGGATTAAAGCAGCAGGTGAATACCAGAATGCAAATATATATATTGGGAAATATAATTTGTGTCACGTAGAAATGAAAACCAAGGGCAGACATAAATCGTTTTAAATTTGCAGCTGTCTTGAAAGACAGTGTTTTCAGGAACATTGACTCATCTAATTTCTAAAAGCACCTCGGGCAGGGAGCAGACCTCAAATATCTCATTAGTACATTAGAGCCCAAGACAAAATAAGCCTCCAACTGAGATAAACACGACATCTTCAGGAGTACTGGAAAGGATACTGGGATAAATGTGGGAAATCTACAATTAGACAAGACTATCAGAGCCAAATGGGGAGTGTGGCAGGAAGTCTACATGTGGTTTGCCATCAGATTCATCCATCCATTTTCTTAGCCACTTATAATAACCAGGATGTGGTGGTGCTGGACTCTATCCCGGTGCTTGTAAGGTGAGGCAGAGAGACAACCTGGGCCAGTTGCCAGTCTATCGCAGTGCAAACACACTCACATCTAAGGGCAATTAAGCATCTCCAATTTACTGGACGTACATGTCTTTGAAATATTGGACACAGAAACTCCTAGCAGAAACCTGGACACACGGAGAACATGCAAACTCCCCACAGAAAGGAGACTAGCCACCTGGCTATAAACGTAGCCCAGAAACTTCTCGCTGTGTGCTGCCCAACATCAGACCCAAATATTTTAAATTCTGTGCTGTGGATTCTGAGTCTAACTTCTACTGGATAATCTGCTGTATTATGTTATTTAATCCTCAATTTGTTTCCTTATTAACAGGCCTGATTACTTCGTCCAGTGTGGCTAATTGTATGCTGTTATCAGTGCAGTCTGGCTGATTATATGCTGTTGCCTGATGCCTCTGTTCTAATCCCTGAACTGCTGAGGCTGCAGCAGCTAATATGCGAAATGTTGTCACCATGTTGTAATGCAACATCTTTTCTCAGGAAGGGAAATGCAGGTCAAAGCTTACAAAACCATTTTGCTTTCACTATGACATTTCACCTAGTTTTACATGGAATAGGGTATCGTAGAGAATATTTGTAAGTAATCTACCTCAAAGAAAATTCTGAAATTGTTCAAATATGTTGCTACACCTGAGACACTGTTCTACAATAGTGAGAAAATATTTTAGCCTAAGATGTATTTTAAATTGGTGGAGGTGAACTTACAAGGCTTTGTAAGACAAATTATTGCTCAAATAAAATTTTTTTTGGATTTACCAGTGTTTTACTATTATCTATATTACAAATAATAACTACACCAACAAGGCACTTCATTAGTTACCCGTGCCTTGTGTCCACCAGTTTTTCATTTCATTAGGTAACATATATTTGTCAGGGTTTTGCGTCTCCTTCCAAGTCTTCTGGTCCCAGGTATTTCTAGTTTTGTCTTTTGTATAATTTGGATCTTAATAATTTTTGCAGATTCTTGTTCTTTTGTAGTATTTTTTATATACATGGAGCCACAGGTTGTAGACTGTAAGTGTCACATTTGTGAGATGTTGAGGCAGGCTGCACCAGCTTGCCTCAACATCTACAGCTAATACAGCTAAAGTCTATCTGTTTCTCTGTTCATCAGTGGTGACTATATTTGAATTGTAGATATATCAAGCTCTGGTTTCCACCACTGTAAATTGTCCTACAATTAACTTTTACACACATCTCAGCGATTGAAGTATGCACTAATGCAGTACATCAGTGGAATTCTACTTCTCCTGTAAACAGCACAGCATTTTTCATAGAAATAGTGTGTTATGTTAGTACTGCTATATAGCAATTTTTGCACTGAAATAAAATGATTTTGCCAAACAAGTTGAGAGCAACTGTTAAATCAACCATTATTTTCATTAAAGAATGAGCAAAATATAATTTACAAGATGACCAAAGTTAATAATTTGTTCATCAAAATGTTATTCTTTGTTATTTTGTGCACACCATGAAACAGATATGCAGGCTGGTAGATAAATTATATTGATCATGTTTGGCAGGTGTTATATAAATGTAATCTTGTGGTGTTCTTGGTCCTTTAGCCATGCAGTTTGGAGGCATACTGTGTGTATGTGGTTGGAATGATAAACCCACTTGGCTTGACTTGGCTTAACTTGATCTGCTATGTCGGATCTACTACATGCTAGAAGAATTCAATTAATTAATTGGCAAGGGCAACAGAGGGCAGTTGAGTTTCCAAGAGTCTGCTGACACTGCATATTGAAAATGGTGAGATACAGTGTAGGGCACCCTGCCAGCCCATGAAACTACACATCGTTTCCTACCATGCTTAAATGACACTGGCAGCCTGTTTGAAGACACATTAAATCAGTCCGTAAACAGGGATTCCATGTGGAGCAGCATAGTCTATCCCTTCCTTGGGTGCTGGATCCATTATAGCAGGGGGGAACGTGCCACACATTTCAAAATCATTCATTTTTTCCCCCTCCTGGACAACAGACGAGGCAAAGAGAGTGGCTTGTGTCCTCCCAGCTTTCCCCTTCCAGACAACAGCCAGGATGTAGAGCCTTGCGTCTCCCCCACATTATAAATGCCTCTAGCCCCCATGATGAGCGAGGACACCAGTCACCCTAGTCACAATTTATTCAGACTACTTCTGTGAGGCAGGAGGTACTGCAACATCCCGTCCCTGAACACTGACCAATATGTCCTCATAGACAATAATTTGACACTTTACAGACACTACAACACTTTAAGCACTCCATATTGCACATAATTGCCTTTGCACAACATTCTTGGTCTTCCTTATACATTATACCGGACATTTTACACTTGCATATTATGTGACTACTTACTGTACTTATTCATATTAAAATTTATTCATATTTATTACATGCATATTTGTTTTTTGTTTTTTTTGTTTGTTTTATTGTACACCACTATTGCTCGGGTAGCTTGCACACAAGAATTTCACTCACATGTACTGTACCAGTATACTGTAATGTGACGTGACAATAAAAGTGATTTGATTTGATTTGATTTTGATTTGATCCCATCTTCTGTCTGAATGTGCTTGATTGATGAAGCAAGCCAAAGAGTTTCTTTCCCAGGGTGTGGTTGGATGGTGTAGGTGACTTTATGTCTTGTTTGTGATGGTTCAAAAATGAAATGTCATTGTACATGCCAGATTTAACACATTCTTGAGCTCGTTGGGTAATTATTAAGCCCTTACACAGAAAAGCATAGAGCACCATATGACCTTATGGCTACAAGAAAATAATCTTCAATCTTGAATCTGAAAATCACACATTCTGGGGGGAGGATCTTCTGTGTCTGGTTTACAGGAAAAGGTATGTCGTTTCTTTCCTGCCAGGCTAACCACAGAGCTGAGAGAAGTGTAAACATCTTTTTTTTTGTTGAAAGGGTTGATAATCTATAAATCTTTGCAGCACAGACCAGGTAATTAACACAAATATCTTCAAATACAAAAGTCAGACAAATAAAAACTCTTCAAAAGTCTTGCCTCCATCTAGTGGTTATGTTCATGAAACAAACAACTATTTTCCTCAGGCAGTTCTAATAAAAACAAATATTTTCTGTGTTTCACTTTGCCTCTAAAAACTGTATAGTTACACATTCACCACTCATGCAACAAAAATATAACGATTGGTTCACTGTTACAGCTGGATTAACCTCATTTTCGACTCATGTATTTACACAAGTGTACCCAATATACTTATATGGTTTACTTGAATTAAATATTTATAGGTCATTGTATAAACTGTAATATTGTAATCCAGCTGTAGAGAATCTATCACCCGTGCTTACATTGCTGTTTTATGCATTCATGCGTAACTAAGTAATCATGAGATACAGTTCACATAAAGAGAAACAATTTTCTGGGACAGCCATTATCACTATATTTCAACAAAATAAATACCATAGCACGGATGAGCATTGAAACAAATAAAACATGTTGTGCATTATTCTCAGTACAGCATAGTATAAAGAGAAAATGTTGATAGTCATAAAACAAAAAAGCATTATATTTATATTTTTTCTTGTTGAGAGAAAAATATATTCATTTTGTATTAAATGTAGTTTTCATTGAAATTAATGTATTAATTTTTCATTTTGCTTTGGGTGCATAATTGAGGGCATATTTAGGATTTATACTACAAAAATAGGATTTTACCACAGCAAGTTTACCACAAAATTCACAATTCGCAGGTACTTTTGAAAGGTAACCTCTGCAAGTTTTGGGAGTTTATTGTATATATGTATCTGTATATATGTAGACTGAAGCTATAATCAAAAATGTGCACATTTGTGTTTTAGAGCTAATGATATGGGCCTTAAATAACTTGTCACATGCATCTGATGTTAACTTCGAATGTACATAAAGGCCTGAGTGACACTTGTACGTCCAGTCTTTGTGATGAAGCAGTACAGGAGAGGATCAACCAGGCAATTGAAGGAGGCAAGAGCCGCACTGGTTTTGTAGAGCCAGTAGAGCCAGCCAGGAGGCCTACAGTTCTCCAGAATTGCCCTTAGCAACAAGGTGATATGCAAAGGGCCAAAGCAGAGACAGAGACTCAGAAGCACACTGGCCATCAGCTTGAAGACCCGTCTGCGCTCTGGGAGTTTGGTGGCCTGGTTCATACGAACCTCCATGCCAATCCTCCAATAACAAAACACCACTACTACAGCAGGCAAGAGGAAACCCAGAAAGAAACGGGCCACGTTTACCTTCTTTTGCTGATCATCCAGTGGTAAAATGTCATGGCATATTTTGTACTTATCATCATAGACGTGATGTGACGAAATGGTGATGCCATTGAAAATAAGCGTAAAAACCCATACTGCAGCACTGACCGTGGCTGCGGTGCTTGGTGTTCGCAGAAAAGAGAAACGGAGTGGGTGAACTACTGCAAGGTAGCGGTCTACAGCAATGCAGCTTAGCATTATTGTACTAATGTAGAAATTGGTGAAATGGAAGAAGACACACACAAAACATGCTGTCTCCCCAAGGCGCCATGAATCATAATATGTAAAGTCCATCCAAATAGGCAAAACAATGATGAAGCAAAGGTCTGAGAGAGCCAGACTGAACAGGTAGATCCCTAGCTCATTTTTTTGTTTGATATGTTGATAAGACACAAACAGAGAGAAGGCATTGAGGGGGATTCCTGTCAGAATGATAACCAAATGAAGAGTGAAAAAGTAGTTGTTCAGCTGAAAAGTATGATAGCAATCTTCCTCATCAGTGATGTTGTTCGTAGAATTGTTCATCTTCCTGCAGCTGAACAGACAAAAAGCAAAGGCAAGCGATTTCAGATCAACTTCAAGTACTAAATTCTTATTGGTCTTCTTATCAATTAAATTGTTAATAAAGTAATCTATCAAATAATTGTGAACAATACAAAAAAGAGCCAAGCACAAAAGTGGATTTGATGTTTAAAAACACTTATAGACTTAAGAGATCCCTTAGAAACAAGTAAAAAGGCCCAAAAAAACATGCTTCACTTTGCAAAATCTTAGGCTGCCATGGAAAGTGCCAGATTGTGAATTAGTACATGTTAAAAGAAAACACTGCATCATTTGGAATAAGTACAAAGAAATCTAAATGCAGTAAAACATGGAGAGGATTTATTGTTTTTAAAAATATTTTTACCACATTGGTTAGAAAGACACAGTAAGAATAACACAGGTTGGGTTTCTGAGGTCTCAATCATCACACTGGTTTCTCAAATTCCATGACCTGCTTTATTTTAGTACAGGATTAACTAGATGAAACGTGTATTAAATAACAGAAGTAAACAAAGAGGTCTGGAAATGCTTATGCTAACAAAATCGGACTCATCAAATAACAAAGTATTATTTATTCATACTTATTCTTATTTTAGTGGTTTGGAAACACTGCCGAAATAAAATGGTTCATTAATCATTTTGTTAAAACTTTTGCACATCACTGTTGCCTAAGGAATTAAAAATACATATTATGTGTGTATATAATATTCTTTGTTTCTTACTGAGCGAGACACGTGTAGAAGAATGTAAAATTCCCATTAAGTGCAACTTGCTAATTCATGTATATTAATCACACCATTTAATTAAAAAAAATGTATTTACTGTGTTTTACATCAAGTAATAATTTAATTGCTATATTGGCACTGTTCCAAATCCTTGGTAGCCTCTTTTATTGGCTACATTGCTTAAAATCTCACATACATACACACAGAGATGTTTAACATCACACACACATTAGTGTAAACATATAATGTTGATTTCCTAACATCTATGAGGACATTTTGTTTGGGACCAGCAGACTGTGTGAAGGTCCAGTGAGGCAGACCAAATAAGAGCATGAGTTTATTGCTCGTGCTATTTTTAGGTATTGAAGCCGAGGAAAAACTTCAATATACTCACCGCTCATTCAGCCAGGCCTTACATGGACTCTTTCTTTAAATCAGACAAAAGAACAGAAGAAATAAAAAGAGTGAATAAATCTCCTAAAACATCTCCACATGGTGACGGGCTTTCTAGCTACTGCCTTCTGAGAAGAGCCGAAAGGGTTTGACTTCCTGTCAGTTTCTGTTTCAAGCATGGCCTTAACCCAAAACAGAAGGGGAAGAAAAACTGTGGCAACACTAATACATCAAGAAGCGAGACTTGGTCATTTCATTGGTTGAGGCCTTACTCATTGCAACACTTCTCTGGCTGTTTCTCAGCACTGAATGAGTAATCATAGCAATAGCCTGATGCATGTGTTTAAAGCTATAAAATTGCAGAGCAGTTTAAATGAAAGCATGATCTCAGAAATGTGCAATATAAAATTAATTTATGAAGTAAAAAAATACATGATAATAAAATGTATTAACAAATGTATTGAAGTATATATAAGTTGAAAGTACTGTTTTTACACATAAACTTCAAGAGATATTCTTTAGAAAAAAGCTTAAAAATACCACTTTTAAAAAGCACTGGCAACCACACACTAATGATTGGATCAAGGCAAACAGATTGTAATCGTACCTTTCATCAAAAAAAAACAAACAAACATAAGCACAAACATAAACAAAGAGGTCCAGGGTTACACAAAAATATAAGAATAATATAATATAAGAATATTAGCAACAGAATGAAAAATCCACATGCCCCAGGCCGAAATACAGGGTGTGTGTTTCAGGGGAGGAGACAAAAACAAGACAGGTGGAAACACTTGGAAAGAGGTGGGGTTGGGCCATAGACTGACATAAAAAACAATAGGGGTAGGGCAGGGGTAAACAATGACAGACAAGGAAACAGGCGAAAAGAAAAAGCCAAAAAATTGTGGAAAAGTAGAACTTTACAAAGGCCAGGAAAAAATTTGAAGCCAAAAAAAAACAATTACATCAATGTAGCAGTAATGTCCTAATATCATTACACAATTGAAAACATGCAGGAAAATTACAAAAAGATGAAAAGGACTTTGCAGGTTAAAAGTAAAATTAATGTTTTTCTTTTGGAATTATAAATCTTGAAGCGAACAAACAAGTATTCAGTTTCAATAATGCTTAGGTAAGCTGCAAATCTTATGAAATGACACTAAGGTCAAAACATGCAACAATGGCTACATATGTTTAAAACTTGTGTGAGTGTTGCATTGCTAACATTACTGCCAGGAAGTTGCATTACATTGCAGCGCCATAGTAACTGTATTTAAATCCTCATTACGGTGGACAATATGATTACTCCCACGACAGAAATGACCACATGGAAATACGGTTTACGTTCTCACCAGAGCTTCTCAAAACATCACCGCAAAATTTGATTCAGGAAAAGCAGTAACACTAAGGTAAGCTAAGGTCTTTGGAAATGTTTTATTGAGCCTAATCTAACTGTGAAGCTTCACATTTAGAGTAAGAAATATATTGTTCATATTTATCGTTTAGATTTGAGATAATTAAA
>JBBKCR010000001.1:25838147-25853960 GCA_037577295.1 Ladigesia roloffi
TACAGGTAGACTGACGGTGTAGAGCAGGTCGGATATAGACAGGTTGACCAAATACACTGCCAGACTGTTCCCTCTCCGCATTAGCACTGAGGCTACATACAAGGACAAACAGTTTCCAGGTAGTCCAAAGACGAAACACAACGAGTAGAACGCAGGATACATTTTAGCATCCACTGTGTCATTGAATGTACACAGATTTGAATTATTAGTATTGTTTGATTCATTCAAAGCCATGCTGGCCATGAAGTAGTTATGCAACTGAAAGGTGTGTGTGAATATCTTTCAGGTAGAGTCGTATGGGCGGTATTATGCTGTGACTAGGTGTTGCTGCTATGCAAATGCAGCTTATGCAAATTCCAAAATCTTCCAAACAAATGCAAATAAATTAATGACAAATAACAGTTTGCATGATTCACTTTCTTGGATAAGTTAGGTCAACAGTTTCCCTGTATGGTTAAAGGGAAACTATTGTAAATAATACTTTCCCTAATATCATACAGAGAAAATGTGGAAATATAGGCAAAATAATATTTTACGCTTTTGCACATGCATGGTTGTTCAGTCTGTAGTGTATTGTTTTTGGCACTTTTAGGGCTTATTTTACTTTGCAATCTACAACATAATTTTAAACATCTGGATGATGCCAATTTCCACAGGTGCTAGAACAATAGAGCACTGGCCCCCCTGCCCCATTGTCCCCTTTATTAGAGGGGCAAATGCTTTCACTTCCCATTTTTTGCTTGAATGAAATACTGACTTTGTACACAAATAATATAAGCACTAGTTATTTTCTCAAAAACAAAACAGAGACAAACTGAAAACACAGAAAATAATATAATGGTGGGTATCTTTAGTGCATCTTTATTTTCATCTGGGACAGCAGTCATAACCAGTAATTATTATTTTTATTTTAAAAACAATTCAGTTTTGCAGTCACCAGGAAGGTCTAACAGTTTCATGATCTGGATGTGCAGACAGAGAAGTAAAGCTTATTTAAGTAGTTTTTCTTTTTTGTTCTTTAAAAAAAAACTGAATACATTGTAAATATTTCAGCAAATAAGAGCTCACTGTAGCACAGCATACAAACTTAAGCTATGGTTAATCTATAATTTACTGACCACACCATTGAAAGGCCTTTTTCAATTAATCAGTATTGTTTTGCTTTTTTAACTCAATATATACTCAGTTAAGACCTAAAGCACTGTTCAGTTATCTTAATGATCAGTCATGAAGCATATGACTAGCTAAATGAATGTGGAAACAACTATGAATGTGTACAACTAAGCTAAATAATCTAAATTCTATTTAAAAAATGTAAAAAACATTTATGCGATGCGATATTATTTGTATATTGCTGTGGCATATTTAATCTACAATATTTTCTATTAGTTTGCAACATTAATGCCTTAATAAAAATTTGTGTAGTATAACAATATTTGTGTACTTAATAATACTTGTGTAGTAAACGCACATACAATAATAAAACTAGTGTAGTATCCTTTGCTATAGTAACTGCTAAAATTAATTGTACGATATTTGTAGGAGCTTAAGATTATTATAAGAATCTTGAAATGCTGTAGTTCTTTTTCATAAGCCACGCCCCCGCACCTGTGTTGACAGTCTGTAAGTGTGGGAAGAGTTAACCGCCTGGATCTGCTTAATCTCAACTCTATGGTTTCTGTGAGTTTTATCTTTTCACTACTCTAAAAACATCTCTCAGCATGTGGCTGTTTCTTGTTACAGTCAAGTGATCTACGTTTAATGAAGCTTGAGGGGTACAAGGGCCTGCTGCTCCAGCAGAGGGATCGTTAGATTGTTTGTTACAGAGAATGCAGAGAATTCTCCTTTTTTTGGCATGGGGCACAAAAAAACTAGGTAAAAAGTGGTGTTAACAGGAAAGAGTTCTGGGTCGATAAAATGCTAGAAACCCAAATAGGTATTACTTAACTGACCTTTAATTTATGCTAAAACAAAATACATTTTATAAATATATTTATCATTGAGCACTTTTTCATTCAAAATGAAGGTTAACATTGCTTAAAATTCCTTAAAAAGAAAAAAAGAGTGAAAGGCATATATGACCTCAGCAATCAGTTCTGTTCTGACACTTTCACTTTTACTCAAGTACATCTGGGAGGAAATGTTTTTTTTTTTTTTTACTCATTTTCACTTCAGCCTGCTATATTTAGTTCACAATCCTTTTTGTGTGTTTAATAAGCTATTGAATTGTTCAATAACAGCCTCTGGACTACTTGTTGTTGGTAATGCCAATTCAGATTTAGAACATTATTTTAAACCTTAAGGATATCAAATATGAGGAATACTAGCTACCCATGTTGGCAGACACTTGATGTAAATCAAAATATCAATATATAAATCAATATATAGTTTTTTTTTTCCGAACGTATCCTTTTTTGCTCCTATTCAAGTGTTTCCGATGTTATATATTGAATTCTGCATACTTGATGCCAAAGAAGAACCACCTTAGTAAAGGCACCAATTCTAGAGAATGTCCTTGGGTCTTTACATTCTTATGTTTTTTAACATTTACAAAAGTTCTTCACACTTAAACATCTTATTTATAAAACGGGTGATTTTCAAAAGAGCTCCACTGAAGTGAAAATTTAGGAAAGCAAATAGTGTCCTCTATAGCATCACACAAAAAACGTTTTCTTTTTTAGAAGTGCGTACTTGAGTCTTCTAATAACACTTAATGACGCTTGAGGATGTTTTAGGCTACTCAGCCCACTTTTGATTATAATGCACAGTATGTTCAAGCTTTGACACTGAACAGCAAGACTGTTAAATGCTGCAGGAATTGCCAAAACAAGAGCGTGGAGAAACTGTTTATATAACTCACAAATACCCCATCACACACGTATGTCCAAACCACACAAGTTGTTAGGACAAACATTTTTGTGTAAAAGAATGCTGGTGTGTACATTTCCAGTGCTGCATTATCTGTACCAAGACAATTTCTTTGAATCCACTTTCTATTTTACACATTTTGTGACCCTAAAATTTAACTTTGTATACCCATATATAGTAATGCACACATGGAGTTAGTCTGCTCCTACAGTATGACTGGTTTGATTTGATCAGTCCTTTGGATGTAGGTTGACACGACTGAGCGCTGCAGGGTGGTGATCACAGATCCAGCGGAGCTTCTTCTCCTCTTATAGATTTCACTGACTTTCCTCCTGAAGTAGCGGCCTGTGCATACATACAGCAAAGGGTTGAGGGAGCTGTTCAGAAATGCTAAGTATGTGGAAAACTGGGCTCCGATGTCTAAGGTGTGGTACCAACTCATTATATCCAAGACTTGGAGCTCGCAAAGCAAATCTAGGAAGGTTATAATGTGGAACGGACCCCAACAAATAAGGAACAGCAAGGTCACAGCACACACCAGTACTGTGGCCTTTCGATCATTTCCATCCTGAGCGTGCACATTCTCAATTCTGCTGTGCAGGGCTTGCACGATGTTGCAGGTACAGAAGACAATAGCCAAAAAAGGCAGAGTGAAGCCCAGCAGGTTCAGCTGGATGCTGTTTGCTACCTTAACAGAGTCTGAAGGATAGTCTATAATGCAGGCTGAATTCTTTAGAAATGGCTCGTACTTCACTGTCCTGTAAATCACTGTAGGGATGCCCATTACCAGTCCAAAAAGCCACAGACACAAACAAACAGCTTTTGCATTACGCCTCCTCCTCAACCATCTTGCTTTCAAAGTGAGCACCAGAGCAAGGTAGCGGTCCACATTCACCATCACCAACATGTAAATGCTAGTGTACATGTTGACAACGATGGATAGGTTGACTATCTTGCATAGAAAATCACCATAAGGCCAGTAGAAATTGTTGAGTATGTTCATGGCCCAGAACGGCAAACCAGCCAGCAGGATCAGGTCGGCCAAAGCCAGGTTTCCCAGGTAGATCTCAGGTACGGTCCAGCGGCTCCTCTGCAAGAAGAAGACTAACAACACGAAAGCATTGCCCAGGATCCCAGCCAGACAAAGAATGAAGATGTATGGAGGGACGATGGCATGAACTAAATGCCATTCCGATGAGTTGAACATCATGGGAGGTGAAGGAAAATCTGTGGAATTTTGTAACTGAACTTTTGCCCCCAACGCCAGCTCTTCTAGATCCATCCTTTGGAGAGAAAAAAGAAACTTCAAAGGAGAATTTCATTAAGCAGTTACATAACAGACTCATTTCAGAGCTGTAAGTGAAGATTTCACTGATGTTTTGGTTCATTTTTTGATGCTAACATATTCTGCTGTTACAAATAATTGTAAATTAAGATACTGTAGTACATACAGTAGTAGGACACATATCTTACTTTGGCTGTTTCTGTGTTTTCTGTATCATACTAGCAGATCACTACAATTTTATGTTACGCCACCTTTTATCAGAAGTAAGCATAAAAAGTACTCACGTTGCAAGTCGGTTTCACGTTTTCCCTCTAGGTAGTTTACACTGCTTACACTGATGTTAAGTCCACACCTCTGAGGTTGCCTGTACTGTGCTGCGTTTCACTGTGAAGCCCCTTTTGAGTGAGTGAACGTAATGGAAGTAGAGAGCTCTGTGTACAAAGCTGCATTCCTCTACACCCACAAGTCTACTATCTTGTTTATAGTTCAGGCTTTGCACCCTCTCCAACGCACAAAGCATGATGAAACCTGTGAGTGTGATGCACATGAAGGATCATTTAGTGTACTTAAAGTGGTCAAACTATATAAAGTAAATACTGTACATGGTTAACAGTCAGAGGAAAAAAATTATGTGACATACCAAGCCATTTTTGGAATGCTTTATTCCACTCACACACTGATGATTTTAAACATTATATTACAGACATAAAACAGCAGCCCAGAAAGAAAGAAATGAAATGATAACAATATATTGTCAAACTGTCATCTTTTACATGACCTCACAGAAACGTAATAAAAAACAATATTAAAGCAAGAGAAGTGTATTTCTAAACATGTGTGAATCCAAGATACGCCCAAGAACCCAGTATGTTACATGATGACTAACAGGCAGAAATGCCATCTCTGTGCCTCTGACCATAATCTGGCTTATATGATCAAATGATAAATACTAATTGGTTGTAGTCTTTAATTACAATTACTATTTGTATTCGATTTCATTTTTGACATAATTTAACATGATAAACCACTGTATAATTTAGCATTTTACTATGGTCCAGGTGTTTTTTGTAGTTTTTCAGGTTTTTCTTGATGTAACACTCCCAATTTAACTTAATAAGGGCTTGTTAATTGGCAAAAACGATTAGAATCAGAGGTGCTGCGATCAGAGAAACATAGCAGGGATGGGAACAAACTACTCATCACACTCACAACCTGTTAATAACAACGACATACCAGCAGAGGGCACTGTGGAATCTAAGCTCACATTTTAGTGGACTCTGTGTATTTTACGCTCGAGTTGGTTTTGTGACCAGGAGAGACACTTTGACTCCCGCAGTTCAGAATCTGTACAAATACTCCTTTAGCTCTTTGTCTGAAGTGTTTTCCTACTATCACATACAAAAAGGGGTTGAGAGAGCTGTTGCTGTAACCAAGGTAGGTAGACAGTTGGGTGCCTATGTCCAGACCATTTAACCAGAGACAACCAGAAATAACATTGAAATAATAAAGAGTGTCTAGAAAAATACAAATCTGAAAAGGCAGCCAGCAGGCGATGAAAACAAAAAGGACGATGAGCACCAAGACCGCAGCCTTTTTCTCTGTCTGCACAGCTGAACACCTCCTCACCTGCTTGTTGCCGAGGACTGTGATGATGTTGTAACTGCAGTAACACACCAGGGGCACAGGGATCAGGAAGCCAACGACGTTGACCGTCAAGTTGTAGCGTAACCTCCAGCCTTCATGAGGGTAAGCCAAATAGCATGCCTTTGTCTCTAGGTCAGGAATAAACTGCACTGAGCGAAAGAGCAAGGCGGGAAGACTGAGCAAGAATCCCACAAGCCAGATCACCGAGCAGATGGCCTTGGCCTGGGTGGCGCCTCTCCGTCTGCCCCTGGACATCGGCCTGGTAAGCACTAGGTAACGATCCAGGCTAACCAGTGTAAGGAATAGCACACTGCAATAGTAATTCATACCAATTATGAGGCTGACCAGTTGGCACATGGGCTCCCCAAATGACCAGTTAAACTTGTCAATGACAGTTGCGACCCAGAATGGGAGGCAGCACACCATGAGCAAATCAGCTGCGGCCAGGTTCCCCAGATAGATATCTGCCACCGAGCAGTGCCCTTTCTGGAAACAGAACACAATAAGGATGAAGGCATTTCCCAGCATTCCCAGAATGCATATTATAGACATGTAGGCTGGCTGTATCGAGTAGACCCACTCCCAGGCCTCTGTGTGGTTACAGTCCGGCAACTCCCTGTCCCAAAGCTCCAGCGACAGGCCTGTAGTCATGCTCAGATTCATTGCGAAAGTTGTTCCAAAGCACAGATATATTTGTCAAGTTTAAGTGTCCGAATATTGTCCGTAGTTTTTAAAAAAAATCTTAAAAAAAGATCCAAAATGCTTTTCTGCTATTAATTAAAATCAATGATACAGCTCTGCATTATGTACTAGATCAAGCACAAATTCTGAGTGGAGGATGGAAGAGGGTGAGGTACCTCCCTTTATCAGATGGAGCACAAAGACAGCATGTGGTTGCTAATGTAGCTTAGGAACTCTTTAAACACTCTATGATGTGATGGACGTCAAATGGAGGCAACAGATGGCTGATCTTATCTGCCTGACTTCACACTGGAATAACTGCTCACCTCTCAGTGCCCCGCAGTGCCTGTGTTTACCTGTAGTTTGATGAATGCGTATTTAGATGATAGATCAAGGATCACATGACCTTACTTTGGTTCATTAATTTTATGTCCATCTTTACTCGCATTCAGATACTGTAATGAATGTGCAGCTGTAGCCCACACAAGATTAGTCAGTGTCCCTGTCTCACTACCTGACCCAGAGAATAACATATATGTGTTTCCATCATCAGATTATGGAGACTAAAAAGATGACCAATAGCAATAATACTGTTTGATTGCTGTGTTCTTACATTAATTAATTATTAGTCCTTTGACTGATGACTAAGGCAAACTTTTTTCTGTTTCTGTGCAATTCTTTGCATGAATTGCACCCACAAAGAATAAGATGAGCATTCAATTAAGGGTAGAGCACAAATTAATCAGATTTGTTTATATAGTTTTTAGATTAGACTGGGATGTGTTGCAAGAATCAATATTAAACATGGCTTAGATCATTTGTGATTAAAATTTGAATCTGTAGTTAATAAAATATAGACCTTAAGCTATGACATTTAGTTTGTCCTCCCTGATGGATTTGCCAGGCTAAGTAAATACTGTTACAAACTGCATACTCTGTCTAGTCTTTCATAATCAATATTTTTTCTACCTATAGCATAGGGCTACATCAAAAACTTTACTTTTTGCAAGCAAACTAGAAATGTCTATATTTAAACATTGTGTTGTTAATAGACTCAGGACAGCAAGGTTCAAATATTTGTATTACCTTAAATTAAAATACAACAGCTTTTGATTAAGAAAGAAATGAAGAAAAATACACAAGGCAAACAGTATGATTACACAACAGAAACATTAGCTCCAAACGAATGGTAATTTGCCCTGACTTTCCACTAACTGATTTACAGGTATATTCACAAAACATTATCTTCATTTTGCAGCTACTTTCATAAACTTTGAAATGCATCACTCTGAATATTACTGGAACGAATCTGCACCTGCCACACTTGTCATAAAAGACTTCTTTAGCAAAATTACATTTTTACCAGGTGACTATTTTCATCTGTTTCTTTCATAAATACGCAATTTGTAACATCAAACATGCATTTTAGGAATCATAAGGCTGTCTCTGTGGTGTTTTCCTCTCAGTGATGAATAAAAGCGGCAGTCTGAATGATAATAGTTCTCCCATGTGGAGAGTATTATGCCATTAAAACATGTATGACTGAGTTACATCTAAAAACAAGAAGTGATATGTGATATCATTTTCTTTGAAAAACCACGTGCCAGTTTAAGTTTAATCATTGTGTGAGATGATTCATTTAGATTTTACAGTAACAACAGGATTGGGTTTTCTGCAAAACCAAATTAAAATGAAGGTCTAAATCTCAACCAAAAACTGTAAAAATAAGTTAGGTGCATACAGATGCAAATGTAAATGTTATTTAAATCCACTTTAACATTAATCCCTGTCAGTGCAACCCATTCTAAATGGGTTAAATAATAATGTGAAAAATCTATGGAACCCCCCTTTAACAAATGCAGACTCCTCTTTTCTGTGGGTCCCCACTGGTGAAATAGCTGTTCTCTCACTGTCCTGCAGCTTGATTCTCTCATCATATTTTTACTTGCTCTGGATAAAAGCATGTGTCAAATGATTGTAGGAATAAAAATAAACAATAGCTAGTTGGATGGATGGGTTTCTACCAAGAAAACTTTATTTTCTTTTTTTTTTTAACTTTTTTTTATTCCTCAGCAGCCAAAATTCCTCACAGTATCTGGTAAAAATGTATTCGTCTTTATATACCATTTTTATATACCTGTTAACTGTTTCAGGCTCTTTTAGCTCTGTGTACAATACTTTGATCTGAACTTTACAGACAGGAGCTGTAATGCTGCTGACAATTCTCAGCATAATACGTCCAAAGTATTTTTTTCATTTTCTAACAAAAGAATGATTTATTGATTTACGAAAAAGATATTTTTATTAAGAGCAAATGTACCAGACTACAAATTGTTTTCATTCCCACCCACACACACTTCGGTAAAGTCCTGTTTCTTGCCAAGCCTGGAACCTGTGGTCACATGAGGGTGTACTACTCACCACCGTCTGCTTTAAAAGCATGTCTCACCAGACAGCAGGCTTTGGGAAAACACATGACTTAGAAGACTGTTATTCACAAGCCACAGAAAAAGAACCTGGTTTGTGTCGCAAATGGAAAGACTGCCACAAATTCTCTAGCTTATCCCGGGTGGAGAATGATTGTTGTTTAAAAGAAAAAATAAAAAACATTTCCGTGCAGTGGAGTGCGTAATGTCTGTAAAATTCATTTTCTCCCCTGTTTACACAGTGCACTTAGAAACTGCCTCAATCACCAGTCTGGTTCCACCACTGTAGCTTACATAAGACACTCACTGACATAAAAAACACAACTAGACAATATTTACAGTTCAATTTTATCCTCCTAGCCCTCGAAGCACTATTGTGGTAATTGGAAAAACATACAGAGGTTTTGTCTCTCTTATCATTTTCACGATAAGTGCATAATGAAGGACACAAAAAGTCTCACCTTGTGTGATTTCAGTAATCAAACCTAAATATTACATACCTCACTTTCATACCAATTTTTCATAATTTACACATTAGCCATAATTATAACACACTCTCATCTTCATTGTTACAATAATGCTGAAGATTCTAAATATGTTTAAATACATCACTTTGTTAGGCTGACCATTATACAGTTGCAAATGCATATTCCATTTGTATTCAATAACACCAGATTGATCTTGCATCATGCAAATGTCTTCAGGGTGGATGACAGATGTGATCGTGTGGATCTGTTCATTTTAGTCCCTTGATGGGTGATTTGCTGCAGGAGCTCCTTCACCTTCTTTCGGAAGTTCTTACCAACTATCACATAAAGGATAGGATTGAGCACGCTATTGCTTAGCGCTAGATAAGTGAATATCTGGTTACTTATTTCTAGGCCATTTTCCAGCATGCATCCACTCATGGCTTTAAATCGCATCAAGAGGTCTAAAATAGTCACCAAATGGAAAGGAACCCAGCAGACCAGGAAAGCCAGAAGGACGGCCAGCACCAGCAATGTGGCTTTTCTCTCTGTATTCACTGAATTAAATCTGTCCATTACCTGGGTATGAAGGGCATGTATGATCTTCCATGTGCAGTGGGTTATGATTGATATGGGGATGATGAATCCCAGCAAAACGAGCAGTATGTCACAGGCAACTTCCACCTCATGGCTTGGGTAGTGCAGTATGCAGGCTGTTACCCTGTATTCTGGAATGTATTTCACAGCCCTAAAGTTGAGTGTGGGGATGCTGAGGAGGACTCCCAGACTCCACACGGCTAAACAGCTGAGCTTGGCGTAAAAGGGGCGCCGCATCCTGCCATGGGACATGGTGTGCACCAGTGCTATGCAGCGATCTGCGCTCACCAGTACCAGAAAGTAGATGCTGCAGTACATGTTCATTTTAATGCCCGTGTTGACCAGGCGGCACATCAGGGAGCCGAACTGCCACTGGAAGCTGTTGGCCACGTTGATGGCCCAAAAAGGCAGGCAGCACATCAGGAGGAGGTCGGCTGCGGCCAGGTTCCCGAGGTATATCTCTGCCACAGTGCAGGCCTTCTTATGGAGGCTGAAGACCAGCAGCACAAAAACATTTCCCACGATTCCCAGCACACAGATGACAGACATGTAGATGGGCTGCATGGTGTACAGCCAGTCCCATGCCTCTGAATCACTGCATTGGCTATTATTTGTAAAGTTGATTAAATTGACGGGAGAAATCGATGATGTGGTCTCTAGGACTTCTGGCTCCATTTGGCTGTCTAGAGATGAAATGAGAGTAGAGTGTTTTTCTCTTGAGTGTCTTTAGAAACACCCTCTTATCATAACATGATTTATAGTTCTTATCTCACCCACAAAACGTAGATAATTTCTTATAAACAGCAGAGCAGTTAATATCTGGTCAATTTCCAAACATATCAGTGTGTGCTCTGCTAAATGTGGATGTTAAATAATGAAATGTTTGTTCAGATAGTTATAATTTTGAGTTTTTGCTCATTTTACAATCTTGTGCTATTATCTTGGCACTAAATAGATTAGAGTAATGTTTTCATCAGCTTCACATCTGTTTTTCATAGAGTAACATCTAAGGGTTTATCTAGTGATGCAATTGTTATCCCATTTTCCCTTCTCACCCTTGTGTTACCTTGGTTTGATAAGGTTTATAAGATTGTGTGCACTCACGTTCCATCACGTAGGTTCTACACACTAGATTAGATAGATGCCACTCCTTGTGTTTTTGGTTTGCTTGGTTTAGTGTAGTTAGCTAGTTTCTTCCATGTGTTAATAGTTAGTTAAACACAGTCAGTTTTGAGACTAGTTAGAGACTAGTTTTCCTATGTTTGGTGTCATGGTTGGTGCTCTATTGTTTGTAAATGGCCTAGTATAACCTCGCCAAAGATCCAATTTTCTACTTTTAAACAACCACCATCATTCAATCAACCTGTCATTTTACTTTGTAACTGTTACTGCACTCCAAACCCAGGCCTTGTCTCTATGTGGGCGCCTAACAATCACAAACTGAGTAAGTGAAGTAAAGTGCGTTAATATCTGATTAATGCCAACAATATCCACAAAAAACATGTACAGTACTGAAATCAGGTTATGTATAGATGAGACATATTATATATTATACATCACATCACATTAGATATTTTACTTTACATGAACACTGAAGAAAGTCTCAATACTCAGGTGAAAAGAATGAAAAAAGTACATAATAGCATTAGTCTTTTTTTATGTTTATTGAGATATTTTTTCTGTTAAAATGAGGAACGAGTAAATTGTACATACCTTGTTTTGAGGGAGTTTCTCTTTGAAACTAGATCCAGATGGGCTACTCTCCCCTCCGGATGTCCTGCCACTTTCCTTTGCGCTCTCTAATGTGCTCACCACATGGCCTGACTCTTTTAAAACATGGCAAGCACAACCTTCATATGATGTCACTCCAAAATGAAGCAATCTCTTCCCTCCTCTTTCTGCCCCTTTTTTCATAATTCATAGTTTACTGTTCCAGTAAAAGCTATATAAATTGTGGATTTCCCCTCCTTTAAATTAAAATATATACAGAATATCAGGGTCAGTATCTGTTTCTCTGATAAGTTCTCCTTGACTGCTTTAGTGTGTAATGGCTTAGATCAGCATTTGAAAGTCATGACCCCATAAAAGTGTGTTTAGATATCCACCAACGCTCCAAGTCTTGTTCATTCATCTTCAGGTCTTGCACATAAATGATAGGGTGAATATTAAGACCTTAAATGGTGACTAATTCGTATTTGTAAAGTTTGGGAAACCACAAATTTTTGTGTTCATCACCTTGCTGTTGCCTCAGGAACACGGATGCTGACCAAATTATTTTAGTCTATAAATGCAGCGCTTACATGGTTTTATTGCAACCAGAAAAGAGTGTGAAAATGTAAAGTGTGTGAAATTCTGTTGGAAAGAATAATAAAAGATCTTGTCTCTTTGGGAGATGTATTTGCCCCTGTAATGGCGATCTGAAACAGCACTCAACACTCACTGCACTTTTGTTAGTATTGATTATTTTTTTC
Source organism: Ladigesia roloffi (assembly GCA_037577295.1). NCBI lineage: Eukaryota > Metazoa > Chordata > Actinopteri > Characiformes > Alestidae > Ladigesia > Ladigesia roloffi. Next base: position 25,850,587 of record JBBKCR010000001.1, read on the forward strand.
CACGCTGCTTATTAGTGAGATCTGATTACGGTAAGAAAATGCTTTTGTGCCATTACAGTCATTACTGACCACAAAGATCTTTTGTGATGTTCTATCTGTATTTATGCTGTGTGCTCATTTTCTTTGTGTCAGATAAATGCATTCTCTCGTGCATTGCGGGTGTACTTAGCTTTTTTTTTTGGCTTTGAAATGTACTTAATAGCCATATAATCGTTTCCTGTGTCCCATGGCAATAGAGCATTTAGCTTTTACCTCCATGTTTCACCTCTACAGTGGTCAGCCTAAGCTGTGGAATCATCCACAAACAAGGTATTTGGGGGAACATCTAAATACAGGGGTGGTAATATTGTTATGAATATTATCAAAATGGGGTATTAACTCCTCTGTTACTACATTATTATGCAATACGTATCTTGTGCAGGTCTTTGTTATGGGTCATTACACCGAATCATTAAATTGCAAAGACTGTCTAAGCAAAGCATGAGTTCAGCATTTTCCAGATCACTTTTATTACTGCTAAATGAACTAGTAATGGACAGGGATACACATCAATTAAACTAATAAATGTAAGTATAGAGGGAAGTTTAAATTCTTTAACTACATGTTACCAACAAGTATACCAACAACTATAAATTCCCATTCTTCACATTTCTATGCATGCCTAGTATTTTTGGGCTGCCAATAAACTCTGAATTAAAAAAATAAAGTTATGAATTAATACGTAATACCTTGAAATTCTTATTTAGCCCACTGAACTGATGACAGTAAGTCTAGAGTAGTCTACATTTAGGTGGAAATACACAAATACATGTGGATATACACTGTGTTGCTGTTGCTGAATGCGTTTGAGTGAATTGTGCATTTTTGTCAGTAGAATCCATTGTAAAGTTACAGCAGCCTGCAAAGTCTTACAGACACCTCATCATCATTACAGCTGCAAAATGTATCATTTTATCATCCTTCAATAAACAGTGTTACAAAAACAATATCTTTCAGAAATGTATCTGCAGATGTTAGCAGCAGTCATACAGTAAATGAGAAGGGCAAGTTTATTTAGGGAAAAAATAATTGGAGACCAAAAATGGTCTAAAAATAAAATAAAATCAAACAAATCAAGTTTGTAGTATCATTTCTACAGCACCGAGTGAAGGTTTGACAATTATATCTATAAAAAATACTAAAAAGAGATAAACAGTAAAAATAAATTTAAGCATGGATTTAAAGGAAATAAAAAAGCATTATTATTAGTGATCAACCCATATTGATTTATTATTACCGATACTGATACCAATTATATGCGTGTTTATGTACCCGATTACCGATATTCAAAACCGATATTTATGTACTATTATACTTCAGTTTTTGACACAATTATTACAACACCACTGAACTGAACAAACTGTTTTGTTTATAATAATCACTCCCTCCTTGAATACAAATCAAAACTATGGGTCTGAAAGTGCCTAAAAATAGAAAAAAAGGAATAAAAAAGGGCACTGTCACTGAAGTCTTCAATGGTGCATAAACTATGTATCAGTCATTTATATAACACATTTAATGTGTGCATTAAAAGCTTTTATGTTTAAAATTCTTAATTTAAATGAATTTTTGCTTTTCATGGAAAGGACTGATGCTAATATAAGAAATCAAGTCGGTGAAAGCTGAAAAACATTTTAATATATATTAATTTTATAAAATTTTGTGAGTGTAAACAGGAGGTGGCCATTTTTGGCCACGAGGACGCTGAGTGGGAGTTTAACAACTTTGCTTTCCCTGCAAGAAGTAAACAATGCATAATTAGTGTTGTTGTTAATCAGTTCCAAATCTCAGACTGTACTATTAGAAAAAGTGTACATTTTCTATATTCTCAATGCTGCTGGATTTTCTTGTGTTACTAACAAGTGCATAATGCAAACAAACAGGTATCTGAAGGATTAAAAAATGTAAAAAGAGTGGAAATTTTATACTTTTGACAAGTACTGATGTTAATTAAACACTTTATACAGTAAAAATATAAAAATAGCATAAATATAAATAAAATCACAGACTTAATCATTTGGTGGCCATTTTTGGCCACAAAGCCGTTGAAAGGTTGGCAAAAATGAGGACAGCAAGAGGGTTAATAAAGTTTACTAAATATAGGAAAGCAAGTACCGTATTTTTCACCGTATAAGATGCTCCGGAAAAAAAGACGCAGGAAAATCAAGAAAAAGAGTGTCGCAAAACTTTTGTCCACTCTAGATACATTCTCTTTACATTAGAGCCCAGATCGTGCCCCCAAAATGAAAACCGACATGACCCAGACCCAAACACGTGCACTTGTGTCCGAAACCAGCCCGGCCCGACAAATTGACTGTAATATCGGGTTCGGGTTCAAGCAGAGAATCTAAAGTCTAATTCACAGTGCCGCACAATGGACGAAAGTTTTGGGACGCAACATCGTTGATCTCTAAGGTTGAGCGTCCTTTACTTTTTTCTCTCCTCCCTATCGCACAGGAAATAACGTCTCGTCTCGTTTTAGTCAACGAAAATGAAGAGACACAGTAGCACAGTTTTTATATTGTAAACCACATTTAGTATCGTTCTTATTCGTCAACATAAATACATTATAGATTTCGTTTCGTTATCATCACATTACCGGCATAAACGTCGCATCTCGTTTTTGTAACGTGAAAAATGTTAGTTGACTGCAGCACACACAGCATAAAAAGAGGACTGCGAGCAGCACCACACAAAGTTAGGGGCAGTTTTGATGCAGGTAAAATGTATATTCGTTATATAAGACGCACCAGCGTCTCTCCCCCAGTTTTGGCGAAGAAAAAGTGCGTCTTATACAGTGAAAAATACGGTAAGTATACTTTAACTTTGCGCGCCGTGCTGAAATGGCGATCATGCGCGTAATTCTCAAAACACCTACCAGGTGGTGGTGTTTACCGGTGAACCCGATATTACAAAACCGATAACCAATCATGGTAAAATGCTTAAATATCGGGAAAATATTGGTAAATCGATATATCGGTCGATCTCTAATTATTATCCTACAAATTTTACTCTCTCCTTAATTTGCAGATTAGGAACATTTGTCAGATTTAGTGAACATTGATTTGTGGTTTCATTTTCTCTTCACTTTACTTTTACAGCACCCATTGAACTGTATTACCTCAAACACAGAAACACAAATGTGCCTATGCATAATTGCTCTTCTTGTCTTTTCAGAATACATTTATCATTTGTTCTCTAACTTGGTGCTTGCAAACACACTACTGCTTCATTCCTCTTATGTTATTAATATACTGTATAGCAGTGTTGTGCATGAACTAGTTCAAAAGAACGCGTTCATTGAACACGTTCATATTTCAGTGAACTTTGAACTG
>JBBKCR010000001.1:25858171-25869774 GCA_037577295.1 Ladigesia roloffi
AATCATCTATACCATAAAACTCAGTAATGAGACGTTAAAATTGTTTTTAATCAAATAAACATTGAATAAGAATTCTAATAAATAAGAATTGCTTAAACAAATCTGCATACAATGCCAGAGCGTTTTATAACTCATGGAGGCTCGGTCAGGGGAGGGGTTCTCAAAGCACCAATGATTTGCCCCGAACGTTTTCTCGGTTCTTATTCCAAATAAAGTATTGTATAGGAAAAAAAATAAACAATGTGCTCAGACCTGGTGATACTTGTAAAGAAGCTTCATTGAAACTCAAAATGACAGTGTCTTTAAGGTGCACTGTGCTCTCTTTGAACTTAACAAAAGTAGGTCGCTTGACCAGCTCTTTCCTGGCCCCACATGCTCTGCCCGCGGGTTGTTAGTCGAGCTCCAATCCGAGCAAACTTCAGTCTGCAAGACAGGTACACAAACAGTTTGTGAGTACACAGTCGCCTTTTTTTACACTCACGGACTTGGGTTCTTGCGACGAGAGTGTTCCCGGTGAGGGGAACCCTTGAGGTGAGTGATACAGGTTTTCTTCTTCTTTTGACGTGCAGGAATGCACCGTGAGCTGTACAGTTTGTAATGTGGTGACCACACAACGATGAACCGGATCGGCTGGGCTTAAGTACTCACCCACCCTCTGATACCACTAATCCCACGCCGCCCCTCATTTCCCCTACATTAACCTACTGAACCTCCCCACGTGGACCTTTAATTGATTACCTGGCATGTCCCAGCCTAGCGCTGTTACCTGCAGTTTACCACGCCTTGTCCCGGGCACGCGTCTCCTAATATTCAGGCGAGGTGCTGCGTGGTCGAGACAAGCCTAATCTAACACACTTCTAGCAAGTAAAGAAGAAAAATAAAATAACAATTGTTAATTATAATTATAAGTAATTAAATTGCTATGACATGACTAGGATTACTGTTCACCTCTCTTGTCTCCTTGTGGCAGGATATAACATACTTGTACTGTCTGGGGAAGGATGTCTGTGTGGATATCAATGAAACAGATATCAAAGGGAGAAGCAAGTGTAAATGATGAAAAAGTTGTAGTCAGTGTGAATATTATTTTATATGCAAGTAATTGATCAGATTTGTTCTGTCATGGATTGGGAGGTCAAGAATGCTGTGAGGCAGCAAAAGATTTTCGTTTTTCAGGGTATTTAGACCCAAAGGGTATTGACTGAGGTGAACTTATTCCCTCTTCATCTTAAACTTGGTTATAGTGTAAACATAGTTATAGTGTAAACAATACTGGTGCTGCCCAGTTCCCATGTTTGAAAATGATTTTGTTCTGCACAGGTAACTACTTTTAAACACTTTTTATCATTTTAAAATGAGCTTGTTTAATAGTAATTTGTGGTGCCATCAGTCTAATTCTCGTTGTTTATTACCTTTAAAAAGAGACTGCAGTCATGTTCTTCAAAGGTGTTATGAGGATCTTGAATTATCAGGGGCAGTTGCGGTGGGGGTGATGGCTGTAAAAAAAAGAAGAAGGAAAACAAGGTAGTAAAATGGGTACCCAGTCTTAACAAAAGGTTTTCACATCACTCAGCATCAAGACATTTCTAGCATGTACAAACTGTTATGGAGGCAAAGGTCAGTTTTCTATGCATTTGTTGCCATGTCTTCAGGAAAGATCTGGGGCTATTTAAAGTTATTACGATTTTTGAGATCTGAGCTGTCTGTTACAATTTCAGGGCTAAAGCTTGACACCATATTGCTTTTAGGTCATTGGTTACTAGTATCTAGTACTAGCTGTTTTCTGATTATAGGCCATCTTGATAATCACTGACTAATGTTCAATGTTTAGGTGTAGAAAAAATGTTAGATGTTTTGTCCCCTTAAATAAAAATCTTTACATCATTTAATTGGCAAGCAGGCTTACGTTTATTAATGGATGCAAGATAATAGATGTTAATGATGTGCACTAAGAGAGATGAACAGAGACAGACATACATATAATCTCATGGGCCGTTGTCGTTAAGATGCACAGCTATTTGTTTGTTATTTGAAATGAATAACAAATTAACCAAAAAATATGTTGCTGATGCTCATACTGAATGCATCATTCACAAGAATGAAGGTTCCATCATATCATATTCATAACAGCATGTAAATGTTTGTTTAAAAAACAGCATCCTAATTTGTAACTGCTATTAACTTTGAAGTTTGGAATTCTTTGAATTACTTCTAGGTTAAGCGTCTTTGGACTTTATGCCAAGACATTCTGGGTTGTTTTAAAAATAACACTGCAGATTTAAAGAGGACGGAGATCTTGTTCTGAAAAAAGGAGAAGTGTTTTAAGCATTTTTGAAATGTCTTATTGTAATCACAGTTTAGTTCTTAAACTCATTTTATTTTTTGCTGCAATGTAATAACAGCAGTTACCATAAAGTGCAACTGGTCTTTGGTGAATTTGAATATTTCCATCTTTGTGTAGGTAGGAGGCTGTCAGCAGGGAGCAGTGAGAGCAGTGAGGCAGGATTTTAAAGAGGCAGTTAATGTAGAAGGTCTGAATTTGGTAAACAGGCCATCAGTTAGTTTACACATGCCTACATGAACATGCATATGTAATTAGGGGTAATTAAAATAAAGGACATTGAGCAGACAAGTGATTTTTTTCTGGCTCTGATAGTGCGTTATTTTTATCTTTACAAATCTGGAGAGCTTTTGTGTAACCTGGCATGGATTACAGCATTACACTTGTAAGGGATTGCTGTGTCTGGGGGCGAGAAAACAAAAACAAAGCAACAACAGAAAAGAAAAAAACATCCTTGGTATTACTACTGAGTATTTGAGCTGACAGCTTTTGACAAGATGTGTCCGAAGAGCCTGGCATACATTAGCATATTCAAACTTTCTCCACAGAACTGTCAGCAGCCATGGGCTGAGGGGAGAGTGCAGTGTGGAGGTGCATCCCAGGAGACTCCTGCTTTTCAGTGCACATCAGATCTCGGCGCTCACCAATACGTTCACACAACCTAAGGCTTGCATTAACCAAAACAGTCTATTATTCATGGCTACCATGTGAAGAAACTGTAGGACACCTGACTGAGGGCTGAGGAATTTCCCCACTGTGGTCATTCGTTAAAGCAGGTGAGGAGGAAACCTTGCCACAGAGATTATCCCAGAATAAGAACAGAAATAGAAATAATATAAATCCAATAATATAAACAGGTTTATTCTCATGGTCAGAATATCATTGCTATTCTGCATACACACATTAACATGTGTATTTAAAATAGAATAGAATACTTACTTTAAAACCAATATTCTTCATATCAGAACATTTCCATTTGAAGATCCATGCATTTATAACTAGAAAGTACAATGACCAACAGGAAAACAAAAGGAATCTTTTCTGTAATATTTACTGTGTAATTCACCCTTGTGTCTGTGTTGTCTTAAGCTGATGTTTAACTAGCCTTTTCCTGCAATATGTATTTACTTGCATGATTATATTGCAAAATATTTTATTTCTATACATTTTTTTCACATTTGTATTGTTCCATCCATTGTAAAGTTTCCACGCAAAGTAAATGGAAACTATGGTGTTTTTACTGAAAAAATAAAAACACAAAATCGTTGCAGCATTGCATCATAGAGGGAGACTTGTGTGTCAAATCCGTAGTAATTTGGGAAAGGAAATTAAACAGAAAACAAAATACAGAGAGGAAACTGTGATTATATTGTGGACCAAATGTTTAATCACACCAATGAATTTCAATGCATTTTTGTGTGGCCATACACATACCCCAGCATCTCAACTCCATATTATTACAGTGATTAAAGACAGTTTTTCTCAGCATTTTATTTATTTTCCCTCTAATGATGACATAATCAGTTAATGTCTTACATGTCTAAACAAAAAACATGGAATTTTACATGGAAAAAGTAGGCAGATTTAAATGGGATGATGAAAGCAGGGCTATCAGACTCTCCTGGAGGGCTGTAACTCAGAAACGATTGAATGATATTTCTCCTCAGGCACACCTGATTGAACTCATCATGTTAGAGCAACCTGTGCTGGGCTCCAGCCCTCCATGATTCGAACATTGTGACCCCTGGATTAGAAAGTGATCGCTGGAAACAATTCCAAGATATAACTCAAATCTTCAAATCCAATGATTATTAAATGAATTCCATCAATTACCATCTGAAAACAAATAATACTGTATGATCTATTTATGGTGAATTATGTCATTGTTGTTTAACAATAATATATTTTTCAGCTGTGAAATAACTTCCCAAAACTGTTAACATATTTATACACACTGCTATTGTAAGCTATGGTCATCGTTCAGACTTTTGCAGATAGCTCTAGTGGTTTCTCTGCACAAGCCCACTAGAGGACCGAAGCTGTGCAGTAGTATTAGGACTCTCTCTGTGCCCCTTCTGTCCTTCTCCATGGCAACCAAGTCTAAAGTACATCTCGAAGAGAACACGATGTGTGCTTATGGCTTGTCTCCCAACAGCTGGCTGAAAAAAAAAAACATCATCCAAGTGTCAGGACTTCTTCTTCTGTAGCTTTCTTCCCTGCAGCTGAGGAAGCATCATCTAATGTCTATAATTAGGGAGGATTAATCACCATGGTAACAAGTGGAATTGATCAAAACTGATTCAGTGTATGTCTCTGACATTCTTGGGGAACAACACAGATAGATCTGAGGTTCTTGAGGAACAACACAGATAGATCTGAGGTTCTTGGGGAACAATACAGATAGATCTGGGGTTCTTGGGGAACAACACAGATAGATCTGGGGTTCTTGGGAAACAACACAGATAGATCTGAGGTTCTTGGGAAACAACACAGATAGAGCTGAGGTTCTTAGGGAACAACACAGATAGATCTGAGGTTCTTGGGAAACAACACAGATAAAACTGAGGTTCTTGGGAAACAACACAGATAGAGCTGAGGTTCTTAGGGAACAACACAGATAGATCTGAGATTCAGGTCTGGAATCTAGAAAGCCTGGTGGAATAAATTGCCTGGCATGACAAACCGCTTTGTTTATGTAATCAATTCTCAACTGTTTTGGCAGTGCTTTTTTACAAACAAGTCATTAATGTTCATGTTGCTTTTGATCATAAATTCCCCTTGATTGTCTTTGCTGTGGGACAAGTTTTTCTACAGAGTACAGATCCTGAAACTTTTACGGAACAAATATGGCGTGTAGCAAAGTAACAATTGTATCATTCTTTTATCATAAATAATAAACTATCAATTTACATACAAATGTATTTCATATATCAGGCAAAATGCCCTTGAAACGCTTTGCCAGCAAAATAGCCGCATTCTTGTGTGTAAAAGCTTATAATGATGCCATGGCAGAGACCTGATTCCCTTTAATGTTTCAAGATTTGCGATTCCTTCATCCAAATAATTGAGCAGCACTTCTCTTAATTGCTTCTCATATCTCCGGGGAACGTTTAAGTAGGTCTAGTCCTTTAAGTCCATTTAATTCCTTTGAACACCCTCTAAACACAAGGACACTGTTCAGTAATGCGTAAGGCTGGAGGCATCCAGATAGTGGTGTAAGAAGGAAAGTTTTGACTCAGATTTGTTTCGTGCTTTGGACCTGGCCCCGTTTCCTGGTATTTACAATTCATCACATTCTTCATCCTCAGACAGAGAAATCTCTTAGAACAAAGGGCTCAGAATGTGAATGCATAAACCACTCCGACTACAACAATGTTCCCAATGGTGGCAACAATGGCAATCCACAGCCAGACAGCATCACTGGACATGTGCTGCTGCTCGTCATGCTGCGTCTGCACTGAGACTATGGGGGCCGCATTCACACTGGCAGATGAGTTAAAAAGCGAGTGCTCAGCACTGTAGTCATCATTGGGCGATGAATCCATGAAAGCTCCAGTCATAACCGGGATCTGTACAAAAGAAAATGCATTATTTTATTAGTATGAACAGAACAATTTTAGTTTAACCTTTGTGTTAAACTTGGCTTACAGGATGCATTTTGAAAATAAAACCTCTTCATTTTGTCCCTTGAACCCAATGGAAGTAATGGTAGCTTGAATTGTGACAATTACGCTTACTTTGCATATCAATAAATTATTCTTATGTGTAATACATGAATTAAGCCTCCACTAGGTTGATAATCATGGGGAGGGGGTTCAGAGTCAAAAGAGGGCATAAACATAGAATTGGAAACATATATTCTTGTTACGTTCAGAAAGGAGTAGGCGTGGATTACCAAGAATTTTTATATTTTATAAAAAAGTATGCAAGACATTTAAAGCCATTCAGGGCTGGTTCGAGAATTTAAAAAGGAAGACGGACATTCATTCAGTTGTCAGGCGTGGTGAAGGCAGCCGAATATTATCTCAAAACGTTTGCCGTATTTATAGCTGCTGAAGGATCTTTAAGTCATCTGATCTCCTAGGCAAATGCTGTATATTATATTTAATAAAACCAGTTTATTGCTGTACATTTTATTGTATTGTGTTTAAGATTCAAGATTCAAGAGATTCATTGTCAATTCACATTTTATGTGGAATTGAAATGCGTTTTTTTTCTCTCTGGTGTGAGTGCCCTTTAATTACAACTAGAATTTATAATAGACATATCTATAAACAAACAAAATAACAAGACATGGCATAAGGCAGTAGGGAAAATGATCACAGCAGATAAGACAGTATTCATTATTTATAAGCACATTTTTTTATTAAAACCCTATAACCAAAATGTTGTTTTTTTGGAAGTACGTAAAGGATTTATGGCATTTCAATTCATTTCAATACGGAAAATTGATTTGACATATGAGTAATTTGAATTATGAGCTCAGTCACGGAACAGGTCAAGGCACCACTGTACAAGACATGCACAAAACAAAGACCAGTGACAACCCTAACACGACTATTCCTTAATCCCTGGCCGGCTGGAAACCCTTATTCCTAAAGCGGACCAAGGAACAGACTATACCCAGTGTCAAAACAAGTGTCTCTGCAAGTGCTGTCAGATGGCATACCCCTTGGAAAAAATAGAATAAATGTAGAAAATTGGATTAGAGAATAGGATTGTAACGTATCCTTTCTATTTTCTACACTTATTCTAATTTTTCTAATTAATTCATTCTTACACAAAAAGGAATATATTTAAGTAGAGCAGGGGAAGTCACTGAGTGCTCCCAGATGGTGAGAAATGGCCCTTGTTAATATATTAAAATATATATTTTTTATTGCATTATTACTGCATTATTAATTAATCTGTTATAATTACTGCCATGTATAATTTCCATGAAGGAGAAATAATCATGTTCAGTTTTTTAATGATTGAGCTCTTATTTTGTAATAGTTCTTGAAAGACAATAAACTAATTACATGCAGTTTTTAATGACAAATAACCCACTGTATTTAGTTTTTTAAGTATCAAAATATTCTATTTATCACCAAAAAGAGGATAAAGGTTAGTTATTCTCTTGCTTCTGCTGTCGAGGTACTAAGTTATTGATGAATAACAAAGTTGTGTCTGAAGTGAGTATATTTATGGAGTTAAGTGACTCTTTAACATGCCATAATTCACCAATGCAAGGACACTCAACAGCTTCCTTCTCTTTTACAGTGCTTGCAGTAAAAAACCCCACTTTTTCTAAAAGCATTTCTATATGCATATTAAATGGCATGACATATTTTGCAAATGAGAACAAGTGTTTTATACCCCAAGCATATATTCCCACACATCTCCGGCCAGTGGAAGGAAGTAGGGCTTAATTAATGTGTAATAAATATTTAAAGAGGGGCAAGTTAAAGTGATTTATTGGTTAAGACAATTAGTGCTCTGAGAAAGGCTGGATGGCAGTATCCTCTCATATCCACTGTACATACTGTATGAGGCTGTCTCGTGCCTGAGAATGCTAAACTCAAAATAGCATGCAGACAGGCAGTCCTTGTCAAAGAGGAGGCTAAAAATTCTAAAAATATATTTGATGTATTACAACAGACATATAACTCATAAGAGCCTTCACTCAACCTGCAGCTTCAGATAAAAAAAGACCGAAACAAACATGCTTGGACCTTACTTTGGAGTAAATGGAAGGCTTCAATTTTGAGGTTGGAGAAGACTGGCATACAGATAAGAAAGATGTTCTGTGCTTGAAATGGATAAGTGGTTTCTCCATTTTAAGGCATTGCACAAGAAGAATGACAGATTCTTTTGAATTATATTTAGGTGTACTAAAAATCTTCAAAAATGAGTGATGCAGAATTGTTTGAATATATGTTTGCTTCAGTCCACTTACAACACCGGAAAAAGGCATTGTTGTGGAAAATATATTTCTCAGCTTTTATTTACGTTTAAACTAAAAGTGGCACATCCATCCTTTTGCAAACTGTCACAGTCTTTAGGAAAATACCAGTGGAAACATGCTAAAAACTTATCAGCAATTGTAGGAAGCCTTTGATTGCGGTAATTGCCAAAAACGACTTTTTTATTGATTATTGAGAAGGGTATGAATAATATTGTACATGCCAATTTTTGTTCAAATGTAAATAAAAGCTGAGGAATATTTTTTTTGCATCTTATTAGCTTCTGGGAGATGCCTGTGTCATTTCCAATAAAGAAGAAACGTACTTGTAACTAAGCCAAAATTTGCCAGGGGTATGAATAATTTCTTTTACGACTCTATGTCTTGGAGGTTTAGTATTGTTCTTCTATATTTTTTACTCATTCATTTGGAAACAACAGACAGAAAATATACATGTGTTAACAGTAGTGCTGTTAATTAAACACTGCCTGCAGATCTCTATTACAGAGCTGTATGTTCAGCTGGAACTAATGGCTGCTATTGGCTATAGAAGGCTTGTTTAGTGTACATAGCAATTACAGGTGTGTCTTATAATTCTAATGCCTTAATTATCATGCTGATAGCTAGTGAGTAATGAGACATACATTTACTCCTAAGCTTCTCTTTACACCTAAATGGGTATTTATCATAGACTGCATTACCAGAGAAGAACTAATTGGATTGTATTGATTTCTGTCTAACAATAATTAGACTATATATTGATAAATGCACTTACAAGTAGAACAAGCAGAAACCTTTCTTCATACATGTTACATGTTGTATACATGTTGTTTTCTTAACATTCCCAAATAATCACCCTTGTGATGTAAAAAGTGATGAAGGGAAGAAGTTTATTCTCAAGAAGCGTATCTCCTGAGATCAAAGACATTTTTAGGAGACTTTTTGGAGAATAGTCAACTCAGCTCAACCCAGTTCTAAACTACTTAATTTGACTGATCTCAGTGCTTGTTTCAATTCAGTTCAATTCAACTCAGTTCAGTTTGATTTGATTTGTTTCAATTGGATTAAATTAAATTCAGTGTATTCATTCCAATGCATATCACATCAATTCAGTTCAATTCTATTAGTCTTACCTCTCATACAGCTTGTCCCAGTGTGGACTTGACATTCCTATATTTTTAATTTTATTCCTCAATGGTTGGTTAAGCAGCCAGCCATTAAAAAAATGGAATTGGAAGCTCTGCATGGGGCATCCCAAAGCAGCTGTGCATTTGAGATGAAGACCAGATGAGGTCACAGCCATTTCCACTGCTTTTAAGGAAATTTAGTTAATGTGCCTGAATAATTGGTTAGCTAATGGAGACATTTAATCTCGCACTGGTCTTTGAAATTAGGTTCTCTGTTTTAACACTTTCTTGAACACACAAAGTAAATTGTGTACTTTTAAACATGTTATCACAATTGTATTGCTTGTATTATTACTGTTATTATTATTATTATTATTATTATTATTATTGTTGTTGTTGTTGTTGTTGTTGTTGTTGTTGTTGTTGTTATACAATTTCATCTTTTAAAGGCAACTGGGTTACTGATGGGTTGAGAATGTATTGTCATGATCAGAGATTATTACGTAAATATACCTTCTACTATATACACTCTACTAATTTAGTAGTTTTAAAATAAGGTTAAAGTAAAAAAAATAATAAAATGCATCCAACTGACCCTTTAAACAGCAAACGTATCACTGCTGGATTGTGGGTAGACTGCCAAACAAAAACATCTGGCTACAGGCCAATGACCATTGACAAATGAGAATGATGAACGAAAACATGCATCAGATCTCTTTAGCTTTACATTGTGGATGAACAGGTTAGATATATTTCAGGTACTTCTATGCTGAGATTAATCCATCACCTAAATAATAGATTCTCACTACTGCTCCTGTAGGGAGTCTAACTATTAATGAATAGGGTTAAGAAACAAGGTAGGATAACACAGTCTAACTGTAAATCTGTAATCTGTAATTTTTCACTACAAAATGCACCTAAATATTTTAGCATAGCTAATGAATGTTGCAACCAGTGAATCTTCTTATGTGCATCTTAAAACGATCTGAAGGATGGAAAATAACCGTAAAAATATAAGAATCAGTCTTACAGCTCAATACAAGGGCTGAATTTCTAGTAGTGTTGGCCACCTGCTGCGGAATCCAACTGTTACTGGAACTAAAGAACGGAGGCGCCTTTCATGCAGTGCGTCGCTTGCAAATCAGTTTCTTTTCTATTGCACAGAAAATCTGCTGCTTTTCAGCCACCAGGGACACCCTTTTCTAAACTTCAAGCACACACTCTCACTGAGCTGTTGTAGATTATGTGGTCTGCAGGTTTATCAAAGTTTAATGGCAAAACATTTTCAAACAAACCAGCTCAATGTCCTCTAGCTGAACCAAACACAGTTTGCTGGGGTCACGTGCCCCACTATAATCACAAAGGAAAAAGACAGTAGAAGGTTATCCCTTTCAGTACTGATTGCTAAGTGAAAATATGCGACACAAACTTAAACACATAAATTCACTACAGACACTACATTTACCACAATGCCCCAGAGTATTACCTTTGAAACTTTAGTTTGAACTTTCCATTGTTTTTTTTTTACAGCTGCAGATCTCAGTCCTGAGCTATCAGTAGGTGAATTTAGCCAAATAAATATGCTTAAATATCTGTATTTTAGAGACAGGCAGACACAGAGCAGCGAAAGTAGTTCTAATGGTAATGGATGTGATATCTGTGTAGATACAGGTATTCCTATTCAAGTGAGTATATATATATATATATGATTTAATCTGCAGAGCAGTGAGTGAAGTGAGAAACCAGGTCGTGGCTTCTCAAAGGCAGTTGGATATCATCTTAGAGAATCTTGTGTCTCTGCGAAGGGATTGGACTAACAATGAAGACCAGTGATGGACATTAGATAGCTGTTGAAATCAGAAACAACCATCGTTTCCAATTTTTTTTACACAAGTTCTTTCTCGGCCCCCACTTGTCCAAGACCGCTGCTGGGGCAAAACAACCTCCTGGACACAAGTTAACCAGACGCACCGACTTCCTCTCCCTGTTCCAAGGACACCTGTGAAAGTCTTTGGACTTTACACAGGCATACAGCACACACACACACACACACACACACACACACAGACCATAACACCCTACCCCCCATCCCACGGCTTCGATGCTTGACCCCTCCAGTGTGAGATGGCGGGTCTGTGTGACCAGCGCTGTCATAGCTGCAGGACCGGATGGCTGCTGTTTTATGCTGGAC
>JBBKCR010000001.1:25880393-25890880 GCA_037577295.1 Ladigesia roloffi
TAGAAGGAGGAGGACTCGTCATTTCAGACCGAGTCCTCGAGACCAGTTTATTTTTTATATGTACATGGTAACAAAAAACTCCAACAATTATCCATCATTACAAATAAATTCAAATAATAATACTACTACTACTACTACTACTACTACTACTACTAATAATAATAATAATAATTTTTTAAAGCATGTAATGTTGACTGACATTATTTGAAAATGACGCTGTGCATGTTTGTGTAATGGGTGTACGTGTGTGTTTGGCATGGGGAGATTGTTTTTGTGATCATTATTAATTCAAGAAGAAATAACGTTTTAAAGGATATTATGTTCTACTGTTTTCTCAAAATTACTACATAATTATTTTGTGAAGTAGCCGACTAATCTACACATAACACTGGCAAATTTGAATTTGCTCTACAGGTCCTAACTGTAATTGAAATTTTATCAATGATAATAAAAAGTCACATGAAGAGGTTCAGTAGACCTCCCTTCCTTAATAGTGTACAGGAGCTCCTGTAAACAATTTTTTGTCTAGCTTAGTGTTTAGGCCTAACTGTTCATTATTAACTGGGGTGATATTAAATCAGGGCTATGAAAACTGACTTGTTTTTATGGTCTTGGTCTCGACTCGGTCTCGTATCCTGAAAGAGTCGGTCTCGACTCGGTCTTGTTTTCTCAAAGACTCAGTCTTGACTCTGACTCGACTGCATTTGAAAACTAATGGTCTCGGTCTCGACTTGGTCTCGACCCTTCAAAGACTCGGTCTTGACTCAGTCTCGGCATAGGTGGTCTCGTCCCCATCCCTACTTCACACTCTATCAGGAGGTTCTTGGTTTGGAAGTACAGCATTGGGAAAACACTCCTTTGAGAAACCACAATTGTTCCTCTATGGCATCACTCCAAAGAATTAATCTTTAGCCCTTATTTTTTTAAAGAATAATTTTGCTTTTAGGCTGGATCCAGTGTGTTGGAGCAGGGAGAAGATCTAAAATGTGAGGGTCGTGGAAACTCCTGAACAGGGACTGAGGAACATTAATTTACAATACAACTGCGTTTTTAAGTAATTTACTTGAATTGCTTATGAACACTTCGATGCTCGTCAGTCCTTAGCGACAACATTTTCCCAGATTTAAAAGTACTGGGATTAAACTACAGAAAAGAAAACAAGTGCACATAGATCACCATAACAAACCAAATAGAGACTAATTTTGCTTACTCAAGCTAAATATTAATGCAGCATTTGCACCAGTTTTGGTAGCTTTAGTTTATCTAAAGCTACCAAAACTGATCCTTTCAATTAAAAAAACAATGTCCTCCTAACACAATTTGGGTGTTTTGGCTGTTTGGGTGTGGAAGTTGCTGGAGCATCTGCTTATTTCAGTATGATACTCTTGCCCAAGTTTATCGTCTATTATATCTGTCACAAGATATCATGATCATGAAACACATTGTATCTCACAGGGTTTATTGTGTAGAACCTGTGAGTTACAGTGCCAGCAAAAGGGGGCTCAGGGGTTTGAGTGATCTCCTAAAACAATTCAGGCTCTGTTTGCACAGTATTGTGCCAGACTGGCTCACTGAAACAGCCTAGTTAATGTTTCTGCTCCCCGAAATATGTTAGGAATACAAATTAAAAAGTGTGCTCTTTGCTTGGGTTGTGGTTGTTTGGAGAAAAATAAAAATGTGTGGCGTGGGTGGAAATGTCAAAGCCCCACACGCTGTAGTTGTGACATGCACTAGAAAAGTTTGGTATGTTGCTGCAAGTACACATTGAAAACAATGTTATGTTGTTTGAACCTAATAACCTTTATGAACCTTTCAATAGGAATAGAGAAAAGACACTGTGGAGAACTCATAACCACTTTTTGAACACACTGTAGAATAGTATACATGATATTTGATTTAAAATTAATTTACTGATTGATTTTGCTGGATCTGGATTTTTTAACATAGATGGAGAAAAAGTGCATTATTTATTTGAGTGGCTTAGATTGCAATACAATGATTTACCCATGCTTTGCATTGTTGAGAATGTGAATAAAATCACTGTCTACTTGAAGCTACTTGAATTGTGTTAAGTATGTACCAAACCAATTGTGTTAAATTGTATCCTGTGTTCATATGTGCACTTAGTAATTGGGGTCAGTCTGTAACTACTGTTCTGTGAGCTCCTATACACATATCCTAAGCCACTTGATGTCAAGTTTGCATAAGGCAATATTTTATCATTGCTTTTTCATGCATGAAATATTTCATGCCTTCAGCTAATGGAGTATGCACTCTTCATTTTGTAATTGGTCATGTGATGTCTCTGGGTGCAAATCAGGTATCTAAAAGGAGCATTAAGCTTTTATCGTCATACGAGTGCAGGATGTGCCTGCAGCATGAAGTAGAAGTACTTTATTTCACACACAAACACACACACACACACAAACACAGAGCGGCGAAATACGGCCTCTGCGTTTAACCCCTGAACAGACACACATTACCATCATGGTAACTCCTGTTAGAGTCACTGTCAGGAGTAGTAATCTCAACATGCACGTCTTTATGGTGGAAAGAAACCAGAGCACCCAGAGGAAACACACACAGAGATCATGAGAACGTACAGATTCTCTGCAGAACGAACACTGGAGGCACTGGTCAAGAATCAAACCCAGATCCTTCTTACAGTGAGGCAACCGAATGAACCAATCTTTCAAGACTGAAAAAGAACATTTTAATAATTTGTTGTTTATTTGTAAATAGTATCTATTGGAACATAATAAAAACTTTGATGGAAAAGCACACTGAATGCACTGAACTAGCAGCACATTTGAATGCACTTTATCAGGGAGCTCAAATAACAGAACCAGCCAAAATATACAATTTTCTATTCAGAACTCTCTTTGGTTCTGCATGCAATAAAAATTCAAACCCATTTTAAGGGGATACAGAGCATAACATTTAGGGCTCTTTCCAAATCATTTCGAGTTGAGAGGATTTCCAGGGTTGCAATTCATAAAACCACTCGAGACTGAATAGATTCATTTGTTAGAAGAGTTCCAAGGCAGTTCAGCACTGCTAAGGTATTTGACCTTGGGTAACACAAATATGCAAAGTGGCAAAATCTACACCATAATATCCTGTAAGGGTCTTTTAAAAGGGAAAACAAAGAGAAAGTCACAGAACTATAAGGTGTAGAGTCATCCAGGATCTCTTACAGAGAAAAGTTAACGTCATTATTTCTAAATAAATTAAAATAATCTTAATTTAGTGATTGACAAATGCTTCGTAGTGTTTCCAACTAATATTACCTTCAACAGTTTGACAACAGGTCTGTTGTCTTTGTAAGCTGTAAGAGTCCAGAAGTGAAGAAGTGTCTACTACATTAAATCTCAATAAAAAAAGCAGGTAGAGTAGAAAAGCAGAGCCACACCTTCGCTTCCTCTTCACGCTGAACTTATTAGCCTCTTCTCGTCCTGTTTTCCTGGAGGGGGGACCGAAAAAAACCCAGAAAAACAAGCAGCTTTTTCTTACCTGAGCAGCCATAAACGACAGGTCCATGATGAATTCAGCTTAATGTAACGCAGCGATGAAACAGAAAGGTGCGTTTTATTAGGTTGTATTCCCAAAAGATGTCATTCGGGCTGCGAGCGGTTTGAGTCCAGAGAGAGAGAGTGAGAGAAAGAGAGAGAAAAAGCACGAGCGCTACTGATCCATAACAACACACAGCGATCTACCGACAGACCGCAGCGTGAAGAAAACACGCTCTCTCTCTTTCTCTGTCTCTCTCTCGCTTTTATTCTCTCTCTCTCTCTCTCTCTCTCTCTCTCTCTCTCTCTCTCCTTCTCTGTCTCTCCCACTTACACACACGCTCTCTCCTTCTCTGTCTTTCTCACTTACACACACGCACACACTCTCTCCCCTTCTCTCTCTCCTTCCCTCTCTCTCTCCCTCTCTTTCTTTCTCCCTCTCCTTCTCTTTTCGCTCTCTCTCTCTCTCTCTCTCTCTCCTTCTCTGTCTCTCCCACTTACACACACGCTCTCTCCTTCTCTTTCTTTCTCACTTACACACACGCACACATTCTCTCCCCTTCTCTCTCTCCTTCCCTCTCTCTCTCCCTCTCTCTCTTTCTCTCTCTCCTTCTCTTTGTGCGCTCTCTCTCTCTCTCTCTCTCTCTCTCTCTCTCTCTCTCTCTCTCTCTCTCTCTCTCTCTCTCTTCTAGCTCTCCCTCCCTCTCCTTCGGGGGCGCCGCCAGGGGCGGAAAGGTTAGTACGATCCTAGGGGCCCAGCACCAATATACTGTTAAGGGCTACTAATATTATTTTAATAAGTTGGGGGGGTGTCAAAATTCTAATCGTTCATGGGGCCCAAGATTTCTGGCGGCGCCCCTGCTCTCCTTCTTTCTCTTTCTCGGTCTCTCTCTCTCAC
Source organism: Ladigesia roloffi (assembly GCA_037577295.1). Lineage (NCBI taxonomy): Eukaryota > Metazoa > Chordata > Actinopteri > Characiformes > Alestidae > Ladigesia > Ladigesia roloffi. Next base: position 25,884,801 of record JBBKCR010000001.1, read on the forward strand.
CCACACAATAGCTTGCCATGGACATTTTCCCCTAAATGATCATTTTATTGTTGGCCTTATAGATATTACATATGCAGTCTTTTTAGGTTTGTCTCGGTTTTTTTCTTTTATTCCATTTGATACTGTGATGTAAATGAGATTGAACTCTGCTGCTGTAGACCAGATAACTTCCAACTCAAGACAACTTTGACATTACACAATAGACATTTTGTGTGTCATGAGGGAGTGCATAAGATGTGTGTTAATATTTGCATAGATTAAAGATCTAAATGCCTTTCAGCCTAGGATGAATTATTCTGTCTTTAATTGATTTGTTATGTGGGCAGAAGGGGTAAAAGTGCAGCTGTGAAACAGGAATCAATTGTGTTGGTTTACTGAAAATAATATATTGAGGTCTAGATTGCCCAAAAAGGATGCACCACAGGGGGACATGTTCCCTGGAATTAGACAACCTCAATAGATTTTCACATCGGAGCAAGAGTCACCCTGAGCATCCTGTACTCAGCACGGACAGGCTAAAGTGCTCAGGACTAGAGGGAGATGCTTTCAGTGCGTCTGAAAACCCCACAGTCCAAGTCCTCTGACTCGAAGTTGAGTGGTCATTTGATGCCAAGGTCATCTGGAGATGCTCTATTTTTAAAGCCATTTTTTGAAGTATGCAGCTGCACAAATGTATATTATATTTCAGAAGAACAAAGTACCAAACCACAATCAATAAAATGGATAAGTGTTTTGAAAAATAATACATTATTATTTTTTTAAAGATAAAGTAATACTATTAAAATACAGCCATTAAGATGTAAACAAGGTCATTTAGAATGATTTTGCATTGAGTGATGGCTTTTTCAACAGTGGTGGTGATAGGAACCAGAGGTTACAAATATATGTCCATATATGATCATAGCCAACAGGGGCTTTAATGATATTGCATTGAAATACATAGAGTTGGTCCCCTCTTTCACGCTATAACAGCTTCACTCATCTAGGAAAGCTTTCCACAACACTTTGGAGTGTTTCTGTGGGAATTAGTGCCCATTCATTCTGTAGAGCATTTATGAGGTCAGTCACTGATGTAGGACGAGAAGGCCTGGCACGCAATCTCTGTTCCAGTTCATCCCAAAGGTGTTCGATGCGGTTGAGGTCAGCGTGCTTTGCGGGTCAGTCACACCGAACTCATCCAGCCATGTCTTTATGGAGCTTGCTTTATGCGCTGGGGCACAGTCATGCTGGAAAAGAAAAGGTGCTTCCCGAAACTGTTTACAAATATGAAAGCATATGGCAGTAAGGGGCCACCTGAATTCAATAATTAAGGGATGTTTCCCTGTCCCAATACTTGAATCCATATTGTGTACATGTGTCTTCTGAGCTGTATATGTAATGTTTATAGTGGTACATTTGAAAAAATAAGTTTTGTTTTGCCTTATGAGATCCAGCAACATGTTTGCCACAAGGTGACATATTCATTCCCATTTCATTTAACAGCCTTATGGGCAGTAGGTACATGGATTTATTTGTATGCTGAGGTATTGCAGTAAATATTTATACTTGAAGTCTAACTGAATGTTACCGGTCAGCACATATATGCAGGTTCTCCAGATACATTGTTTAAGTATATAAACACCATAGTGAGCTCAAATATCCCTGTATCTTATTATCTGTATCCTTTACCAAGACGAGTACCTAGGTTTCATTAGACATAAAATAAAATATCCATAACCACTACCAGATTGCATACATTGTTACACATATTTTGGGATATATTTACACTGTCTTCACAGGAAAGCATTTATTGTACAGCACAGAGATGGATTGCTGAAAGGGTTGTTTAATTTCACTGTATAAATAGAGATTTGATTTAGAGCTCTACATATATCTGTATATTTAGAGCTTTAGCTGTTCTTTTCTAAACTTCCGTTCCCTTAGCCACATCTTTTTTGATGCCTTTCTTTTATTTGTTTGTGTTTGCAATGTCAAGTTGTCCTTAACTGAATGTACGAGCAATAATTGATGTTGCACTAAGTTTGTTAAGACGTATTACGCATTGTCCTGAATTATGTACTGGCCTGGCCATGAATGGCCCACAATTGCTTTGCTTCTTATTTTCTTCTTTTATTTAAGACGGCTTCATCAGCTTCATCTGTGCTGGGACAAGATTTTTATGCAAACAAGACTGTGTTAAATATTCAGTCTTGTTTGCATAGCAACTTTCTTCTCTCCTGGCTAGACATTACTGGTAGGATTTTGTCCTTGAAAATAGGCTACCTTTCAAAATCATTGCAAATATTCTAGATGTAGCCTCATCTAATGAGACTTGTTTGGTGTCTGCAGTTTAATTTTTGGATCTTGCAACAAACTGAAATGGAAGCATCACTAAATCATCACACACTTGTCTCAAACCATGTAGAGAATCATGTAGAGTCAAATAGTCAAAATAACTGGGCAATAGCACAGACTAATGCATTAAATTCAGGCTACAAGGTAAATTCGACTACTAGTGTTGTTGTGAGAATAACTCATGCAGTTTTTGAAATGTTAATTGGTACGTAGCATACTTGATATTAGCCCTTTAGATTGAGTTCAAAATTAGAGGAACAAATGTTGCACAACGTACATGATCTTATTAATGTCTGATTGACTAAATTTGTAGTATGGGACAAACTGTGAAAATGACGTCTTTTCTTTTTTGTACTGAACTATATGACTTATACGACTATGTTTTATCCAGTGATAAAGCCAATGCCTTGTAAGAGAAAGCTGCAGCGTACTGTGGCAGCTAGCAGAGCACAGCTGGGCTGGCGAAATGAACATATTACTTTTATGATTGCTACAGCTACTGCTGGACTGGGCTTCCAACACAAGGAGTCATAGCTGTTACTGGCCAGTCTGATGAAATAAGGCTCAACCTCACCAGCCTCTGTGTAACCACGGTATGCCAGGCCCCTTGGCTATCCAGGGAATATGCAGAGTCGGTCCTATAAGGTGTTCAGTGGGTGGTTAGTGTGAAAGGCCAATGGTCAGTGCATCATGCTGAACTTGCTGAGTTCATTCAATCATCTCTCATTAGTAGGACTTTTCATTTAAAATGGAAAGGCTTATGCATGCACCAGTTGTGCCCTGCATGAAGCCAGGTCAAAAAAGATTAAAAATGGGATTTTTTGCCACAGAGTTAATTTAAAGTGTGTGTGTGTGTGCGTGTGTGTGTGTGTGTGTGTGTGAGTGCAGGCCATGCAAAAGCGTTCTGGATGAAGAAAAGCCTGTCCTACTCCGGATCCCCTCCAGGCGTAAAAGCAGCGAGCACAGCAGGTTGAGTGCCATGTCTGTCCACTACGGGTGCCATTTGTCATCATACAGTAACAGCATATTGCTTGCTGAAAAATGGGATAAGACACAGTGCACTGTCCCATTTGTCTCCTGTAAAGTGTTGCAGGACGTGTTCGTTTTTCCTGAAACTTAAACTGTGCACTTTACACAGTGAAGATGCATTAAATCTGCAAGCTGTGTGCGCTCCTAAAACACAACATTACAGCAACATTGAATTTTTGGGTGTCTTCCCAGAAGCTAAAAGCTTTCTCTTTGTAAGGTAGTTTGAATATTTTAGTATATAGGGGTATGGTGAACCCTTGGCGATTCAGGCAGCCATTAGTTTTGATCAGACATGCCTCATTAGTAAGACAATAATCCCCAGACAAGTGTAATCCATACAAAAGGCACCGAGGGGTTTAGGCCTTCCAAATGCTGACCTCACATCCGGGAGCTAGGCACATACACCCAAGCCATTTGAAATAGGCTGGGCAATGTCAAATAAATGCCAGAATGTAGCAGACCTCTGTAAAGAGACACTACGTCAAAAACACTCAGACCAAACAACCTTAAAATGTGCTTCTACATAGCGCCAAAAAGTTCCACAACATAAAGTCCAAGGTCCTTTTTCTGAAACTTTATAAAGTCTGAATATGCTTTCACTTCAGTAGGCTTGACATCATGTTGTGCCTCTCCTCCATTGTTTTTTAATGAATATATTCTCTCTATGATTGCTACAGAAAATGCTGGACTAGGTTTTATACACATGTAGCTGTAGCTGCTACTGTCCAGTCTGATGCAATAAGGCTCAACCTCACCAGGCTCCATGTGACCACTTTATGCCAGACCCCTTCCTTTGGCTATTCGGAGCATTAGCAGAGTCCGTCTTACAAGGCTTTCCTCAGGGAGAGGTTGGTGTGAAAGGCCATTCATTGGTCAGTGCATCATTGCCGTGACCTTGCTGTGTTTCTTCAGTCATCTCTCATTTGTAGACCAACTCAATTAATAGGGAAAGTCTTAAGACTTAAATCTGTTTTTATCTCCATTGTTATTTAATTCCAGCCACAATTCCGGGATATTTTTCCTTTGTGTCAGTGTTATTACTCATGCCTATATATGGAGAATCTGAACCTCTGAAGAAAATAATGTGCGCAATTTGTCAATCAGATTAGCCACTCTAGCTAACTGCAATTATTATCTTGCATCTTTGAGACATGTGCTGTGATTTTTGTCTGAGAAAACAGCAGAGTGGGCGTGATGATGGGCATGCAATTATTACAACATTAGCTTGAAGTATTATGTCTGCTACCATTTTATACTTCAGTGAGTCTGTGCAGAGCATGCTGAATCGACGTCAGGCAGAAGCATACTGTGCTGCTTATATTGTTTGTAGAAATCAGAACTGCTGGGATGTAATATAAAAAATAGCTGAAGACGATTGATTACTGGATATAGAAAACAAATTAGATGAAGAACTATCATGCATGAACTAAGGAAAGCATTCATGTGCCTTCCTGCCCTACTCTGTCAAAGACTCATCTAAATAATTCATTTAGGGTAACTCTACAATACAGATTTGTAGCCAAGCTCTGAAATCAGTCTGCCTTGATGTTCAAGTGTTGTCCCATGACAACACACATATATATATATATGCCCTGCTGTGTATTTTCAGGAAAATGATGATGGTGCTTTAGTGTTGAGACATCTCTAAAGCACTGCAAAACCCCCTTAGCATTTCATGCACTTGCACAATTGTGCATGATGATCATTCACATCTTTCCAGTTTGTACATTACCAGCCTAAAAAGCCACTGGTTGTGTTTTGGATATTCCATTCAGTGTTTTATGATTTAAGACATTATCTGATTAAATATACAAGATTTTAAGACATTATCTGATTAAATATGCATACATTTCCATACTTTAAAATTAAGGAATCTAGCTTTTGGAATCTTGCCTATTAGACACGCTCAAGAGAAAAAATAACTCCTCGACACTTTAACTCTAATGTGCTTTTGAGGCCATTGTGGAAAGCATAATGTGGCACAAATCCAGCCATAATAAAGATGACATGAAATGTATCTGTAAAATCCTACAGAATATGTTGTGATATTTTAGAATGACATAGAATTACACAAATAAGTGACTGTATCCACTGTTTGTTATTAAAGGACCCATATACTTTTTTCCATTTAGGTCCACTGAGGGCATGTGTGAATTTTTTATTCACCTAAAACAGTCTAATACATGTAAACATTAAAAGTAATACATGTAAATGAGCCCTGTATAATTTGGCTGCCCTATATTGTGACCTATTCAGAAATAAAAAGAGCTGAAACACTCTTTACCACTTCAGCATGAATCTCATTTGTCTTCAAAGGTGGAAGATGATTTGAAATTGCATTTTTCTAAGCATTTGTCTTTCTTTGACAATGTAAATATATAAAATATAACAGAATTATATCAACAAATCTAGACTTCTAGGGGTTAGTGTGATTTGGGGTGGTTTTTATGTTCCATCTCACCTTTCTGCATTGTGTTGTCATTGAAGTCCTCAAAGACTTGACCTTTTATTCATTCTGCATGGGCTGTTCTCTGACATAACCCCAGTCTGCTGACTTGGACATGATGTGTGTTCTTGTGGCACATTCCAATGCCACTTGCTTCATCTGAGGTGACAGCTGATGTCTATTGCACGTTAGAGCATAGTGACTTGGGCAGGTGACTGTGATAACAACAGTGTTCCCCTGTGCTCCATGTGTTCTGGTTTTCATATATATA
>JBBKCR010000001.1:25944489-25958596 GCA_037577295.1 Ladigesia roloffi
GAGCGCCAGGTTTGTGTTTTCGTTTATCTTTGTTTTCAATAATAAAAACCCCAAAATGGAACCTCTGGTTTCGGGCTTCCTTTCCCTCACCCGAGGCAGTGAACGGTGCACGGCTCGCAGCCCGCACTGTTACAACTGGCTGCATTAAACTGTTGCACAAAGAAGGTGTTTCTTAATACTTCTGCATTGTTCAGACACATTAGCAGTATACCTTATACAAATATTTTATAATTAAGTAATCAACTAAGAAAATCAATATTTAACGTCACAGGGCAATCGAATCTCATTCTCTCTGATTAAGGTGAAAATAAATTTACATTGAACTAAATGTATCAATCCTATTGTTACAAAGAAGCTTTGCTATATTAAGTCTGATCTGACAACAGCTGAAACCTGATGGTATTTTCAGTTTACGGGCAAAACTGAGTGGCACATGTCTGCAGGTTTATCGTGAATGTTTGTTTCAGCTGGTTTTGTGTGTGCGTGCGTACGTGCGTGTGTGTGTGTGTGTGTGTGTGTGTGTTTGTGTATGTTTGTGTGTGTATGTGTGTGCTCCAGCATCTACCTCCACTCCCTCCACCCTTGTTAAAAAAGTGAGTATTGGAGTCTTGAATAACTCTCACATCCCAGTGGTTTCAACTAATGGGCAACCACAGTGTTATGGAATCTGCTACAATGCACCCCAAAAATAAAAACAAAAATAAAAATAATAAGCTTTTCTAAAAGTCAGACACCTGGTACATTCAGCCCTTTAGATCCAGCTTTGTTTCTGTGCTGCCCACAAGAAATGTTGTGTGCTCTTAATTATCAGCATCATTTGTCTTCTAAAACATGGACTAAAATCTAGGAAATCTCAGTTTAACCTAAATACCATTTTCTTTGATGGCTTACCAGTTATGAGTTATTGTATGATTTGAGAAATACTTGTGAACAGCACCACCTGTTGGAGGCATTGTTGAGTTGTTGTAACATTTCCCTCGCTACAGATTTACCTGAAAACTTCATCTAGTACACACATCTAGTTTATCTAATCAAGGTCTTCAGAAGCATTTGGAATTTGTAACTTCCTAAATGAAGAAACAACAGCATGACATCATGAGAAACATAACTGTAGTAATTTGATCTAAGTTTGTAGTGGATCATGTGGATTATAAAAATCATTCTTAACGTTTGGAGAAATTAAACTAAATCTTTTTCATCTACAACTTTTTTTTTCATCTTCAAGTACCAGTTCAGCATGGTGGAGGACTAAATTCAATACAGGATATAATTTTTGAATGTAGAACTTTGTGGCAAAATGTTATTAACACGACGAGGAGGAAACACTAATCAGGACTCAAAACTGGAACTGATTCTACTCTCAGTGGCAGAAATCATTGTAGGGTTAAAATATACTAATTTTGCTCTGAACATACTCTTACTTTTTTGTTATAAAGCCATCACGTTTTACTCCTTTAGATCTACTTATTTGGAAACTGTTGCTGTACAAAATGTGTGCATACACAAGCATATTTATTAGAAGTGAAAGGACATTATTCCATCAACGTTTATCTGGTCTGGCACCGTTTGGCTCATTTTGGTCAGAACAGTTAGCAACTGACTGCTGCTCCTAATGATTCTAAAAGCTACAGCAACTTTCTTTTGCATGCATTGTAAGTTTGCTCTAAAAATGTACAGCTGCATTTATCAACCCTTCTGAGAATGTGTCTTTTCTAACCGCTTTTTTGCCAATAGGCATGCAGGTATCGTTGCGAGAATCCATGATATTCATCTCCAGTGACTACATATGACTTTGTTTATTAACAACCTAAAGAAACATGAAATAAACACAAGAACACATGGCTAATACAAAACTTAATATAGTCCATCTGAGTCAAGTAAACAAAGTAGCACTGTGACTTTAAATGTAAATATACTTTAAACTGAGTATGGGCGTATTTTAAGGTAAGGGGTTTAACAAAAACAAGTAGACTATTTTCCATTTCCCTGTTCTTGCTTAATTTAGTGCCAGTGGTCCTCTTAAAATGACCTCAAAAAGCTTTAAAGAAGCTTTAGAGAGGTTATAAGGCTCTGAGCAAAACTTGAAAACATTGAGGGCACTGCATGTTATTTATCCGCAGATTTAAAGTAAGTGTAGACAGTCCCCAAGTAACAATAATGGAGGACACAAATGAATGCCTTTATTTAACAGAAAATTACAGTTTTACTGCCGAAGAGTCTAAACCACCTTTACATGCCACCACACACAACTAATATTTCCCTACTTTAAAACAAGCTAGTATCTTAGGTTTCACTGGATGTCAAAACGTGACATATGTACCTAGTGTCTCATGATCAAAACCACTAACTGGATGCTCTCACTAACACTGATTACACACAGCTTACACATCTTATTCTCCTCATTTACAGTTCCTGGAAAAGTCCCCAGTATCTTATGAACTGGGAAGGACTTCAGAGGACCCAGCTGACTTCAGAAATGTGAGGAAGCCATCTTGTCGCTTGTTTAATCCTTGGCTTCACCATTTATGAGGTTTAATCATGCATGCATTATTTATGAGTGCCTGACAGGAACTGATGTTATTTTTTGCTACCTTAACAGTCTCTCTTTCTTTCTGACCATTACAGGCCCCCAAACAAGTCTATTTTAATCATTTATTTATTTTGTAGCACTTTCAAAGTCCATTAAAGTGAACTATGCTACTAAAGACAAACAAAGGCCTCCAAAATGTTCCAGAAGTAGTGGGTGGTACTGGAACTCTGTGAACAGGTGACTGGGGTTTAACTCCATATCTTGGTAAGCACAACCCACTGCACAAATAAGAGACTGAGGGTAAAACTCCTAGTGCTACACTCGCCTACATCTGTAACATGATTTAATTGTAAGTCACTCTGGATAAGAGCATCTGCCCCATACAGAAATGAAAATTTAATGTGCTTCTTCAAACTGCTGGGGGGAAGAAAATCAACTCTTTCAAAGAAGACTCTGCAGAGTCAGAGGAGATGGAAAAGCCATTAGTTTATGAAGTTGCTTATTTGTAGTTATTGTTTCAGTTTGTTAAAATGTTTCCTACATTGTATCTGCAAACATTATTCATTTTATCAGCTGCACTGAACGTAAAGGTGCACAGACTTACAGACTGTGGTCTATCAGGTAGTCTGCATCATTTGTTAGGCCCTTTACATTTTTTATCAGTTGTAGGACCCCCATGGGTCCACCAATGAGGAGGTATTATTTGGGTGGTAGATCATTCTCAGCCCAGTAGTGACAGAGGAGCTGCTGATAAGTTATGGATGAGAGTTCATCTGCCATTTTTTGATGATGACGCATAGAAAAAAAATTTAAAAGCGAAAGAAGTGCAATATCAGAAGCTCCTTTCCTTGCCCGAGGACATGATCAGCTTGGACTTTACTTTCTTTAGCTTGAACTTGTGTAGTTGCTATGATGAATATTCTATCATGAGTTGATTAAAACCACTCAGTAGTTTCTTATTAATATTTCGAAATGCTTTCAGTACAGTGAGAAAATAAATATCCAGAAATGTTGAATAACTTCATAATTTACAGTGATTAATAATTCTCATAACATTTTCTTTTACCCCCTTTCATTTTACAAGGGTCTTCCTGTCAGAATTTCAATTTTGAAATAGATATCTTTTAAGTGGTACTTGCAAGTGCATATCAGAAGTACCTACAAATCAGTCAGATTTATTTTGGCAGTGTTTGGGGTTGTTGCTTTGGTCTCTTTCATAGATTCTGTTTCATGGCCAGTGAAATGAAGTGCTCCTCCAATATTCATAATTTTTTTAGTGACATGTAATGTCCCAGCATAAACAAAACCGAAGCTCTGTGTCCCAGGCTGTTTTAAGAGCCTCAGAAATGTGGAATGCATATTTTTTTCTTGAAGTACGGTCCATTGTTCCACTACATTCAAGACATTGAAAGCATTTAAAAAATGTTCTGATGTCAAATTGTAGCCTTGTTTATTCGGGGATTTTTAATCATGAAAGGACTGTAATATTTTGTGCACTCCTATTATAAAAGTGCATTTGAAACAACTGTTTCCTGTTAGTTGTATACACTTGTTTTTAGGGATAAACAGCTTTGCCTAACCATCCAGACCACAAATCCCATAAACAGCCAGAAATGTTGTGTTTAAATAGTACTGTTTGTCACTGCCTGTGGATCCACGATTGTGTTTAGCCCTGTTCCCTTTAAATAAAAGCTGAACTCTATTGAGCCATTTATCAGACTATCACTACAGTACTTTTCAGTGATGTATAATTTATTTCTTGTTTTATTTTTTAATCAAGATTTATTATGAGCAAATTATGTCTTTTCCATGAATGTTTTTTACCAAGTACTCAAGCGGTCAAACTGACCCATGTTGTCCATGATGTTACAAATTCTGGTGAGCATTTTACTTCTATAATCATTGTCCCTATTTCACCTTCCCTTTAATGTTAAATGCAAGACAGTTACATTTGTGGCAATGGCTCCATGAACTATCATGAGATGCACAGATACCCTTCATCAAGACCACACTGCCACTTGCTGGCAAATACCGTGAACTGCATGAACAAGACATTTTTCTCTGCAAAAACAGCTGTCTTTGCAGAGAAAGGATTAGGAAGTAAGGCCTGTGCTTTAGCACATGGTCATTTCTTTAGAAATACCTCACACTTATTACACCTTGTAACTTTTTACACCATGTTTTGGAGCAAGGAAATCACCAAACTAAGCAGGACTTCAATCCTCCAGCACTAGATTTCGTCCCCCGTTTATAAAGATTAGCATCAAACATTTCTAAAAGGTCACAGATTTGGTAAATGATTAGTGAGTTAATTTCATTAAAAAGATAAGTGCCAAATAAACATTTGATTTAATCATAAATGACAGAAAAACTGTTATTATTTTGTAGCAGTAAGTTAGAAACTGACAGTGATCCCTCCATAGAGCCTAAATTGTATTTAAATTAGATAATTTATTACTCATGTAAAAATTTAACACTTTTTATGTTTTGTCAAAAATGTATACAATACACCCTAAATAGCCACATCAACCAAAACCAGCTTAGCTTCTTTAGCACTACGATGCTAACACTGGAAGTCACTTTTTTGTAAATACTCTTTCAACTCAATGAAATCACATCTAGCTCTTCAATAAGTTACTGTTGATTTGGTTTAGAGGACAGTTTGGCAAATTGTCTTTTATTTTATATCCACAAATTTTAGAACCAATTATATATTTAAATGCTTTTTACAACAATGACTATCATCTGGTGGCTTAGCAGTTAGGGAGTTTCAAATCCCAGGACTACTAGTAATACCTCTAAGGTGCCCTTGAGTAAGGTACCGCTCCCAGACACTGCTTCCCGGGCGCTGGGTTAGTAGCTGCCTGCTTGACTCAGTGAATGGGTTAAATGCAGTTTCGTACTTTTCAATTTGTGCTAAAGTGTGTTCACTTATGACAAATGGTCACATCATAAATTAAGAGGAATGAAATACAATAACACTCGTCTTTATGACTGCTTTTTGAATGCCACCCTGGGTGTTATCTGAAGCATTCGCCCGTTGTGCTGATGTTCATTTTCACCATTCATAGTAAGTAAAAGTTTTCATGAGTCCTTAATAACTTAATTATGACATATGAGCAATAGTCATCATGCGCAATATTTCTACTTGGTTAATACTTCATTACTTAATATTTCTTAATTACTACTGATTTTCTTCTAGTCCAAAAACTTATTCCAATTGTTTTTTTTTTCTACTTAGCTGCATTACTTACTTTTAGATAGATATTATCCAAAGCTTTTCTGTATGTAGCATGGTGTATTCATAGTGTGGTTAATTTCTTTGCACAGATTTTTTATTCAGATTTTATTTAGACTTATTTTCTTCTCTGTGTCTTGTGTCTCTCTGTCTGTGTATTGTGGCAGTCACCATTGAAGCGATTTCCTCCAAGATCCTTTCTGATCCTGATTCTGATCTTAAACCACTTCAGCAACTCTACTTCACCTTAATGAAGAGCTTGAGAGAAGGATACTAAGGATGAAAACTGGTTGATATATTACATTTGTTCTAGATTAAATTTTTCTGGTATGCCTTCCTCCTCTATTAAATGCATCTGTACATTGAAAACTGAATTAAAGCGACATTTCTCTACTCAATCAGCTCAATATTATGTATGAATACACAAATTATTTATTGACTGTCAATTGTATGAGCATGTGTGCATGTGTTGTGTGCTACATAAAGGCAACATTGTGTATATTCCCCCCAGAAAAATCAGCAAACATGTGATACAACATAGTTAGGCAATATAAAAAGTGATTTAACACCATATAGCTTTACAGTAAATTTCTAGACACCACAGTCAAAGAACCAAATGTATATATCAATATCTTGATGGATTTCAGTTTGAGAAAGTCTTTGGAACATGTATACCATCTCAGGAGTGGATGTCTGTTCCAGTTTTCCAATGACACAAATGTCATATAGTGAAAAGTTGGCACTGGATTCAAATCATAGTGTTCCAGCAAAGGTTTTACAAAGTTTAATCACTGAGTGGGTGACACTGATTAATCAAAAAGGCTTGCAGTAGGCAGTCCAAATCATTTCACTGTTTTAAGAGTAGAGCATTTGCAGAGCACTTTTGCATTGTGCTGTGTGCTTTGTAATGCACTTGTCCAACAATTTGTTCATCCTGCAGGACTGCAAACCCAGCACAACTGCCACAAGTTCTTGTGCTTGAAAATCCAAGCCAGCAACCCAGTTCATCTCAGTCGTAAACCAACATTCTGTCCCTGGTTTCCTGTACCATATTACAACTACATATTACAACTACATAAGCATTTAAGATACAACAGTCATACATTCCCTCTGAAGTTATATATATGTATATATATACACAGTCAAATGGCATACCATACCAGAGGTTAATTGTTGCATAGCCAGAAATGTGGAAACTTTTTCTCAGCAGGTTAAGATATCAGGTGTGGCATACAGAGCTATAATGGTCAACATGTCTGTAATACATGTGCATTACCAAGTTACATCACATTAATAGTACACACAACAGACAAGTCTCTCTCATATACAATATGTGGTCTTATATGGGTGCATTCCACAGCTCTACCCCTATGGAATATGATAATATACTGAACTTTTACTCGCAAAGTAATTTGACAACATTCTTGCTGAATACAGGTGGTTTGGTTTATGTGACCTCAATTGCAACATGATTAGAAAGAAAAAATGTCCAGTAAATCAAAACTTTGGAGTTGAAAACTTTTTGCTCAGTTAAAAGTAGACTGAAAGGATTTTTGCTTCCTAAGTAAAGGCTTGGTCAGTGTGAATATTGAACAAGACAAACAAACATGTGTCTCGCCATATCACATAAGAATCCTGCAGCTGTGTCACAATGAATAATAGAAAAAATTATTACTTCTAACACAGGACAAACACAATGCTGTGTTTTGATTATTGCTATGAATGTGATGACTACTGTGGAAAGAGTAATTTCAGAGTATATGATTCCATTTTGGTAAATACATTGTTGAGGACATTCTTAGTTCAATACAAGCACGATGTCTGTCTTAGGGCAAAGCACCATTCCCATAACAGGCTGTGGGCTGCAGGTACTGGGCCATCAACAGTGATTCCTGAGAGACAGGACATGCCCAGTGTAGAGTATTTGTCTTCTGACCATTCTTGGTTTAGCGCTGGATGTTTCATATTTTCTCTATTTGAAATTGTAAGTGTCCATCAGCTGGGAGCCAGCTAAGTTCATAAGGACGTCTCCACACAAGATCCGTTTCTGTGGAAAGAGCGGTGGTTAGGGCAGCTCTCACTGCAGTGGACAATGAGGACAGGGAAGCAGAGGGCATCTTGGTAAGGTGGGGGGTCATCCTCAGTGGTGGCGATGTGGCCGGACAGGCAGCGCGTGTTCTCACTGGGACTTTCAGGCTCATCTAAGCTTCCGCTGCCACTCCTCCAGAAGCAGCTGCGGCGCGAGCCGTAGAGGCGGCCCAGAGAAAAGCGGCTGCCACTGAAAGGAATGCGAGGGCTCCCGTTGCAGATGCTGAGAGCGCTACGGGAGAAGACAGAGGAGCTGCTGATAGCTCTGTGGCAGCGCTCACAATTTTGTCTGAAACCTCCAGACCGTTGGGCTAGGTCCATCAAACCTGCCTCCGAGTAGCTTGGCACCAACTGCTGGTTGGAGCGAATGTGCCACTCTAGCTCAGTGCTGTCAATGGTGTTCACTCGGGGGATACGTCTGCAGTATGGATGCTCCTCACACGGCGTAACCGGGATGTAGTCGACCCCGAAAAGCTTCTCCACCCGATAGTGGACATAAGCTGTGCGGTACTCTGTCAGAACTCTCAAGGGCCAGGAGAACGTGAGGAAAGCAGCCAGCCAGAAGACGTAGTTTGAGACGTACCAGGGGTGGTTGTCAGGGTTTGCGAAGGCAATCATGTACTCTTTGAAATCGACATTCTTCAGGTGCATCCCCTCGCGGGCCTCCATGTAATCATCAAGGCCTTCGTTGTCGGTGAAGAACCTGGCCCGCTGAGTCAGGTAAGAATTTTCAGACTCCACGTTAGCAAAGCTAAAGCACTTAGTGAACCTCAGTTTGGTGATAGCCGACTTATCCAGACCAACCAGCTGCTTAGAAACATCCTTCACCCCACAGTGGACGTAGTCGAATTCTGCTTCAGCCACATGCGTGTTCACCCGCTCGTGATACACCTGAGTGGTGGTGTAAGCATCTCCATTGCGGTATCGCGTCACCTGCCGTGTTCTCCGCACATAGTGGTAGCTTATGGCTTTCCACCAGATACAGGGCTTGGCTTGCTGCATCCTCTGAACCCTTTCGTAGATGCCTTCCACGTCTACCTTGTACTGCAGTTCGTTTCTTGCGTGACAGTGCCAGCACTCCACCAGGTAGACCACATACAGCATGACCAGGAAAGCTAAGGGGATGTAGATGTAGCCATCAGAGCAGGGGCTATCGTGGTACAACATGGACTTCCCCTTGGAGACCGTGTCGAAACTTAGCCGGGTAACCTTGGTGACGTGACACCACACCATGGCTCCCAAGCACCCGTACATAAGCATGGAGAGCAAAAGGCATTTCCAGAAGGCTTCTCTGCACAGGGACTTGCTCAGGGACTGCTTCAGAGGTCTTTGCTGCATGTCAACAAGGGGACAGAAAGGAATATATATGCAGTGGTTTAGTTGCAAAGATCAAAGCTGAGAACAAGAGACGAAGAAACATTCTTAACTTTCAGAACATTTGTACATTTCTACATAATATAAGGAAAACTTCAGATTTTCTTCTGACAAGAGCTCAAAAATGCAGGCTATTTGTCAGTAAGTGGATATTGGTGCAATGTTTTATTGATACACAAAAATGAGGAATGTATTATTACTCCATGCACAGGCACTGTTTGTAGTTTACTATAATTACTTTTTCACATAAAGTGGTACAGAACCCACATTTAAAAATTCTAACTTTAAATTAACATTCCCTGAAATGTTCTGCAGGGAAGCACAAGGGGTTCCTCTGTGGAATCATGGCACATTACGTACAATCAACACCATGAAAACAAGGCCATTTTGTTTCGCGTCACATGATCCCACATTTATTTCAAATTCAAACTGGTGCCAGTAGCATGCATTCCATCTGTCCATATAGCTGCAATCCATACCACTGATCCCCTAAGTCCGTATAGCTGACCTACCCCATATATATCTTATATATTTAGCTGCAGTGCAGGTAAATTATTTATATTTTACATTCATACTGGTGGCAGTTGTATGCACTGCTGCTAAATAGACAGAAGGACATATGGGCTCAGTCAGCTATTTGGATATATGAAGTCAGCTGCATGCATTGCAGCTACATGGACAGTCTTAGACCAACATGCATGTGAAATAAATGTGGTATCAAGTGACGTGAAATAAAGTGGCCTTGTTTTCACTATACATTTAATAGAATCAAGGCCACGAAAACGAGGCCACTTTATTTCACGTCCCATTATTCCACATTTATTTCGCATTCATGCTGCATATCAGTTGCATGCATTGCATCTATTCAGATAGCCTGAATGCATGCACACCGTGTTCAATTGCATGCATTGCATATATCCATGCAGCTCTATGCTTGCTGCAGTGCTTTCCAGAATTACAACCCGTTAGGCTATGCGGCCCTGCTCAGAGAGAGACTGAAACGCCTCTGCAGATGGGGTGTGTGTGTGAGCGTGTGTGTGTGTCTGCATGTGCGTGTGTGTGTCTGTGTGCAGCGAGCAGGCTAATCAGGGTGTTTGGTATTAAAAGGCTGGTTGAGTACCTCCTCTCTAGGACTGTCCGTGTCCTCCTCGAAGACCGTGGTGGTGCTGCTCTCACTGGCCGTGGCAGCCGAGGCTGGAGGGGACATGGCAGGGCTGAGAGCAGTGCTGGGCCCTGGAGCACCTCAGGCGAGGAAGAAAAATCCCAAATTGCCCAACCGTGACCAAAAACAGCTCAGGAGGAATAAAGCGCACTGCTTTCCAGCAGCTTGCAACGAAACGTCTTCACCACATCTCCAGTAGAACGAGAGCTACAACGAGGCTAATAACAGAAAGACGACGGACTATGGTGCACCGACATGAAAGGAGAGACGGAGAAAACGAAACATGCACGGGAAACGTGTGTAAGACGTGATGTGTGTGTGTGATTCAGCCTTCAGCCCCACTGTGCCTCTACACCTCGGATATGCTACAGACGATCTGAGACGGATTTTTGACGCCATGAAAGGGCGAAGAGCAAGATGAACCTGTCAGCACTCAGTTCTACCGCTGCAGGGGGATATGGAGGTCTAGCCGGTGGTCTGGAGACAAGAGGTGTTGGCTGATGATGTGCTTTCCCTTGGCCTCTAGAGGGCGCACTGCGCTCAAGTCAAGTTTATTTCTTTTAATGTATACAAAAAAACTATTAGTGTGCTTTACAAGAATGGAATATAAAATAAAATAGAATATGGAAGAAAACAAAGAAAGACCTACTAAATAAAACTGAAGATCCAGATTAAATACAATTAAAGCCACGAAAAGGGCCACATTATTTCACATCACATCTGTCCATATAGTTGTAGTGCATGCACCTAATCCCATAAATCCGTATAACTCACTGCTTCACTTGGTGAGTGGGTTAAATGCAGAGAAAAATATGTGCTGTTCACACTGTGTGCTGTGTTGTGTTCATGTATGACAAATGGACACTTTGCACTTTTTGAGTATAACCCCATGCTTGTTTATGTGATTTGAGGTGTTCCACAATTTATGGTAAAGGCTGCTTCAGGTAACTTCAAGCAGGGAACGTGCTGACTTTCTGTAAATTAGACGTACAGATGTTTTTGGAACGTACGTCCCCAGAAAAGGAGTTGTGTTACTGTGTGCACTAGACTGATGACTATAAAAAGCCATAAATACTTTTTCTTTCTGTGTATTTTCTTACTTTTCAAGGAAAATAATGCACAAGCTCACAACAAATAAGAGTGATTAGTGTTTCCTCTCCTAATTTTGTCAAGATGTTTCCACAACAAAGTGTATTTAAAAGAAGGTGAAGGAAAATTGTGGAGTTTTTAGCTTTTTTAGGGTCACAACAGAAACATTTCAGTCAAGAAGGAAATTCGCCTGTATCTTGAATTGTAATCAATGAGCGATTGCAGTGTGGAACTGGAATGCAAATGGGAATGGGAACCGACACTTAACTGTGCAGCAGATGTCTTGTGTATGTACTGATGTAAATATTTTTGTGCATCTTTCAAATTATAATTATTTATTTAATATAGAAATATACTTTTGAACACCACTTGTGATGAATAGTCTGTGTATTTCCTACTGTACCTCAATTGCACAATGAAAAATATAAATGTGTATGTTGTACAATTACATGCTGTTAAAAAAGATTTTTCAGATCCCATAAATAAATCTTTAGTTTAAACATCTGTTTGGAGGTCCTACAACGAAAAAATACCATCCTTGGGTACGTTTTTTGTTTTTTTGGCACATCTATGAGTATGATATTAAAAACTACACATTTCAGGAAATGTAATAAGAATTTTCAGTATTACCTTAAGTATTATAATTAATACATTATTGTAGAAATACACATCTGCACACTGTATGTGTGACTAGAGATCAATTTCCTACTATATATTTCCCACTGTACATCAATTGCTTTATGAAATGTAAAAGTATATTCATTTTAACTAATATTTTTCAGATCTAATTTACAGATTTTTAAAACATCCATTTAAGTTCACAAAAGGAAACAAAAATGGTTCTTCTGTAGCATAATGTATTTCTTTGGCACAATTATTTTTAGAGTGTGATACCATGACTGGTATGTTAATATACATAACTAAGGCTGGAGTCATTTACACCACCCTAGAGTGATTTCCTGCACCTGTGCCATACCTTACACTCTCTTCTGAAGCTGAATCTGCTGTTAGTGCAAGAATACACCAATCAGTGCAATTTATACTGCGGTGTTAAAGGTGAGAATCATTGGATCTGAGCAGTGCAAAGATTTGTTAAGTCATATACACTGTATGGACACCTGACCACGTCTGACCATGACACCCATTAGGATTTTAAGGATATTGCATTTACAATTCAATGGGTGTGTGAGTGTATGTGTCTGTGTGTGTGTGTGTGTGTGTGTGTGTGTGTGTGTGTGTGTGTGTGTGTGTGCTTTGCAGCAATAAAAGCTTCCAGTCTTGGAAAGCTTTCCTCAAGATTTTTGGAATCCACCAGTTTTTTTGCGGGAATTTGTGCCTACATTTATTCTGTAGAGCGTTTGTGAGGTCAGGCACTGATGTTAGACGAGAATATCTGTCTTACAATCTCTGTTCCAGTTCCTCCCAAAGGTGTTGGATAGGGTTGGGGTCAGGGCTCTGATTGGGCCTGCTGTCAATTTCTTCCAAACCAAACTCATCCAACCATGTCTTTATGGACCTTGTCACGCTGGAATTGAAAATGTTCTTCCCCAAAGTGTGGAAGAAAACATTAAGATTATTCCCTGGAAGTAAGTAGCCTAGTCCAAGCCCTGGTTTTGCTTTTGTATATTTTATGTTACTTTTGTCCATTTAGTGTGTACTGACTGGATTTTTCTATAGTCATTTAAACCATTCCAACATCATTTCTATGGCTGACTCTAATAATTAAAATCCTTCTGAGGCTGGAAACCACCAGACTGAGCATCTAATGCTGATGTACTGAAGATAAGGAACACTGGACCCAGGCTCTGCAGAGTTTTATACGTAGATGTTACATATAGCAGATTGGCTGTATTACAAAGTCTCACAGCCATTTTTGCTTCAGTGCCAGAAGAATACATCCCTGTAGAAAATAAATCTATTAAGGCAGAAATTACATTTTACCAATGAGTCTGATCATTGGATCTTTTTGTTCCTGTTTCAAAATTTTTCTGTAGGCAATTTTACTATAGTCTAGCCCAATAACAATAATTTGGCCCATGTTTCAGAAATACTCATATTAGAGAGTGGCCTGACCTGAAATAATAAACCAGTGGACACTAAAGCTTCTCTTTATTACATGGCCTGTGGGCAGAATCCAGCCCATTCTCTCTTTGTAGACTCTTCAGCACCATGGAGAGCGCTTTAGTGCTCCAGTTTCCTTCATTCCAAACAAATGTTTTTATACAATAAACCAAAATAATGCAGTATATCAGCAGGAAAAAAAACATATGTCATATCATATATATTATAAATGAGCTCATATGACATTTTTAAAAGCGAGCATTACCCTTGATTTTATAAGTTTGACTTTTTACATTAGCTCCATTAATATTTGCCCTTTTCTCTGACATTTAACAAGAACAGGGAGATTGGAGACAGATTTTAGGTTAACTGTGATTATTAGATTTTATATGTAGCCCACTAGAGTGCAGCATCACATCATACTTCTATTACAGCTTGTCCTACAACAAAGCAAATTTGAATTAACACTATAAAGCTTGATAGCACCTTTTTGATTTCTGTGATGCTCATATAAATAATACATGCATACATATCTATCTATCTATCTATCTATCTATCTATCTAT
>JBBKCR010000001.1:25967960-25981350 GCA_037577295.1 Ladigesia roloffi
GAACAGTTCACTTTGAGCATGTGTGAACTGAACTTTGAACTAGTTCATGAAAAGTGTGAACTTGCACAACACTGCTGCTTGGGCTGGAGATTCATTCCAGTGGGAGTTTTCTATGAAGCTAGAAAATTTATTTGAGAAACTCAAAGGTGTTCCAGGTCATCTCTAACAAGTTAGCTAGGTTTGGTTTTCATCATATGGCTAAGGAATGTCAAGAAAACATGAAATCAAACCTCCAACTAAACTATAAATAATGAAGGACCACCATAACAAAAGCAGTTCAGAGAGAATAAACCTAGTGCCTGGTTCGACTCCATGGGCACTGTTTTGGGACTCATCAGCAACACTGTTACCAGGCTGAGAAACAATGGAAAATCAAAGAGTAAGTTCTGTGCAATTGTAGAATATTTCAGATACAGCACACTTACTGTATGCCTATGGAAATGTGTCTCTACCATTCTTTTGAAATAATATGTAGGCTAAATATGTTAACTATGCACCATGCACATATATATATATATATATATATATATATATATATGTAACATCTACACAGTGATATATTTTTTTTGTTGAATCCAAAATAAGATGTGCAAACTTGACAAGAATATACGTTTTATTTGGAGATTGCAGACCATGGATCTCTTAGTAGCCAAAGTCGAATGGCTCATTAATTTAAGACATTTATTTGGTTACATTGTTATCAACTAAATGGCTTTATATTTTTAAAAACAAGTTTCTTTGAAAAGCTGAACTTTGGTTTGAACCACAGCTGAGGCCTCTTCACTGACCCCTGTCTGCTCGCTATCGTCTTTCATACTCCTTTCATCCTCTTCTCTCTTCATCGATCCACTTCGCAAGTCTCACCTCTCTTCTTGCTTTATGCTGTCTCTTCTCTCTCTGACTCCTCTCTGACTCCACTCTGGTTCTGGTTTGAGGTGCCATTTTTCTAAAAGTGATAATGTGTTGGAGTAATATTTAATGAGGTCTAACTGATTCTGCAGAATACCTCATTAATATAAAGCCTGCTGGCCTGTTTTCATGTTGTGCAGTGCATGGAAATGTTTGCTGTTGCATTTAACATTTCCATCTCCATTACATCCCCATTTTTGCAACTGTCAAAACTTATACAACCTGATTCCAAAACGGTTCTACCTAAGAAGAAGGCCTTTTCATGGCGGGACAACCATGCTTTCTGGTAAAAGAGGCGCCTCTGGCCATGACAGACTAAAGATTGTGCGAATGTAGCAATCAGGAGAAAGGACAACAGTATTGTCAGGTGAAACAAGCCAGAAATTATCTCAATTTTGGTAAATGGTCACTTTCTTTTTCTTATGCTCTTTTGATCTCACCATTTCCATTATATTTATTGTGTTTATTATTGATTCACACTGTTGATTATGGACATTGGTAGAGTTAGGTACCTGTTTATGGTTAGCTTTGAAATAATGTATTACCCTCTTGGATGAATAAAGTATCTATCTATCTATTCTAAAAATGAGTTTAATATGTAGTTATTAAACTGATAAGTACAGATAATACACCAAAGTCATAAAAATCTGAGAACATTAGCATTTTAGTTGTTCTCTGACATAACTGACATTCGAATAACACATTTTCTTGATTTTTTTTTTGTTAGTGTTTTTCTCCCTCTCCCTGCTGATGGATGGAGGCAAGTTGATTTTATAACATGCTGCTACTATCTTGGTGTCTGGGCAGTGGTGAGAATGGGTTTCATTTGGGTATTTGATGGACAGAATATATTAGAGAGCATCTATAATTGTGCATTACACTCAGATTTATAATAAACACAATTTTCAGACATTATTTTGTGGTTTATATGACTGCAATTAGACCATACCTTGAATGGCATTTCTGAGCAAATGCACTGACCTGTATTTCAAGCTAGTGAGTTTTGATCTAACACATGCACTCGTGTGCAATGGCACAAAAAATAAATGTCACTTATGCTAAGTGCACAAGTAAATCTGCAGGTGTGAAACAGAGCCCTGGAACTAGGGAAATCACTGCACAGTAACAGTTTTGTTAGTCAATAGTCTAAAAAATGTTTGTTTAGCCTAGGAATATTCTACTTTTGTGTGATATTAGAGACTCATAGCATGGGTAAGATAGGGCATTGTGTAATGGTGTATGAATTTGATAATCTTAATGCTATCTAGCAGTAACGCATCAGCCCTAGAAGCATTTGTGTCCTATCAGGAGGGGCATTTTTAAAAGTATAATGAGCACATGGGCCCAGCTGTAAGTAAACTGCAGTCTGTGCTCATTTTGGAAAGAAACATGGCACAGAAGGAGAATAAATTAGCCCTATCTAAAATCACAGACCCATTTTTAGCCTTTTTAAGAGGTCCCAGTCCATATGTGACCGTGGGTGTACCTTTGCAGCGCAAAAGCTTTCCCAACATAGTCTAGCCACTTGTGACCCCCCACTTTCAGGTCAGGTGAGGCAGCAGTGGGAACAAAAGAGGCAGACAGAGGGCTGATACAGGGGTCGGTTCCCATGCACATCATAAATCATATATCATTGCATCAGTATACTTTTAAAGTAGGATTATAAAATGGATTCTCTGGAGCACTGCCATCAAAAGCAATTAGTTCATTAAATGTGATATGTGGATGTTTAGAACCTTTGAATGTTTAATGAAAAAAATGTAAAGGCTGTATGCCATTTAAAGATTTTTTTTACATACAGTTCTATCTTTTCTCTAGTTTGTTATTCCATTGAAACAAATACTCTCAGAAGACATGTAGAAGTGATTAAGACAGCTGGGGGGTATTTTAGCCACTTTAATTCAGCTTTTTAAGGTCAAATAGTTTATAGTAACGCTTCTCTCTCAGAACTGAGTAAATTAAATTTTATATCACCAGGGTTCTCTGCCTAATGCTACAATGGCAGCAAATGCAGTGATTTCCCATGGCTTCTTAGCTGCGTGGTCTCCCTCATCCATAATGAATAACACCAGGATCTAAAGCCTTATGTTCTGAAAGGCTTTTTTTCCTCTTATCCCACTCACTTCTGTTTGATTCTACATATGTACAAGGTGTCATCACAATGCTGTTCAGATGGAGTTTCATAAGACAAGCCCACGTTATCAGAGAATTGTGCTAATTAAAGTGTTGCTGCATCTGAATTTGCATTTGCCTTTATTCTTTCTGCACTCTCTGAGATAATTGTTGTTCTTGCAGCAAAGCTATTTAGGGATAAATAATCCACTTTGCTAGTGAAGCATTGTGGGGTGTGTATATGTTTCGAGTAGCTCAATTCAATGGAAATCTTTTCTGAGATCATGGCCTTTTAACAAAAGCATTGTTGGCAGGGTACACATTACAATATACAGTTATGATTGTGAGATTCTGATGTTAATTATGAATTATGTTCTAAATAACATTGCTCATTTTTTTGTAAAAGTGTTTATTAGAAAGGATGTTTTATATATGTTTCCCACTTAGATGCGATAACTACAGCTAAACATTTTATATAATTATGATCTATGGGTAAGTACTTATGATCACTTACTTAGAAGAATAACCTGAGCCCTCATCACATACAAAGGTACGTTACATAAAAAATGATATGAATATGGAGGAGAGACACGTTTCACATGTTATGAATATTGCAAAATGGTCAAGGTCTGGATCAAGTTGGTGAGAAATGCAATAAGAAAACCCAAGCTGTTATATTTTGATTCTTTATCCCAAGTTGCAAGAACACGGGAAAATAAATAACATGTCATGTGGTCTCTCTATAAAAGTACTGCATTCAGTTACTTTAATCGTTCAAACATCGCCACTATTCATTGTCTCTATCTGACAGCAGATACACCATGGAACTAATTATCTTGTTATTGGAACAACCCAGAGATATGGTTGACCCTGAGAAGAGATTTGCAAAGGGAAGGGATAGAGCTCCCATGAGACTTTGAGAACGCGAAGAGCAGTCCTCCTCAGCCTTCATTTTCATCTTTGAACAGCAATGACATGTAATTAGTACTAGCAATCAACAAGTTTTACCAATAAAGAACCTCAGACCAAGTACACAGAGCTACCAAGATTCACACTTATGGTAGCCTGTACACCTCTACACTAAAATACACATAAACAATCCCAACACAACCCAAAACACACATAAACATTACAAAAAGACACAATAAACACAATTCCACCCCCTAAAACTCAATAACCCCAAATAACACACAGAAACAACTAATAACAGTTGGAGGCAGGAGCAATGCATGCTGGGAAAGCCATCCCCAACCCAACTCCGCTACAATATTACACAAGACCATTTTGCTGTAAAAAAATTTCCTTTGGACTGCAACGATGTGTATTTCATTTTTACATGAATAAAAACAAGACCTCTGAGAGTGTGCTATGCTATCTGGCACAAAGATGTTTGAGGCAGACATCTATAAGCCCTATAAGATGCAAGCTGATGTTTCCATGTATCAGACGTGATTGTTTGACTGGGCTGAGAATTGGAAGCAACACTTTGGACTGCCATGTTCCTCAAATTATTCTTGCTGTGATATTTTAGCCATTTGTTAGAGTGCATTATTCTGCTGAATCCTTGCTCTGCAACAATGTTTAGGCAGGTGGTATGTGTCACATTAACATCTACCTGAGACTCAGGTTTCACAGCATAACATTTTCCAGAGCATTATGCTGCCTCTGTCAACTTCCCATCTTCTTCCCACACTGTAAAAAATCTGCAGTTACATCAACTTTAAAAAAATAAGTCAACATTATGCATACAGATTTACAAGTAAACTGAACTTTTGGATAGAAACTCAATAAATTGACCAAAGATATTAAACACAGCAACTACAACAAATGTTAAACTTCCCTGCACTACATAATCTAGATTGGTGTACAGTATTATATACAAAATTCCCCTCAATTTGTAAATAGTGAAAAATCACATTTTGATATTACATCAAGTTAGATTATGAAGTAAAGGGAAGTTATTTTTCTTGTAGTTGCTGTGTTTCATATGTTTGGTCAACTTATGGTTTAACTTAATGTAAACTCAACAATCTGAGTTTCCATCCAAAAGTTCAGTTTACTCGGGAATCTGTATGCATAATTTTGACTTTTCTTTTTAAATTTGATGTAACTGCAGATTTTTTAGAAAACATGGGGCATAAATTTTCTTGTTAAAAGAGAACACACACCTGGTCACCCACAAAATGCAATAGAAAACACCATTCATCAGAGCAGGCCACCCTCTTCCACTGCTGCATTGTCCAGTTCTGATGCTTACATGACCATTATCTGAATATTTGCCATGGACCTGGTTCAAGCTGGGCTGAAAGAAACAGTTTAGCCTCCCACTTGTCTGTTATTGCACAGGTCAAGGCTGTTAATATCCATAAGCTTTCCCAATTTTCTGCTTCCACCTCAACATCAGACCTGAATGGTTACTTGCTGAAATCAGTGTTACTCACCTCACCTGTCTGTACTAATGTTATGGCTTTTAATGTATTGAATCAACAGAATTACAGTAGTTTCAGTAGTAGCCTATGTACACCCATGACTGAAAGAGATCACTTTTTACAAACACATCTCAAAAGTTAACATCCATTATCAGTTCAGAGGCAGACCTGATATCCATGATTCTTTTTTCCCTGGTAACTACTTTTTAAATGGATCCTTCACAACTGGCAACAAGTTGTATTTTAAGTGTATTTAAAAAGACTTACTGAAAACATATTAAAAGTGAGAGGATTATTTTTTTCCTACTGATATGTTAAGGGAATTATAATGAGGCAATCATAATTAACTGATTCCTGAGGGAGTTTGGAACTTTTAAGATGTAATTGTAATGAAGTGAGTAAAGTTTGCTCCTCAAGGCTTTGGAAACTAATTCTAAGGGGATCTTGTATAGTTTTTCTATTTTCATACATCTGAAAATGACAAATTATTAAAAAAAATTTTTATTTCACAGGAGTCACTGATGCTTTAACAGTTTCTGTTATGGAAGAAAAGTGCAGAACAAGCATGGATTCTTTGATCTTAAATTATAGAAAGATGCATATTTTTGATCGGTCTGTAGAGACGTCCAAAAGAATGAAAGCAGAGATCAGTTTCAGGATTCAGTTTCAGTACCAAGTGATGCAACTGACTTCCTTCACCTCTAGTCCAAGAAATCACAGCAGGCCCTGCTGCTCTTGGAGTGAGAGGAAAGCTTAACTCCTCTCTCCTGTCCACCAGCTGCAGTGCTGGAGAAGCATGGGCCTCCTTTGGGTCATGTGTACAGAGCTTGGCAGTCATCACTCTCCCCAAGCACAAACTGCTGTTCTGTGATGCTGCATGAGCCACAGAAAAGCCTTGGAGGGAAAAACATTAGCACATTCACATTCCAGATCGGTCGGTGCCACACATCAGAAGAGAGTCAGACAAAGGGTGGGAAGTGGAACTGGCAAAGCTCCAAACAAATTAATAAAAAATCTAAAAAAAAAAAGAAAAAACACCAAACGTTCACAATGCATTCTAGATGAATGACTCTCGTTATTTTTTTATTTTTGGTGGAGTTTTTGTTAGTATTTTGAGGCTGAAGTAAAACATTAATGAGTTTATGGATTGCACTGTCAGTTTTTGTTTTCCATGGGCTGTTGAGAGGAAGTAAATGTAATTAGTATTAGCAGTAATGTAATCCATGGCTCATTATCATAATTTTGCAAAATGTACCTTAAAGACAATGTCATAAACAGCTAATTAAGCATGTTTCAAGCAACAACAACAACAACAACAATAATAATAATTTATAATAATAATAATAATAATAATAATAATAATAATAATAATAATAATAATAATAATAATAATAATAATAATAATAATCAACATCATCATCATCTGTGCATTATCAAATTTTGGCTGCTCTGTGTTGCAGTTTTATGGCATAATTATCACAACCTCTGAAAGTGTATTCATGCTGCATCAGAATATTATTGATAGGCCTGTGCAAAAGGCTTTGACCTAATTGTGCATGACCCATTGTGCTAAATATTCAGTCACCTTTTACGCTGATGGAGCATTGAATTTGATCTCTGTTTTTTAAACAGCCAGATTAATTTAGGGTAAATATTTTGGCCTGTTAATGGACAAATAACGTTATTTATGTTGCAACCTTGGTCAAGGGAAGGCACTCATATTGTTCACAGTAAGTTCAATTCAATTATTTAGACTTAAAAAAATAAAGATAATAATAAACAGCTTAAAAAAAGAAAACAGAATCAGAATTTTACATAGCTATCCTTTATTGTTGTACCTCTACATACTATGGATATAAATTTAAAAAATGAGCTACCCCAGAATTAAACAAGGCATCACCTTCATCTCAGATATTAAACTATACATTTTTTTTACATTTGATAAAATATTCACTGAATTATGTAATTGTGGTACAAAGAACCAAAACCTGTTCTTCAGATGGGTCTATGGGCTTCCTAAAAAACGGAAATCCAGAATAACTTTGTTGAATAATGTGCAGCTACGGTGCATCATAGAGCTTTCACAAGGAAAGGCCTGTAAGATGGAAATGTGGCTTTGTTGTTTTGTCATTTTTACAGAGTCCTTCACAGCTGTCTAAAATGCATGAGCCACCTCCCACAGTCAACACAATACAGAGTAAGCAATGCATTTATATTCCCCCACAGTGTGACTGAACATTTGATATCAAAGAGAAACCTGACTCTGATGTGCTTCTGTGGCTGGAGATCTAACAATTGACTGTGACAAATGAGCACAACTGCACTGAATAAGATGAAATGCTTTAACAAAGTTATGAGGCTCTGATGATGTTTCACACAGACCGATGTGTGT
Source organism: Ladigesia roloffi (assembly GCA_037577295.1). Classification (NCBI taxonomy): domain Eukaryota; kingdom Metazoa; phylum Chordata; class Actinopteri; order Characiformes; family Alestidae; genus Ladigesia; species Ladigesia roloffi. The sequence continues at coordinate 25,975,803 of JBBKCR010000001.1, forward strand.
CGCAAGGTCGGATGGTAAACAGACCGATCTCATTCTGACCTTTTCAGATGTATTTATATCCTTAAAATTCCCGGCTTAGTGCTACATGGAAAACACTGCAAACTGTTTGGTGTGCCGAAGTTGTAAGAGTGAGTAACGGACACCCTGGGCCTATCGGCAGCTTGTGGTCATTTGAGGACTTAAAAGACATAAAGCTAGATGTTGCCAGTACTGTAAAAGTCACACTGTAAGTAAAGGGGGACCAGGGTAATACTTCAGACTGCTACATAGGTTTCAATAATGTATGGTGCTGGAACTCAGTTTGTTTTGGGGCTGTTGTTTGCAATAGCATGATAATGAGGCAAAGAATAAGCCCTATGCTAACTCTCAGTATATTTAGCTCTCTTTAAGAAGCAGAGGAAAGCAAGAACAAACAGCACAAACTTCGGCAGTCATAAACCCATTAAAATTTTATGACTTTATTCATTTAATATAAAAATGCAAGGAGAGTCATTAATGTACAATGCATTAGAAATATTTTCCACTTGGTGGGGCAAGGATGTTCTGGTCTTGAGTGTAATGATTTAAGTACTTTGGAATTACGCATTCTCTACACACAGAGCTATGTCCACTTCATTTCAAAACATGTAATGAGGTGTGTTATTACGGGGAAACATACAAAATAACCGGTGATTGCACATTAAGATGTGCAGAAGTGTGTTCTCTGTTGAGGCAGTACTTATTCTGAATTAGAAAATCCACAAAACAAGTCATTTGCCCTGGGTGTTTATATGACTGTATATTTTACTGATGGGGAAGCATAGTCAGAAGAGTATTGTGCTGTTTCAGCTTTTGAAATGTGAAGATCTTGAAACACAGCACAGCTAGAGTAAGCTAAGCGGTGAGACACAGTTGACTGGGTGATGTTCTTTTCGAAATAATTTAGTGCTAGCACTGTTATCTTTCATCCTTGTTTCTAAAATCAGAACCATTTAGAACCATTTGGAAGATATAGCATGCTGGTCCCTTTTATAATTTGCTCCAAAGCTTAATTTGCTCTAAGCCATCAGTACGTGTAATTACCACATGCTTTTTGAAACCTAGAGCATCAAAACTCAAAAATCATTAGCTTAGAAATGCGTATATCCATTAATGATAAATCAGTAATAATCCATGCGTAAAGTCGGCTTCTCTGGGATTCTGTGAGCACATCCAACTGAAATTTGCTGAAAGAAAGCCGCAGTGGAGAGACATTCTAAAGAAACTGTGTGTGTGTGTGTGTGTGTGTGTGTGTGTGTGTGTGTGTGTATGTGGCGGGGGAGTATGAAGTGGACCTGAGACAGAGATGGCTGCAGACATCATGTCTGAAATATTCCAGTAAATGCCCAAAAGATCTTGTACCAACTGTTCCTTTATGTACAACCGCAGACAGTTCCATTTGGAACTGCTTCAAAGAAAATGCACAGGCTCAGCGAACAAACCTGAAATAAGATTACCTCTCTGTTATCTCACTGTCTGGATAGAAGGAGGATGCCTACAAAAGCCTTGTTGCAGTCTAGAATTCTGGTAATGGACAAAATGGGTCCTATGGGTCCTATCGTATAGGCTTATAGTGTGTATGAGTAACCTGTTACACAAAATGTACCAGGAGAGAAAAGGTGCTGACACAAGGGCCAGGAATAAAGACATTTGGATCAATGTCAGTCTAAATGATGCCCAAAGTACGCAGCCCTTTCAACAGTGTCAGGTTTTGACAATGACTGTCGCCGCCCACGTACCCTCAACCATTATCACAGGCCTCTTCAACAAGGAAATACAGCTTCTGACAAAACACTCATTAAAAAGTGCGACCAAGGATTTCGTGGGCAGTGTCCAAGAATGATCTTATTTACCAAGAAAAACTATTTTTGTAAATGAGCGATGTGAATGAACAAAAACTTTGAAAGGTATATGAAACCTTCAGTGAGTACAAAGGCTTTATATGTGGTCTTCCAACAACCAGCATGTGGAGAATGTTGGATCACACATGAATCTCACTTACACAAATGTCTCTTTCAAAAACCACCCATTGGTAAATTCTTTATGAAATCAATCATCATATGAAGAATTCTCTTCTTTTGTTTTTGAGGATCTAGTAAAACTTCTGCAACTATTTCAAGCTCAGTGTCATTTACATTCATAGCACTTAGCAAATGCTTTTATGCAAAGTGATTTCCATTACCTAACTACAGTGGACAGTCTCTTCAAGACTTCAAGACTTTCAAAACATGTAGGTAAGTTGGTTTTGGTGACCATGCGGGTGACATTTAATCTACATCATCTCATTATATTCGCCTGCATCACCTGCACTTGCTCGATTGATTTTCTTTGGGTGTTTTGGAGTGACTTATGTATTCATAAAGAACCTCTCAAGTGTTTTAAGAGCTTTACATAAATCCATTCACTGGTTCTTAGGGAATCAAAAGTAGTTTCTTATATCTATTAGTAGTCACTTAGGGCACCTGAACCACAGCAAGGGGTCTCCATATTATGTAGTAGTTTTTCAAGTCATAATACTGACAGAATTATTTATTAATATATGAAACACTGTAATTCATGTTTATTCGCTGTAAACATTTCATATTTTATGTTTGTTTATTTGTCCAATCTATGTAGACAACATATTCGTTTGTAGATTTGGTTCGCCCTACAAGTAGCAAAATATTATGTGATTATGTTTAGTTGAGCATTTGTTTCCTGATAAAAATCACTTGCAACATACACGGTCAGGAAAAAGGAAGATCATACATGCACATTTTTGCTCATCGCAATACAAACATATCCTTAAGGGCAAAATAGGCAACCTTAAACATTTTTTTATGTAATGAAGACATTTTACTGAATACATGAACTGATTCCCTGAATGAAGATACAAAAATAGTTTTTTACCCCTGTGACAATTTGATATGTTGAAGGTGTATGTGGGGCAGTGCCGGCATCAGAGCGGATCTACCAGGCAGGCGGATAACTAACTTACTATGGGGCAGGCTTGTGCACAATTCAGAATTGAATTGAGAATGACTCCTAAATTCCAATTCAGTTCTTGAATTTAAATTGAATTTGAATTAATGATAGCAGAATTGCAATTCAAACCAAATTCAAAGAAATTCATATACATAAGTGAAGTGTTTAACAATGAAGCTTTACAATATATGTCAGATATGATTTCATTACTTATTCTATAAATGATATTAGTTTGAACTACTTGTACAGATTACATTGACAGAAAACATTTCCCCCCTGCAATGAATGTTAAAAGCTCTTGTCACAGAACACATAATTAAGTTTGATTTATTGGAACTGTAATTTTGTGGAACACAATGGAATGTGACTCCATATCCCAGAATGCTTTGCTTTAACCTAGTATTTAAAATGGCTGCCAAACAATTTGAGGTGTACATTTATTTTAAATCTTCTTTTCTACAAAATTTGATGGTCAGCACTGGACTTCTTAAGTTTCAGATGTCCCTTACAACTTCAGATTACAAATGTTTATAGATTTAACACCTGTAATAACAGCAACATAGAAAATAATATCAGGCCTTAAAGGTCATTTAAGGAGCTATTGAGAATTAGATGCACCAGTGTTGCTCAATGAGTTTTGCATTGGAATAAATGGCTGCATTTACAGTGACTTTGTGTTATTTGATTACTTTGAAATGAAAATTTAATTTTGAACAAAACTAATCAAACAGTGTGGGAGTAATTTATTTCAAGAATTTGATCATTATCTATATGTTGGAACAAAATGTATGCAGGGTTGAGGAGTGACTAGTCATGTATAATGAAAGTATATTATTAAATTACAAAATGAATGTATTTGTATGTGAGATTCAACACATTCTTTCTGTGTTGTGTGGAATGTCTTTGATTTGCCATGAATTTAATTCCACTTACTGTCAGTCCAACTCCAATTAAAATTCAACTTCCTGTAGGGTGGAGTAAATTCAATTCAAATTCCAACTCATGAATAGAATGGAAGACAATTCTGAAATTCTGAATTGTGCACAAGCCTGTTATGGTTCCGGGTGTGTTTGCAGGTCTCTGGCCTGCACTAGTCGCCCATTCTAGACTTTCCCAGACCGCACAGATTCCCAGTTCTCATCTTGCATTTCTGTGACACTAAAGTCTGTAGGTGGAGCCTGACATCTCACTAGGGAGGACAATGCACTGATGTGGGGGTTCCATAAAATTAGATGTTGTTTAAACAGCCTTGTTTGCTCCAAAGAACCCTTCGTGGTACCTTTATTTTTAAGAGTGTGGCTGAGAAAAAAAAACAGTGTGCCAAAATACATGACAACTAACAAGCATCTCCAAAACTTTCTTTGCTATGGTTGATCAAACTTTACATGTTGATATCTTGTTACTTGAAAAATTGACAGTGACTGATTGTGGAGATGCACTACAATATCCTTCTGTTTCTCACTACAGACTGAAGCATACCTTCTTCAGCAGCGCTGCTCACTGAACTTGTGCATCTTTCAGTCGCACTCTGACAGGCTCTCGATCAGTCCCCAGATTATGAAAGAAAGTGCGGGATCACAGAAGCCTTTCCAGTTGAGAAGCTAATGATCTCCCAGCCTCAAAGCAAAAAGACCTCAGCGCCACCGTACCCGTACCCTCCCACCTCGTGCTTTACCCTGCCCAGTAAACTGTCGGTCCAGGCAATATGATAATCACTCAAAGCCCAATGAAAGGCCGGCACCATCGCTCTAAGACCTTTCACAAGCCTTTTTCACTCTGATTCTCACAAGAATAATGTGACAGTTCTGACGAGAGCTTTGATGTCTTATTTATCCTGGCAGCAGAGGTATTTTTATTGAGTCTCACAGCAGCTTATCATTTTGCTAGGCTGTTGTCTTTTTTGTGGAAGCAGTACAACAGGGACTCATGTGATGTAATTTACCCAGACTGTCGTTTTTGTCAATCAATGAGAGACGATGTCTCCTATGTAATCCATAGGGATTTCATCTGCAATAAGACATTTTGCTGCAGCTCAATATCACATGTTTACACTAACAATAAGCGCTACAAAAAAGAACAATAATAATAATAAAAGGACAAATAATAGTTATATAACATAATTTATTTTGCAATTTAAATGCACATTGGTACAGCTTATCAAAAATATATTCAATACAGAATACAGAGTGCACAATGTACAGCAAGGCTTTTATTTTTCTTTGCTCTTAGAAATTAAACAACATATCAATGATGATATAATTCATACATATCATACTATATTGTTTCAATGCATGACAGAAGTGAAAGAGATCATTCGGTCACACATACACCACAGCACACAGGTGAACAGCACTAAATTCTACCTCTGCATTTAACCCATTCACCAAGTGAAGCAGTGGACAGCCAGGAAAACGGTGCCTGTGGAGCAGTGTTGTGCATGAACTAGTTCAAAAGAACGCGTTCATTGAACACGTTCATATTTCAGTGAGCTTTGAACTGAACGCAACTTATTAGTAAATCAAGAACTTGAACGTGAATTTTATGTGTGATGAACGGCGTAGACGTC
>JBBKCR010000001.1:25986411-26025873 GCA_037577295.1 Ladigesia roloffi
CTTAACCCCAAGTTGCTCCAGGGAGACTGTCCCCTGTAGTTAGAAATGGAAGTCGCTTTGGATAAAAAGCGTCTGCTGAATGCTGTAAATGTAAATGAATTCAAATGTTATGTGGTGAGCAGAGCTTTTGTCATGTTGGCTAAGCTAACCAGTCTTTTTCCTTTGGCACTTGTTTGGAATTAAAATGTTGTATGCAGTTGGTAAGTAATACAGGATAAGACTGCACAAAGTTGACATTTTACACCATGTGTTTATGCCGCACCACCTGTAGGCACAGCTGTCATATTTGGAAACAGTATGAAAAGTAAATGCTGTGAGGCAGTGTTGGACTCCATGAGACTCCATGATCAACGTGTAATGTGTCAGCAGTATAGTATAGTTGAAAAATCGATATGCCTAGTTGGCCATACCCATATATCTTCAAATATTTGATTGAAAGTTTGACCTTGTTGCTATCCAGTCAATATCAACTTTTGCATAGAATACCTACATTCTGCGTAAGTGGGAAAAATCTGTGTGGTTCTCCTTGAAACTGTGCAGTCAAACTGAATTCTTCAGCAGTCAGGTAATCAGTGTGCAAGCCCCGAATGCATTTTTAATTCTATTGAATTCTTGATAGCTTATAAAATGTATTCTTGATGTTTTACATGTTGACATGCTTTGCTGCCTTCCCTTATAAACTATAGGAAAGATGACGTATGTTTGCATTTTTGTATTGAAAGTCTGGTTCCTATATCCAGACAGACATATTGCATGATAAATGGACTGTGCATTTGTTAGTCATTATGTTGTCATTTAATTAGGCTTTTACCTTTATTTCACCTATGTTTTCCATCCACCTTAAATAATGAATTGCATTTTACCTTAACATCCCCTGAACGAAATGCCCACAGTAATAGATGCAGCGTGATCTGGAATTGAAGCTGCTAGCAGGCATGAATCATTTAGATCTGCACGTAGACAGATGCACGGACTGCACGTTTAAATTCCCTTGAGGAGTTATGAAATAAAACCTTCTGCCTATCCCACATTCAACAGAATAAATAGATAGATTTTCCAATTGCTAGAGAGTTCCCATTTCTAAAACTTTACATTCGGAGCAATAATCTTGGTCATTACTCAGTACAGTTTCATTTAAAACCATCAGTTTATCTCATTTCCAGCAGTGACTAACTGTTGTCATTAAACAGAACTATGCATATATATGTTGTTACAAATGATTCATTTTCTTGGATTATGTGGTGCTGGAAGGAGGTTTGATATTCGGTGATCCTTAGCTACTATACAGCCATTCTATTACTGTTCACCCTTTGATAAAAAAAGAAGAGAAAAAAATATATTTCACACTATGTTTATCATCTTGTAATTTTATATTATCTGTTTATTTTTTTATCTATATTTCTTGTAACTGTTTTAGGAGAATTCGCAAAACGCAATTCACCATGTGTCTCACCAAAGCCCCATGCAGTAATATGTGCACAGTAGATCATTAGGTGTGTCATTTCACTGGCTTATACTAATCCCCCTCGGTGGCTTTTAACATCACTACCTCAGACAACCTTATAGAATCTCAACTTGCAAATGATTCTGCAATTATTCCTGATATCAGCTGGATGGTACTGTATTATTGCTGCCCTGATATGTTTACTGACCCAATAAAAAGGCTATATAAAAGGGTCCCTATCCTTCCTTCATTATTCTCCTCCACCCCGAGCTTTGCCATTTCATTTTCATTTTGATGCAAGACAGGTATGAATTTTAATGTGCACCCCTGCATTTTAAGACATCTCTTCAAAATGCTGAGCAATTGTTCTCCGAAAAAATGCGAATGATTGTGAAAGAAATGTTAGTGGTTAGATGATACAGGTGATAAACTATAATATATGGGTTCACCAATATCTTAATTTTGGGCCGATGCCAAGATCCAGCAAGATCCAACTACCAGATGCTGAAAATTTAGTTTTGTTTTTTAGGTAATTTGCCAACATGCTGCAAATAATTGTTTTTTTTTCATTGTACTTATAATCATAGAGAAAACCGAAAGCATAAATAAAGGTATATGTATGCATTGGCATTTCTTTTTTAACAATATTTACATATGCATATTTTACTATAGTGTCTGAATATTTGTGTGTATGTATGCATACATATGTTGTGGATATACCCACTGGATGCTTGGTGAATAATAAAGAATTGTCTAAAGATTTGTCCTTGCTCACTGCATCTCATGAGCATTGTACCTTGAAGACGATGGTTAAGTAATGGAAAGATCCCCATGAGCAATATCTGTGGGCTTAAAATGGTCTTAGTGGTCTTAAAATTGTCCTTGGTCAGCCTGTTATGTTGCTAGTACAACCACTTTTCCAGCAGTGACTGTCTGGCCAGCAGATATTGGTTGTGTTTCAGGTGTTGGTTGTAAATAAAGCTTTGGGGGCACTCTTGTCTTTTGTTACAGTTCATTCCTGACAGGATTCGAAAGTGTGGGAGTGTTTTAGCTTGAAAATGGACACCTATCCTCCCCATCACTGTGGGAATTTCTGCTGGAGGAAATCCATTAAACTCGTTATGTCCTCAAGGTGGCCATCAATGCCATATGATTTATCTCCATGAAGTGCTCTACCATCTTCTACACTGTCAGATTTGGTGCTCAGGGCACAGTCCTAGAATACAAGTTGAACCGATTTCCACTTTGCAGTGACTGTATGTCTTTGATTTGTGAAGTGTCAAGATGTTAGCTGTTGTAGTCAAGATGAATGCCTCTATTTCCCTTTCAGATGCTTATTAATTTATTTCTTCCTCTGTTGTATTTTTGCCTCAAATGCAGTGATATAAGCAAAGTTTTGCCTCTGAGAGAAATGATATTTTTGCTCATTGATAGGTGCAGGAGGGGCTCAATTGAAAAATGGGTTAATATGATTTTCCCACGCCTATTGATGCAGGCTAACAGCCAAAATCAGATGCAGTATCAGAGGTGGGCGAAAGTCATTTTGATGGAAGATTAGAGGGAAACAATATATTGTTTCATGCTCAGTATCGCCAGGGGCATGAACTAGATAGGCAAAACGGTCAATTGTCACTATAAAAATCAGCTTTTAATCTCGTAGTAAAAGCTATTTTTCACTTGTCCTAGCTGTGAAGAAGGACTATATTCTTGGCTAAGAATGTGTGCGAACCAGCCCTGGAGGAGTGTAACATTATCAGGTCTGATCTCCAGTCAGCATTTGACCTCCAGTCTCCTTCTAAAATTGCTTTGATTGTGGCAAGCCAGTGCCCAGATTCTCAGCGAAGACTCCAGCTGTCTTTCCTGCATAGCAAAAAGCAGTGTGTGGTTTTAATTATTTGAAGTAGGTTCAAATATACACACGTTTTTTACGAATACAAAGGTATTCCTTTCCTAATACCATATATATATTCGGCCCCACCTCTAATATAAAAAAATATACATATATATAAATATGTATATATATGTTTTATATATATATATATGGAAGTCTGTATGTATGTGTGATAAAATGTGATTAAGTAGATGAATTAATCGCCACACCATGTAATTAATTATATAAAAAATTGCAATATATATATGTATATGTATGTGTATATGTATAAATAAGTTGTGCGTGTGTATAGAGGTATATTTACATAAAGACCTGCAAATGATTGTTAGCTTATAATAGTGCTGAAGCCACTCTGTCCTTCAGATGGAAGGAGCCAACAAAAAAAAGAAATTGTCAGTAGATACAAATACAAGATACTTACCGCTTGGTTGAGTTTACAAGATCCACTCCTCATCAGCTCCCATGTCTCCTGTGCTGCTTTGCACAGCTGGTGCAACGTGTACATGGAAAACATTATTCAGTATACTTGAGCAGTGATGTTATGCAGTAAGACCCTTTCTCTGGGACTTCTCCTGACTCTGCATCATTTTCAAAAAAATCAAGAGATGGTCAAATATTTTGTTGCAAACTACCATACATACTGAATTAGTAGTGTTTAGTATGGGAAAGCATATCCTAGATATGTTCAAATTCGTATTTGTTGCAAACCTGTGTATTTTACATAGTGCTGTACAAGCAGTAACTGTCCATGTTCATTTGAACCAGATTTCCTAATGTTATTAAATAATTGTAGTGTTCAATTCTCTTTCATAAATACTGCCCAGTGGCTTCAGCTTAGTCAGTGCATTAATAAGTTATTCGGTTATATTTAGGTTTTTTTTGCTGGGAGTTTTCCAAATTGTGATGTCCTAAGCATTCTTCGTACGGTGTGGTCAGATAGGTGGTGACAGAATCAATAAACAAGAAAATGGAAAATGTTCCCATAATTATTTTGACACGTGAATTTCTGTTCTAGACTCCATGTTAATTAATAATTAGCCGATATTTGTTGGTTGTGACATGTTTTCTTGGGTCGGCAGGCCTAAAGTGAACTTTATCATTAGCCTCACAGACACTTGTGGTAATTAACTCCTGACTGTGCCAATCTAGCTGAGCATTTTAAATCCCAGGAGGCATGCACAAACAACCTACTGGTGATTCCCTGGTGCATTCTGTACCAGTGCTCTCATAGAATCAAACCATGACTCAAAACTTTGATTAATTATCCTATCCCTCAGGAGCTAGAGGGGGAGTCACTTGACCTAAATCTCGGTGTCTTATGGGGAAAATGCTCCCGGTGCCGGGTAGAGAACTAGGCCCGTATAAAGTGGATGCAGATCTAGTAGCGGCTACAAGAATCAATGTCACCCCCAAAGCAAATGTGAACATAATTAAAACTATCTCTAATTTATGCCCTATTCATCTTCTACTGTGCCTTTAATGTTTTTTTTTCCTTCAAAAACACAGCTTTTTCCTAGTCTGTTTTTGTCACAGCAAGGTCAGTAGAGAGGAGGATGGAATTGCTGACAGCAAGGATCTCTATAAATTAAGAAGTGAGGCACAGGCACCGCTGCTCAAATTGCTTTTGACACTCTACTTACTGAATTCCCACTCTGAAAATAGATGGATCCAGGATGGGAAATTTGTTTTTTCCCCATTTTTATTCTCACTTCGCGATCATTACAGGCTTTATATATTTCACTCACGTTCCCCCGAATATTTTTTCAATTGAACCGCTACAAGAATGTGCTCATGGGATTAATTTCTGAATGTAACTGAATTAACTTAGCCTGTAAAGCTTTGTGTTATCTGTCCTGTGCGCCTTATTTTCCTGAAACAACATTTCAAAGTGAGACAGACCTGAAAGCAAGTTTTCTTTAGCACTTATTCAATTAACCCCTTGAAGCAGACAAGTCTCTCAGCACAAAGGTACAATCAATCCTCAGGTCTGTTCTTTTCATCAGGTCTTATAGCGGAAGCACAAATAAACACTTTGTACACATCGACATACTGTTGATGCGCGCTATTTGTTGTTATCTGTATACGTTCGTCAAGACAATGAAATTAATCAGAAAAAGAACAAATACTTTTGCCCCATGGATATAGCAACATTATTAAGATAGAATTAAGATACATTTCAGAGTCAAAAGTGGAAGGTTTAGCCTGTTTGGTATCGTATTTTCCTCCTATTGAGACTAATACAATTTCAAGTGTTGAGAGTGGTTTTAATAAATAGAAGTCTTTATTCGCTGCACGCTGGCTAACCCTAATCCCAGATCCTTTTAACTAACACAGCATTTTCTGTTTCTGTTTTGCAGACAAAAACTGGTCTTGCCTTGCTGTATGACGACGACACCAATAATACCTATGACATCCGTTTAAAGTTAACAAAAGAAATGTTGATTATACAGAAACAGGACGTGGTCTGCATAGGTAGCGGTGCACATCATTTAAACGTAAGTACTAAGGCTTATCCTCATAAAAGGTTCAATTTATCTGATGCCAAAGCGTCTTTAGATGGATGTTAAGAGCAGAACATACATCAGCCTTTTTTTTTTCTTTTTTGACCTTGCGCGCAGTACCAGTGCAGTGTTGTGGGAGAGTTGCTGGGTAGCCTGACAGATTGCAGAGGATCAGCAAAAGGAGAGGCATTAGAATATTTTTCATTACATTTAATATCCCAGTCTAGCGGCATGATGTAAAGCAATATTTGTAAGAACGAGAAACATCTTTCACAATTTACATCAATTGGCCCGTCCTCAGTTACCCTAGTACTGCCATTGCATAGAGAAAGACTTTATACACAGAGTGTATCATGAGTTTCATTCAGAGACCATCAAGTCTGGGCTAGTACTGAATGAAAGTCTAATCACGATATGCATGTCAAGTTATCACTGTCAAAAATGTAATTGTGATGAAGTTGATGCCTTTATAATATTACCAACTAAATTCCCATTTTTTAAAGCACAGAACTGTTGTACTCCGAAGACAGGCAACTGGGGGCCTTGGTCTAAGTATCAAAGTATGTTTATTTTGCCTTTTTTTGAATACATAGCCATAAGGATGTTTAGATAAATTCCATTATTACTTTATCAAATGCACAAGAACAATTGTTCGGTGTGAATCTCCTTTGGGGATCAAAGAGAGCTTTGTAGTAAAGATTAAAGCTCATTACGCCATCAGGAACAAAACTGAGGCAATAGTGTGCATGGGTCTCTGAGTTATGAAGTGTGGCTTCAGTAATGAGCGAGCGGTAGGTGCACGACTAAAACACACGTATTGACTTTTATTTATTTCAGGGAGGAGCTGAGCATAAAGTGCCTGTGGTCATTTCGAAGATTTTCAAAGATCAAGTAGGTGAGGCCCTACCACGTTTTTTGTCTCAAGTACTGCACCACTAAATTAGTTGAGGCTCTTAGTGATGAGGATATTTTACTGTCACAACTGTCAGCTGTGATTAACACTTTTTAAGTTGGTAATTTAGAGTGCCCACAGTGCCCAAATCCACTTGATCTCTACAGGCAGTCCGTGTGAAACCGTGTAATTAGAGGCCATCACCCGTGCTGGTTTGCTTATCCCAAGTGTACACAAGCTCTAGGACAGCTCTGAGTTGTGGCTGTTATGTTGCCGCTGAACCATGAAAAATGAAGAGCCTCATATAAAGCGCAACAGAAATTCTAAAGTCCTAGTCCACTAATAGGTTCTTTTCCACGGCAGAAATAGAACAGCATCCATTACAAATGGTTGTGTGTGTGTGTGTGTGTGTGCATGTATATGAACAAGAGAGTGAGAACAGATTTTTTTTTATTTGAAGTGTTCCACACAAAGGCTGCCACATTAGTTCATGCCAGCAGTGAGACTCGTCCATGCGCTGATGGTTTTTCTAGTGGCTCCCTGAGCCATCAGATCTCATGGCCAGATGCAATCAATTGGTATTTTAGAAAACACTGCGTTCATTAATAGTAGGCCGAGTCCAGGCTGTATCATGCATGCACTTCGGTCTTCTCTGATTCTGAGAGCAGCTTGAAAAACTCCACGGAATGAGTAAGTGAGCTGCTGTACAGACTCATCAATCAAATAAAATAGGCTGAAGAAAGGTGTGAAACAATTGCCCATAGCATCAGACGTTACGTCTGCAAGTCTCTCAGCAGAAAAAATGGATGACGCAAGTTGTGTCAAAGCGTATATGGAGCCATATGTTCAGTTGCAGTAATGCAAACATGTCAGAGCGCATTTGAAAACTAATACCAAAACGTCCTGGCAGGGGTTTCTGGAAGCCCATTTCATAATAGTTTGAAGTATGTGTTGGTTAGTGTTTATAAGCTTCTCTCATCTTCAGCTCAGCGATGCCTCAGAGGCAGCTTGGCTCGTTTTAATTTACGCTAACTTTTGAAGCCGCAAGAAGCTGTCCAGAAAGTGAACAGGGTCCCATTGTTTTTGTCAGTGGTGATAAAATATTTAATACATCGCAGATTTGTTTGAAATTTGGATTACATTCAGTCTCGTCTCGCACGCTGCTTAGGGCTTTATGACGGGACTCATCAGCTGCCAGTGCTGATTGCCGTTTTCATTGCATTAGTATATATGAAATGAGTAATTATATAATGTTTTTATTAAACAACTGACTCTGTGTGTCTGGCCTACAGCGGATCAGACAGGGATGCTGTTTATCGGTGATGCTGTGCTACAGGTTAGTGCAGTGAGCATTAGCTCGCTCTTATTCCTCACACTGCCCAGGGCCATAGGTGCATGTCAGAGCAACGTGCTCTCTGCATTCTAATGATGTCCTCCTCTGATTCATTTTCTCCAGGTTGACTGCAGGTTTAACCTTTGATCTCATTATACGAATCTGAAGAATAGCAGTAATGAGGCATTTTAAAAAAGTGTAATCATTTATAGGGTCTTGCTACAAGTGCTTGAAATGGAGAAGATGTAATGAAATGTTATACCTTTCATCTTCTAATTTCGAACTGTACCCTATTTTATTCATAGTGCACCTCATTGGGTTTTTTTTGCTTGGTATATGTGACAGAAAGACTTACAGCTCTGTATAAAAAATCACTGGAGAGACCTTTAAATTTCAGTGACATTTTGGTGTGATTTGCCATCCTCACTGCACTAGCATGCATTGACACATATATCAGCAAAAAGATGGAACCTGGTATAAAATTCATGTTTTTTTATTCGGGTGTATAGTTGGACCTAATACGCTAATAATGCTAATAGGATAATGAACTAAAATGCACTATTATTATGTTCAGACCAAAAAAAAAACCCAATATCAGATACATAAATTAGCATATTTGGATTCAAATGGAGTAAGATAATATGGATTTGCAAATGAATGGCTCAAAACGTGATCTGATCTGAATAAAAAGTAAAGATGACCAGCTTTCTGAGTCACTGTCTATTTATTGAACAGACGGTGGAAACAGAAAGGTCTGGGAAAAAAATGGAGACAGTTATTCCTGTCCATTCAGGTGCAGCTTTGACCTTCCCTGGTATATACACTGATCAGCCACAGCATTTAATCCACCGACAGGTGAAGGGAATAGTATTGATTATGTTGTTACAATGGGACCTGTCAGAGGGGTGGGATAGATTAGGCAGCAAGTAAACAGACGGTTGAAAAAGTTGACTGCCTGTTGAATGTTTATGAAGATATTCAGCACAGTTGGTGCTCTGCCTAAGAGTGGGTGTTCTACAAAGATCAGTGCAAAACATGCAGCATGGATTCTCAAACAACAACCCCAGGGCTACCGCTAAGAATCTGCAGTATCTCCTGCTCTTAATAACAAACAAGTTCATGATTCACCTGGATGGTTCATATTGCTATTTTTCTAAAAGTATACTTTTTTGGTAAATGTTCACAGAACTATGTTTGGAGAAAATTAATCAGAGACCCATCACTGCTGTGAAGTATGGTGGCGGCAGTTTAACAGACTGCTTTGCTCTCTCAGGGCCCGAACTGAGACAGGGCCTATATTTTTACCTTATTGATTATTATGAGACTTTACTATGACTCATGAAAGGCAGATCACATGAAAGGCATGCTTGTAATGGAAAAGATTTAATGAAATGTTATACCTTTCATCTTCTAATTTTGAACTGTGCTCTATTTTATTCATAGCACATCTCATTGGGTTTTGTTTGCTTGGTATATGTGATAGATAGACTTACAGCTCTGTATAAAAATCAGCAAAATATCCATATAATTCCAGATTTTTCACAAGTTCTCTCAATGTACATTTAATGCATTTATTACAGGGGACAACAAAAGAAAAGTTGGCACATCAATAATTGATTCTCACACACCTGTTAAACATGTCAGTTCTAAACGAACCATGTTTGTGAGACATTTTTATACAGTTGACATTTTATGATGTTATTTTAGGCTCAGAAAAAATTGGATAGCATTATAAAGTAAGAGAAAAGTCTGAAGTGGAAGCACTTATGTTACATGTTTCCAGTAAAACAAAATAATTGTAATTTCCTCGCAAATTGTAATGCAAAGAAACTCCTGTCTCATGCAGGTCAATGGAATTAATGTGGAGAAGTGCACACATGAAGAAGTTGTGAGTATTTATTCATCATTTATTCTATTACCTATCCCTACTCTGTTGAAATCGGTGATATACCATCAGATGGTTTGCTGATGCACCCTGTACATATCAAAGAAATGCTTCTCTTTTTCCTTCTTGGACTTCAAGTATAACAAATCAATAAGAGGTCGATTCATTACAAGTAGACACTTTTGGTTTTGGTTTGATTCTCCCTCTCTCCCTCTCTAAACAGCTGAACGCTCACATCCAGGAAGCCAAAAGACATGATTACTGATCGTACTTGAAGAAACCACTACCTGACAAAGACGAGCACTCTTAACAGGAACAATTTCTTAGCAGCAAGGGCTGGATAGAGAAGTGTAAACAGAATTTCAGGATGTGTCCAGAATGGAGAACAGAACTGTAGATGATTATACAATAACTCAGAAAACTGTATAGAGAGCGGAATGAAAAATCAAATTAATTTCCGGGATGCTCAATATTAAGGGAGACTCCTTAAGGCAGATCATGTAACAAGGAATTCTAAATGGACAATTGCTGCATAATATTATTCTCTATGTTGCTGTAGATAGCAAAAAATATGTAATGGATAATTGTGTATAATGTATTGTTTATGCTGTTTTTATACAAATTGAAATGTGTGAAACAAACACACATTTGGTTTCTAGCTTTAACATTATTTTTAGTATACATTTTCTCAGAAACAATTAAATAAATTAATATAAATTAAAAGCATATGGTTTTAAAAAGTAGTGTACTGAAATTTAGAAGCAGAATTAGGGGTGAGGATAATTTTTTATAGACTTTGTTCACATTTTTTGCATCAATTCCAGCAAAGCCATCTGTGTGAGATTGCTTTCAGACTATTGTGAGTGTCCTATGGAGGATAGACTTTCTTGGTATTACTATTTTATGCTGAATTATAGTTGTTATAGTTATAGTGTTTTCAGGTTTGTTTAAGCCTGCTGTTTTTTGTTGTTGTCACTGGTTTCAAGCAGATAACACTTCTGTTTGCTCTTAATATCTTAACTTTTCATGACACAACAGTGAGAAATGAAAATAATTTAAAAAATGATCATCATGATTACATCCGTTTCTGTCTATCTCCTTCATTACAGTAAGACTTGACCTCACTGTACTGTGCCATTTCGTTTTCCTGAAGATGTTGTAAAGGAGGAATGGGAAGCTTTAGTAGTTCCATTTCTAGTCAGGATTTAGAGACCCCATTTTCATCAGAAATGTCCTTCTCTATGAAATCTTTTAAAAATGGGATTTTATCAGAAACATCCAAGGGCCTCTTTACAGGGATATTCTTGTCTTTTTTCAAAAGAAGCAGTGTAATATATCTCCAAGAGCATGATATGATGTCAACCATAATGTTTTAACCCTGTTCAACCAAAGTAGATACATTTTTAAAAATGTTCTTCTCTTTTGCTGACCTAAAAGATGCCATATTTTGTGCTTAAGCATGTCAGCACTGAGTGTGGGCTCCACAGGGGTGTTTCTGGGAAAACACCCAATTTAATTTGGTGTCAGGCCTCAGTGGAAACGCTTTACGAAAACTTCAAGTTGATCAGAGCGGGAAAACTGACTTCAGAAATCGACTAATTCCTCTGTTTATGGTTGTGATTATATGATCAAAGGCGTATAGCAGATATAATCATGTACTGAACCAGTTCTGTTAAAGGGACAAAATGTATCGGGGCTATTTCAAAAAGCATTAAAAACTGTTTAGAAAAATGGAAATACATAAATTAGTTGAACGCTGGCTTTTTCATATGTTTGGTGTGTGGTTTTAAATCCTGGTTTGTAGCAGATGATGCAATTTGAAGCTAGCATTGAGAGGGTAATTACTTGTCTGAGCAGCAGTTAACCAGCCTCTCACAATCACATGAAAACCCAGCTGAGGTTACAGAACTCTTTGTAATTACTCTTGGAAGCTATCTTGAACTCTACTGCTGACTTATTCTTTGATTACATTTGATTATATTTCAAACGTTAGTCAATTAAGTGCAGTGTAGTCATTTTATGCGTTAGCAAGCTGTTCCTTTAACAATACCAGCTCATCTGCTTATCACATCGACTGTCCAGCAATGTTAAATGGATCTTGGTCTCAGTATGTCTTCTCATCGCCTGTAACTCTCTTTCTTTGCTTCTCTCTCTGTATCTCTCTCTCATGCTCACTTTCTCTTTCATGCTCTCCTTCCTTGCCTTCTCTCTCTCTTTCTCTATCTCTCTCCTTCTCTCTCATGATCCCTTTGCTTCTCTGTCTGTCTCTCACTCTCGTTCTCCTTTTTTGTTCAGGTTCATCTCCTACGAACTGCTGGAGATGAAGTTACCATCACTGTGAGGTACCTCAGGGAGGCACCAGCCTTTTTAAAGCTCCCATTAGGTGAGCTCTCAAAGCTTCGCTCGCAGTGCATCTTCACAGGCAAAGCTCTGCAGGGGGCTACTACAAAGTTTTTCAAGCATCATAAAGCTAAGACCCTTCCTTGAAATGTAATGCAGCCGCTGTATAATGACCCTTTACTGGATTTTCTCGTTTCACTAGTGACCTAAATGCCTTTTTAAAATGTGTAGTGGTGGGTGATATTGTAAAAAAAGTATCAGCATGATACTTTAAATAATATTCATGATACACTATGTCACATTGTTTTTGGGGGGGTGGGCAAAAAAGAAACAATTGTGCAATGTTTTCCAAATAGCTTCAAGAAGTGTGAATATTGATCATTTTTATTCAGTGTTTAGTTTTTTTGTGTTATTTATTTGTATTCAGTTTGCTGCATTGCATTGAATTGAATACTGTCAAACTTAACTAATATGCCTTCTGTAACGATACATGCAGTTGGTCAATGTTCTTTAAGGATTGGCAGCATAATGGAATTCTCAGAAAGCGTATTATAACAGTAATAAATATCGTATTCCCCAGCTGTAATGGGCTTAACATTTTTTGCTTAAGTGTAATGGAAATAATCTTTGTGACAGAATTATGGTCTTGCTTTTATTTATTGTTACTAAAGTAGTTTTCTTCACTGTCTGTGTTTTACCAAACACAGCCAGGCATAGTAATGAAACTAGGCATTCTTGCAAAATCACAGTAAATTATTTAACAAGCTGTGTTGTTTTTAGGCTCTCCAGGACCATCGAGTGATCAAAGTAGCAGAGCATCTTCCCCACTTTTTGACAGTGGTTTACATTTAAATGGGAACTCAAGCAACACAGTGAGTGCATCTCTCTTTATACAGCTTCCCACAGGTAGTAGCATTATTCTTGTGTAATGGGTCGCATTCACAACAGCTGAAAGCCGCCTGAATGACAGAATCAGGTTGTAAATACAGCACTGTCAGGGAGAGAATGTGTAGTTGACTAGGCGCACATAGTGTCAGGCTTCATCGTCAATAAGAATGATTCTTAATGCTGTTTGTGACTGGTTTCTATTTGTATCCAATAGAATTTTGTTGTAACTTCCATGCATAGTAGTAAAAATTGTGGGCTCTGATTGGCCCAGCATTCTGAACAGGAATTTCAAACGTCTGTTCCAGTGTTAAAAGGTGCAAATGTTATTTCATTGGAATGCTGAGTTGAGAAAAGTAGTTATGTTTTAAAGAAATGAAAAGCTGATGAATGGACTCTGGGGCTTTGCTCCTATGTTGTATGGGACCAGGGACCAGGCACCTCCCGCATCTCTCAATATTACACATAGTAGGGCTGAATGATTTGGGGGAAAATATCTAATTGCAGTTTTTATTACCAATGTTTTCACTACGATTTTACAGGTATTTTCTTTAAAATAAGCTCCAGTGGCCACTTGTTTAAAACTGTCAGTTGTTTGTTGTGAATAAATGCTTTGGGCATAATTAAAGTAAGGCTGTTCGTTTCAAAAAAGAAAAACTGTCCGAAGTGCTGAAAGTTTCTTTAAAGAAAAGAAACAACTTGAGGCCAACATTCTTGACAACAGGCCTGTTATTTTGATCCAAAAACACAGAATGTCTTCTACTTTTTTGTGGCTCGAGGCTTGAACACACACAGTCCTGTGGATGTGTGTACGGGTTTCTCAGTCTGTTTAGTTAGTCTAACTAATTTGTAATGTTCCACTTTAATCTTCAGGCAATACTGTTAATTTAAATGCCCTGTAGTTATTAAATGTTAAATATTTATCATCATGATGCCCATCCGTTTCTGTCTATGGTAAAAATTTAGCAAGAATGAATAAGAACCTTGCCTCTGTGCTACAGTTAACTGATGAGTTTCAAAGCCTGTTCATTTTGTTGAAAAAGGAATATTCTTACATACATTCTGCCTGCATGCTAACACTCTTAATTGATCGTAGCACTGACAACCTCAATCAGAGTTTCCCAGTGTAAACCATAAAAACTTGTCAGTTGTGATAGTTAAGTGGTTTTGGTGGGACGAGGGTACCATTTGAGTAGCTGTGACAGTGTTCATCTTTTTTTTTTTCCAGCAATCGATATGTAGTCTTACATGCCTCCTATGGAATAAGAGATTTGTGTACCTAGGTGGCTGCCCTGTCAATTTATTGCCCTGAAGTTGGGTAGGAACCATGTACATTGTGTGCAATAGCAACTGCTTTGTGAAAACAGTGACATTTATATGGCTAGGTGCACTACAGTAGATGCATGACCCTAGCTTATTATGATTCATTTTCTGAAGTAGTGCTACCTAGTGAATAACGTCAATGCAAAAAGCAAGCCCTTCACTAGATAATAGCTTGTGATGGAAAGGTTTGAGCTTTCCAAGAAATTTCATGCAAAATTCAGCAGCCTGAACATGTCTGTGTGAATGTCCAGTCATAATGAAAGGATTATTTATAAAGGAATACAGATGCTATTTATCCAATTTCAAGCAAACAACCATAAGATGTTTCCTCTGTTCCTCTGACATGATCTGTGTTCAAAATTTATTTTTTGTCTCTAATTTTTACAAAATTCTAAAAGTCCTCATCAGGTCATTTTGACCTCTTGCGTTTTTGGCCAGTTCTCACATTCACTTTGGATCCCACTGATCACCACTTCTGCCATTGTCATATTACACACCACAATGTGGTATGTCTAGTAACAGAATTGAGTTGTGTAACCAACACAACTACCTACTTTCCAATTAGAGTAAACTTACTTTAAACATGTAATTTAAACAATTACAGTTTTCTGATTTTGATTCTGATATGTGGCAATATTCTACTAAATGACCCTGTACACAGTGAAACTTGGATGGAAAAAAATCCACAGGCCTCTGCTCTGGAACATATTTTTTTGCTCCAAAGTAAAAAACACATTTTTTACCTAGGCTAAAACAGCCCACCTATGTGAGTTAATTTTGTCTGTGTAATACACGGCATTAGAGAGTTTTATGACAGTGTTTGAAAGGGTGGGACTGACATTATCATGAACTGAACCAACCAATAACAAGACAGAGGGTCAAAGGGTTGTGTGTGGCCTGTTTCTCTCAGACAGGTCAGGTAGCTGACAAAGCCTATTAGGCGGCTCGCAACCAAACGGAGCGTGCCGAACCAAGGTCAACATGCAGTACCCCAGCGTCTGTTCCACCAAAGCATCAGAGGTTTCCTTCGCATGAGTTGCATTACGTGTAGGGCTGTCACTATGTATTATTTTCACTTCAATTTTGATTATTTCGAAATGTTTTAATAAAGGTAATATAATGAAAATGGACATATTTAAAAATATGTCTAAATATCTCAAAGATTTCATTCAAATTATTGAATATACTTTTTAATAATTTTACGATAAGATAAGCTGGTTAAAGAATTGCAGATGCAAATTGCAAATTAGTCGCTGTAGATACATTAAGAGAGTGAATTTCCATCAGTAGTGTTTTGTTGTTGTTGTTTTTTTATAAATAGAGACACCTAGACATACCCAGAGAAATAGTCCCAGCCCTTCAAATTGACATGCAGACTGAAGGACATCGCCTGAAATTGTTATGGACAGTAATTATTCCATGAGACATGGGCGCTGTTGACACTGTTGTGAGTGTTAATCAGATCAATCATCAGCTCGCTCCTTTAGAGATGCCCGTGCCCTCTGGAAGCTGAATGAGATTTGTTTTAATGAAGTTCTTTGAATGAGATATGCTGTGCTCTCGAAAAGACTAAGAGAAATGCAGGGATTGTTTCTTTCTTCTGGAGAACAAATGAGCAAACAAACCATCTACAATCTAGGTTGATTCATTATTAAACACTGAGTGGCAGTCACTACATCCAATTAGCAGGCATGGAGAGTAAACAGTCGACTGCATTTCTTCTATTGACACTCTCTTTCTTTCTTTTCATTTTTTTGCTTTCACGCTCATCCTGTCCCTGCTGGAAGCCACAGGACTGTGTTAAACATGAGCTTGCCTAATTGATGAGTCAGCAAAAAGTGAGCCTTCCTGTGTTCTCTAATTGAAAACTTAAAAAAATTATTTTTATCTGTCTTTATTCTCGGCATTCCCTTCCCTTCGGGTTATTAGAATTCGCAGAGCTTGACGTCCCCTCCAGGCTCCTTTGACTTTGAGTTGATTGACAATGTTTTGATTTCATATTACCCGCGGGTGAGCATTGATTCATTTACATGCCTTCCAATAATTAGTGTCGCACCTCTCATTGCCTCAAATATCTTGAGGTATGGCAGGGAGACTAATATGAAGGACAACAATGTCAGCTCTGCCGGCGTTTGGCAAGGTCCTCGGTAGCGAGCAGATATTCTGTCACCGTAATCCATCTTGACACGCTGACAATATTTTATTCCTTGTCATCTCAAGCTCTCCCTAGCATAGCACAACATGAAAGTCAAATCAACTTTAATTATCCAGCCTTGGTGAGCATAAACAGTGCAGAAGAGGGCGTCTCGCTCTAGAAAACGGCTAAGACGTGGGCCTAATTGGCAATGGCACCAAACTTTTGATTTGATGGCTAGCCCAGGAATCGACTCCCTTCTTAATGTTCTTTGTCTGGGAGTTATTTGCACTACATGGATTTCTTCACATTCAGCTGAAATACTCTCCGTGACGCAAAGACTTTGTTGCTTTGAGTACGGTTTACGATCTAAACCGTCATTTCAGTTGAGCTAAATTTAACTCCTGCCAGTAGTTATCCGTCCGACATAAGTATCCATGTTTTGCAAATAACATGGATACCTGTTTACTGTGCTATTTTGCCTGTGCTGTGTAAAGTTTATAAGTATGATAGAGGTTTATTTTTGCTGGTTAAACATGGTGAAAAATGTTACAGGCAACAGTTTGGACATTGTGTGAGAATAAATTAACACATTCTCCACAGAGAACACGCTTTTGCATATTTTAATGCATAATTACTGTATGATATGATAAATTCACCAAATACAATTCTGGTCCATGGTCACTGTTGAGGATGTGTCAATGTATTTTCACTTAGCAATTAATACAACTGGAAGGGATATACTGGAATTATGTAGGCTATCGGTTGCTGAGAAATCTATAGATTCTTTGAAAATAGTAATCTTGGGTTAGGGTTAGAGATTTTAATGCCAAATAATAAAAAACGACCTTAATGATAAATATTGCATAGCTTTTGACAGGGTTCTTTGGACTTTACTTTAGAAATGATGATCTTGGAAGATTGTGTGGGAGCAGCAGTGGAATTTAACGCCTGCATCAGCATCATGCAAACTGTCAGTTGATCCTTGCCAGTTTTTCAAAAAGGTGCATGATGTGTGTCACAATATTTCGACACGCATGCTAATCTGAAAACATTCAGAGCCTGACAGGGATTTCTATTAAACACATCACACACCTGTATTGCACTAAATTCAATTTAACACTCTTGGGTCACACTAGAGTTTAGATTCTCTGCCCGCAACCGACATGGCGGCTCGGGTCGGGCCGATATTTCCTGCCACTGTCCTCAGGCCGGGCCGGGTCGGGCCATGATCAAGCATTTCGTTTTTTTAATCATCACGTATTTAAAAAAATGTCAGGTTTAAATCGAGCTCGGGATGGGTCAGGTCTTATTTTTTGGGCCCGATCTAAACTCTAGGTCACACTAATGAGATATTAGAAAAGCATAATGAGCATAACAAAATGTGCCTCAATAACAACAATTCTTTCATGTTGCCCACCTTCGAATGACCTATTTAAGTTACTATATAAAGTACTATTTTTCACCAAAGCAGGACCAATGTTGCCTGTGAATCTGGCCTTAAATTTTCTCCTCAGCTTTGTAGGAAAGAGTTAGTGGAGACTATTTTATGTACTTTTAAATATGGTTAAATGTGGCTTTGTGTGAGTCATAAAAAAGGCCTTTATTTGAGATTTGTGGAGCTGTGTGCTTTTTGCTCTTTCTCAGAAAGTCTCTGCAGTGTGTTTTACCTCTCAAGTAAATGCTTCCCAAAGTAGCAGTAGCTCGACTTGAGTACAGCTTTTCACTCGTTCTCCCACCGCTGCTGTGTGGTACTGACGCAGGGATGTGTAATCTGTGGAGGGTATAATTTGTGGACTAGACAATCTGAGCTTTCTGGGTCAAGTTAAAAGACTGTGAAGCTCTTGAGGTCTGTGTACAACACAGCCAATTGTACTCTACAACAGTGGTTTCTTGGCAGTTTTACCAAAGATCTAAAAACATACAAAGATGTATGATGTCCTCCAGCTTGGACAGTTTTTTAGTCAAATATTGTATAAGCACAGTGTACTGTTGAGGTAAGAGGGCCTGTGAGATTTAGACCAGGTTGTGCAAATAGGCACAGCATGCTTTAACAGTGTATCATGTCCATCATCACTGTTTCACATTTCACAAAAGACATATTGTAGCAAGACTTTTGATTGAATCAGTCTTTCATCACAAGTCTCGGAACTAGTTTGGTTGTCCTTAGTAGTTTGTGAAGGCTGCTTTAAATGCGAACATGAATAGTCGGCACACTCTAATTTGTTTCAGCCTTTTATCTCTTGTATATCTTAAAAGGCTCAGAAGTTCCCATGCTGTTTGCATATGTGTGAAAGAGTATCAAGCTTTCATATAAAACACCCCCCTGGTTTTCAATCAAATCCTTATTCATTTATTAAATACTCAAGGATGATGGAGTTCTAATGAGCCCAAGTTATTATCTGTGGGTGGGGAGGCATCATGCGGCTTCGCAACTTAAAGCGCTACAGATACTCCTGAATTATGAGCCCCAGTTGTTGTTGGACTGCCTGCACACTGATCAAAGCACAGCGAAGGAGAGGCTAAGATGAGATACTTGTCCTCTCCTCCTCTTACACCCTTTTTCTCTCACTCTCTCTGCTTCTCCCTGTATCTCTCTCTCTCTCTCTCTCTCTCTCTCTCTCTCTTTCTATTTTACCCTTCTCTCATTTACTCCATCTAGGCCCCGTCTTCGCCCTCCTCACCTTCGGCTAATGAACCAAAGTACGAGAAGCGCTGGCTGGATGCCGTCTCCCTCCCCCTGTCCATGGCCCGAGTCTCTAGACACAAAGCTGGAAGCGATAAATTAAGGTAATCCGCTGTGATGCAATACCAGCCCCAAAGTGTGTCACAACCTGGCTGGCTGTTGGTTTTGCAAGCATTTTTCATTTACGTGAGAGGATGTTAAGTCCAATATCTATGCAGCGGCATGCAGCGCCTGGAAAGGTCACAGATGCAGATCGCCAATAGAGGGGCACTAAGGCACCATGGTTGATGAAAAGTAGTTTTAACTTCAGTAGACCAGTGTTAGAAGAAAACAAAGGTTTTATGTATTCTTTTAATCCACTAGACCATCCACTGAGTAACACAGCCAATCAATTTAAGGAGGAAACATATATATACACATATAAAACAATAGCACTGAAATTTAAGGATCATAACTCCTCAATCACTAAAATATAAACAAAGTTATTTAGAGAGGTTTGATATGAAGTCCCATTGTGGAGAAGCTTATCAAATCAGAATTGTTCACAGCCATGGTGAAATCAATGGAATGGAATTCCCCTTTAAATTTTGAGTTTGAAACTAGAGCACCTTCTGGGTTTACAGTCGTTGTATAAGGCCCTAATTCTGCTGCAGTATGAAATAACTGAAACATGAATCACTGAATTATAAAACTATTTGCTTTAGATATTTGGTGTATATTGTCTTTGTCTAGTGGCAGACGCTTGCTGTTATTTTTTGATTATTTTAAAATGGTCAAAGTTTTTCTCTTGATAAGCTCTGGGATCTGGTAGAGGTTTCTCCAAAACTATTTTTGGTTTGAATTGTAATGTCCATGTGGATTATCCCGTGAAAATAGGACTTTGTTTAGGATTAGATTTAGTCTGGGTTACCAGAATTAAGTGTGTTAGGTAGGTTTCTGCAGATTATGCATCATATGCTCATTCTCAAAGAGTAGCATATCTCCATTCATTGATTTTATCGTTTCAAAACATCTTTGTGCGCCTGCCCCCCTGGAGATCCTGCATTCATATCACCTTGTTTAGACCTGAATTCTGTTGCCTTCACACCCCTTCCACCCCCCATCATCTTTATTTGTTTCCTTTTTCTGTTATTCTTTGGCTCTCTGTTTGAGCCCTTTTGCAATGTATGCCTAGGCCCAGTGAAAATGCACTACTCCAGACTAATGGATTTTTTATTGTGTTCTGTCACTCACACAGACAGTTTCTTGGTTTCAGAGGACTTGGCGGCAGTCCGCTGGTAGTTCAAGCAGAACATTACATTCTCCAGGCAATTTCTATCAGAACCAGGCCAAGCAGGGAGTAGTTGTACTGTGCACATGACCAGCATTAATTGAAATGATGGTGCTCTGAACAGCTAAATTGAGAATAAATTGCTACCCCAACTAGCGATGTCAAAAATCGATATACCGAAACAGATACTGTACAGTACAATACTAGTTTTCTACAGCATTGGTATTATTTATATCAAATATGCTTTCCGGCTTACTCGTACTTTTTGTGCACATATGGTTCCATATCGCTGTTGCAAGACTTCCTCATTAGAAGTGTGGTTAATTTTATTTTTAAAAGCCAACAAATGGTGCAAGAGAACAGCTTTGGCTATAGTTGCTTATACATCCGCTATGACCAAACCCCTGAGGGACCAGAACGCTGAGCCGTACTGAGGTTGGTTCAGGAGCACTGAAGCAATACATGATTTTTCATTAAAGATCCCATGACGTGTTGTTTTTGTATGCTTTTATATAGGTCTAAAAGTACCCTAATACTGTATCAGAAGTCTCTTTCTGAAATTCAGCCTTCTGGTGTAGAATTACAGACACTTCGTGCCAGTACCACAATGAGATTTCCCCAGGATGTGCCATTTCTGTGTCTGTAGCATTAAATGATAACGAGGAGGAGAGAGGCAGGGTGAGGAGGAGAGAGGTGGGGTAAGGTGGAGGGTGGGGTAGGGGCCAGCTGGCTGGTAAAAGACAGTTGTATTAATCTGTAGTGAGATTTGTGTGAGATTTCCTTGATAGCGAAGCAGTTAAGATCAGAGCATATTGCCCCGTTGCTTTAAGACTCCTCAAATTTTATTCTTATCTGATCACCCGGGTTTGCAGAGGTGCTCACTCATAGTCTTTTCAGTAAGAGGAAAGGCAGATATTGCACATGCCATAACACTAACGGCAGCACAGTTATCCAAATAACTAAGAAGTATAAAACTGCTATGTAAACACACCATTCACACACATACCTGATGCTATCTACATTTGCGACAGTATCCTGCTAACTAGGCTATTAGCTATTAGCTGCAGAGCTAATGTTACAGCCACATTCTAAGCGTAAAAACCTTGGTAACCCTATACAGCAAAGCAACAAAAGCTTTAAGTTCAGCAATTTTATTTGTAGTTGAGCAAAGGAGAGTTGTTACTGATCCAGGCTTTCAGCAAGACCAGCCCTGTATTGCCCCAAGTTGAGAAAACAGTGGTTGCCGACATACAACTGGCGTCCTAATTTTCAGGGAAAATAAAATGTACTTACTAATTTTTCAGAGGATCACATGAAAGAAGTAAAAAAATTCATTTGTGCTCATTTGTGCATCCAAGCACTGAGCAACTGCAATGCTTCACTTGTTTGCAAGCCATAATATCTCTACAGGTCTTTCACATGCTGGCATTTACAGTCAGTAGGGCATGAGAAAGGGAAGCTAACCTTTCCTTATGATGACATAAGGGAAAAATTCCTGATCAGGCCATCTGACCTTTCATTCTCTCAATGGCAGAGCAGAATAATCAAAGTACTCTTTACGCCTATCGCCATTTATAGCCAATGCAGGACCATAGGCACTCATAAAGTTAAAATTTCATGTTATGGAACCTTTCAACTATTGCCCTGATAAAGTGCTATGAGGATTAATGACAACTAAGCTAACAGCTGTTACTATAAGGTACATAATAATTGCCAAAGCATACATGTGTTTCGACAGCTCAGTGCTCCTGGTGTTCTTTTGTGGTAATTTTCTCTTCTGTGGCTTAGTCTGCACTACTTTTTTGACCATGAACCTCACTTATTTTGAAATGACATTCTCCTGTCTTCTGAATAAGATGGTTTAATAGGCTTTTGAAGCACTTCACTGCCTCATAAGCATTTTTTATTTCTTGTAAATTAATTTAATTTTCTAACTTTTAAATGCCACAGTCTGGGTTTTTATAAAAGTTCTCTTCATGCAGTTTTGAACAAGAACAAATAAACATTTTGCTTGTTCAGAAGTCTTATGCTTATATGGAAATTTTTATTTTAGGAGCATTGTTGAAAATGGTATGAAATACTAATGCTTTTCAATGCTGAAAAAGTATCATGATTTCAAATTTATTTTACTGTAGAATGTTTACTGTATGTCCTCATATGATCCTTCTTATATTCATACTTCCTTGAATATTTTTTTTAATTGATCCAAAGTCCTCATTGCTCCATATGCAAATTACCCACTTTTAGGATTAATAAGTGTTTATCTTATGTTATCTTAAACCACCTTCAGAAATACCATAGTCATATTTAATAGCATTTGTATGATTATTATTTATTATGACATTCTGGTTAAGAACTAATTTTGCAGTCATTTATGTAAGCCATTACTTGATGCCACAGCTGGAAATAGAAGTGACTGCAGATGTGATTGGCGGCCATTTTTGATTCTGTTATATTCCTAAAGAAAAAAAAATACAGACATTGTTTTTGAGGGCTGTGTCCTGAAGTCTTGGAGACAATCATGATGAATGCAGTTGCTCAACCGTCATACAGATATATTTTGCCACTGTAGTCACAGTAACGTCACATTCTGTTGAATACAACGGATAGCTGTCATTAAACACTCAGTCCACCACATCAAAAGGTAATTTGTCTGTGCCATAGACCAAACACACTCTGAAATTAAATGTCAAAAACATCCCATTAGATACAATTGATGACAAGGCTACTATGTCACGTTTTTCTTTTTATAAATACATTTTATTCCATTCAACTGTTTTCAGTCACAGTCTCAAATGAAAACACAACATGAAAACACAACATGAAAACACAGCCGTATAGTTATCCAGGTTTTGGTTTCCATGATCTGACAGTTTTTCCTGTTTTTGTGAAAAGACTAATGGAGTGTAGAACACAAAAGTTATTTAAATGGCACTTCTTTCATGAGAAATTATTTGTTTTGCTAATTATCATTTCATACATTTTATCATTTTATACTTGCACGGAGTGTAAAGTCTTCTTATTTGCCAACCTCAGTAAGAGCAGGAAACTGATTGCCATGGTATTGCTGCTCCCTTTATATTCTACATTTTCAGATAATTGTTTTAATCAGTTTGGCACAGAGAACTGCACTTCTAAAGGCATGAATTGTTTTATGCTTTGTACTATCAATACATTTAATACCCTGACACTTAACAGACTCACATCTCTCTCTTCTTTCAGATCGAATAGTTTTGAAGTATTCGCCTTAGATGGAGTATGCACCAATGTTCTACAGTTTTGCACTGCAGCAGAAAGCACAGACTGGCTTCAAGCAATATCAACCAATATCAATGATCTGACCCAGGAGAGTGTGAGTATTGTGTACCATACCTAGCCTTGATGAGTGTGAGAGCGTAGAGGATGCTGACAGCCCCCATGAACATTTGCATTCTGAAAACAGCGATGCACAGATCAGTGAAGCTAACAGAAATAAGACAATTACACCTAATGCTCATTTTCCACCCACCGGCATATATGCAGCAGAGACTGGTGATGGAAAAGTTGTCGATTGCGGCAGAGAGGTGAGGTCAAAGCAACCCTTAATTTCTGTTTTATCTGAAGCATAGCCACAGGATCTATAAGTATCTGACAGTAACAATGAAAAGTCAGCTGTGTCCTCAGTATCAAGGTCAGTTTCTTGTAATATTTGTTTGCTTCAACAAGCACACAGAATAACATGTTCCACCAAAACACTGTTCCATAAAAATTCCCACCCCAGGTTGGTGTTTCCAGAAGGATGTATTCTCATGCCCAGTTCTCCTGTTGCAGTGCTCAAAACCAAGAAATCAAATCCTTCAAGAATATTTCCTAATGATCTGATTTCCTGTGCAGCATCTTAATTAGAGCACTGATGATCCAGTAGGCCTTTTCTATAGCCGAGCTCAAACATGCTCTGATTTACTGCCACACAGCTGCCTGGTTTACGCGCAATTACTGCCTTTACGTCAGCTAATTATGGATACAGAGACTGATTGCTAAATGTTCAATTAAGAGCTGATTGTATGTGAGAGTGGGAAACGGAACTCTGACTTTTATTGTGGTGACCTATAACCCATAAATAGACTGCGTGACACATGGCTTGGCACTGACGAGTACAGGCGCTTAGAAGGATGCTATTTGACAGATCCTGACCTGCAGTTCTCTGACAAGCCTGTGCTTACATAAGAAGTAAGCTTTGGCTCTGATTCTGCCTGTCATTAATATACTGTCAGTCATTTTGCGAACACAGTAGCTCATTAACAGAGAAGCAGCCCAGGGTGAAACTGTCAGGTTTTGCAGTAGAAGATTTGAATGCTGTAAAATTGTGAAAGGTCAGATAAGATTTAATGAATCTGCAAAGAAATTGCTGTGTTTGGGGATTTTTTTACCCCTCTGAGAAGAAAAAAACTTTCTTCTGCTTATAAGAATTGATTGCAGTATTGTTAGATTTTTTTCCAACAAATAAAAGCAAACTAAAACTTTAATAACTTAATGCAAAGCTGCATTACCTGTCCAATTTATCTTCTGAACACGGGAGTAGAAAATGTATTGTTTCACTGTATGGTGCATTAAAATTGAAGACAAATGAGCCACATGGAATAACATATTCCTAGTGGCAGAAACTGTACGTAGGAGCATGTGGTAAAGGACACAGGTCTAGCTAGCATTGATTATTCTTTTGATAATAATTCATTATTGAGGGTACAGCTGCACATAATCTATGTCCAGAATTAGAGCTCTATAGATTTCTTATCAGAACAGGCCAGAGGACAGCATCTCTTTGACAGCAGCTCTGTACCCTGTACTCACTTATTCCTTATGCACTGTGTGCAAAATGTGCTCTGCAGAAAGATCATGTTCCTTTGATCATGAGGTTATCAACTTTTTAAAGCTGTGACCCCACACATTTTTGGAATGAATAAACCTCAACCCATAAATATACCTCAAATATCTTTTGGAATTTTAAAAATATGGACAAATTTTGCTAACCATTTACAGTCCCTTTAGTTCAGTCTTTTTGAGAAATGATTTAAGAGCAGTTTGTGTAATCATGTGAACTGAATAACATATAAGGTGGAAAGGTTAACTTTTTTGCTGCTGCAGACTGTCACTTATACAACCACACTGTTTTAGCATATATTGATGGTGTGATATCTTCATTGGTGTAATATTTTTTTAGGGCTGATCCTAGTTCGAGTATTCGGTAGTGGAAAAACATTGAATATTTGAAGCTTCGGTGGGAAGGGGCTAAATGTATTCTTATCTTATATTCGCCATCTTGGATTCAGAAATCCATATTTTCAAAGTAGAATTATAAATAAACAAACCGCTAAACACAGCTTTTCTTTTTCTGCCGCAATAGCCGGCCAGCAAGCTCCTATTAGCCCGTGTATTAGCCAGTGCTAACCGGCTAGCCAGATAGCGTCTTCACAAAAAGCCACAAAACTCGACAAACCTTGCTCAAAACTCACACAAACATCTCAAAACCAACTCAAATGCATTTTTTCCACCACCAGCCAGCTGTAAACACTGGCGGTGAAGTGCAAAATAAAACGTTTTTTTTTTTTACTTTTTTCGTTGTTAACCGCGTGGCTCCTGGGTGCGTCTCTCTGGGACTTAAAGTGCGTCATTTCAAATTTCTCCTATAAATTCATCACTGCTGTGTTCTGCTGTGGTGTTTTTTTTAATCCAAATTCAGGCTAAATATACTTGCTTTTACAGGATAAACCATGGTCTTCTTTTTGATGCGCCCCTAGTGTGCATTGTATATTAATATGCCTGCCATGAAAGCTGTTTTGAACTGTGAAGTTTGAGGCGGATTGGTGCGTGCTCAGTGCGTCTATGCGGTTATGTAATGGGATAGCTTGGTGAAGGTTAACGTGCACGTTTCTCGGGTTCTAGGTGGAAGTGTGTATATTAGTATGCCTCCCATTACAGCTGTTTTTCCGCGGCGAGCTGCGGGGAGAAATGCACCGTTAGACCCGGAGCGTACTGGAAAGTTTCTCCAGTTCTGGGTGGAAGTGTGTATATTAGTATGCCTCCCATTACAGCTGTTTTTCCGCGGCGAGCTGCGTGGAGATATGCACCGTTAGACCCGGAGCGCATTGGAAAGTTTCTCCAGCTCTGGGTGGGAGAGCTCTGTGCCGGGACTCGTTGGAAAGGTTATATTGAGTTTTTAGGGTGTGCTGAATAAATTAACAAAAATAAATAACAAAATATTATTAATTATTAACATTAAATGTGTGGTGTCAATATTATTTCCAACTGAAATGCTCTATTCCGGAGTTTAGGTATTTATCCACTAGTTTTATAACGCGTGTCATGGGTTGTAAAGAGTGGAGCTACACTCTTCAGGAGTCTGCAGCTAGAAGTTCTTGGTTTGCAGGGATCAATGTCACGTGTAAAATGTTTTACTTTCTTCTTTCAAATATTAGAATCTCAAAATGAAAACTCGAATGCCATCCCGCCAAACGAATAATCAAATATTCAAATATTCAAGTCCAGCCTTTAATTTTTTTAGTCTTTCTTACAATATAGACATTGTGCTTTTTATTCATAAGGATGCTGATACCCTTACACTTTGCTAAATAATATTGAGAGTAATTGTTAACTGACTGTCTGTTTCTCTGTTTTTAGATAAAAACAGCAAACAAATTCTCTACTCATGATGAGCAGGTAGGCTTATTACTGTGTTTAGCTGTGTTTACATATTTTTTTATACACATACATTTTAGAAATTTTGCAAACCTTGAGCATACCCTCCATATTTGTGTTATGTCTGGGCCTTATCCGCCACTCCCCCTCATCCTCGTGCTGGGTTTCTAAGCACTGCGCCCAAACATATACAACAAGGACAACAGGGCATGGGGAAAAGGTCTCGAGCCTTTTTTGTAGCAATTTGTAAATTTTCATCTGTTTAGCGCTAAATTATTACGATAATTTTTTTATGAAATAAATATTTTAGTACTGTCTAGAAAACACAAAGAAAATATGTATTGTGATGGTGAACTACTGCTGTACTCAGAGGCGGGGTATCCAATCTGATTTTATTTATTTTTCCTTGGTGCTGATTGGCTGCTGCCCTTTGACGCAGATGAAGTCCAGAATTTCTCACCTGAAGTGTTTTTTTATAACTGTAAATTAAATTATTGTAGTACTGTATTTAGCCTGCTTATACCAGAGAAAAGGACAGTGTATACCAAAAGAATATTTGGCGACAAATTGAGGATTTACACTATAAAATGTTTTAGGGTTTTTTTTCACCGTATTACAACATCGCATTTATTCTCAATGCGTTGATGCTTTTTCAATGTAATGTATATGTTTAATTAGATATACCTTATATATATTCTCATCCATTTTATCAGCTCCACTAACCTGTAGGTTTCTCTATTGTTTACAATGATGGACTGCAGCCCTATATTTTCTCTGCAACCTTTGTTAGCCCCATTTACCCCTTTCATCAAATGTCGGGACCACCAGTGAGCATGTATTACTTGGTTGGTGGATATTTCTTAGCGTAGTAGCAACCAGTAGTGGGCATGTGGTGGTGTGTGCCTACGTGCTGCAGAGTTGGTGTTAGTCATCTAGCTCTGGCCACAGGACATTGTTGGCCATCTCTTTTTGTTTGTTGAACTTCAGTCTAGCAGTGACACTGAGCGTGTTCCACATTTTACAGCATATACACCACTAATATGCCACCACAATGTCAGTGATACTGCTGTGCTCAGAATAATCCATCAACCAAATAATACCTGCTCACTGCTGGTCCTGTGGGGATCCAGATCGTTGTTGAATGGGGAAAAAATTGGGAGTGATAAATGATGCAGAGAAACAAAAGAACTACAGTATCTGTTGGTAATCTACAGCATGCACCTTATATTGAGCTGATAAAGTAACAATGAGTGTGGCTACAGGGCATGCGTACCTAATGAAGTGCCCTACTAGTACTTTGGTTGCATGTGCAGATGAAAAAAATAGTTTTATATATAGAACAGTAGCAGAGTGTTGCTCTTTCTGGCAATACCCACCATTTTTTGACTAAAAGGCACATTTGACAGATGTCATATCATGTCAATTCAAACATTTGTAGGTGCCTTTTAACAGTACCGTTTTATTGTCAGTACTGTTTTGTGTCCTTGTCATTGCAACCTAGGGTGTCAACAGGAGAAAAGCCACCTTGTGACTGATTTCATGCTTAAACGTGCATTGTCAGAATGATTTAAGCATCTAAAAAAAGGTATTGCAGATTTCTTATGCAGTATTTTCAGACAGGCCAAGACTGAATCTGCCAGTGTTTGTGCCGTGCTCAGTGTGAGCAACTCTCTCAGATGGGAGAATTTTTGCCGTTTCAGGGCAATTGATTTTCAGCTAGCGAATGTTTCTCTGTGCAGATCATCCATATGGGTTGGGTCTGTGAGCACCTTCACAGGAGTGATGCCAACCAGATTCAAAGCTACAAGTTTCTAGCATTGAAAGGATCCTCTCTCTACGTTCTCAGGGGCCCTCCTGTAAGTCCAGAGCAAAAACAGTGAAAGTCAAAACATTTTCTTCACAAAACATAAATCATAAAAAGCACAACCCCAACCAAGGACGCACTTTTTGAGTCAAGGGGATAGGGTAGTCAATCATGAGTTTGGCTACAAATGTCCCATAAACATCCTTTAGGCACCCTGTGGTGCTTTGCAGATCTTAGCGCATCCTTCATAATCACATATAATGAATCCATTTGTTTTTAATGGATTGTGCAGAGGACAAGCCATTACCATATTACCTATATTACTTGTGACAAATGTTTTCTTTTTGCCTTCCTTCAGTTGTGAAATACAGCCTAATTTTGTGTTTGTACCCATTTGAGGATTGCACATAAAAGTCACCCTTTAAAATTTTTGCATGCTGTCCTTTTAGTTTACAGTTACCCACTTACAACTAAATGTTAGTAACATTGGCTCAAATGATAATGGCGTACAGTAGAAAACGAGTTGGTTTGTAATACCTTGTAGAGACAAAAACATAGTTGTATGCAGAATTTGAGCACATGTTTTGTTGCTTTTTTCAGTGACTCCCAAATATTTGTATATCTGTGTTAGTGAATATCATACTGTGGTATTATTTCAGGTACATATGTTTACAGAATGGATTACCAAGTTTCAACTTGGCTGGTAAATAAAATTGCAAAAGATTTCAACATTGTTTACAGACAAAATATACTAGGCTGTAGTGCCACAGAAATTAAAAAGGGATAAAAATTCAGCATCAGCAGTTGAGCAGTGTTTCGAACCATTTTCTTGCACTTTCTTTTGAAGTTTGTGAATGGTTGATGATCACTACATTGTTCTGTTTTCTCATGCCAGGCCAGTTTGTCAGACTGGGCTCAAGCTGAGGTCACATTTAACCTCTGTGAGGTTCTCTTTAAGGTTCACAAGGTACAGCTTCCTTCTTTATTACTAGTCTATCATTGCTCATGCTGTTAGATGTTCTGGTTATGAACAACAGGGCCACCATAAATGATCAAGCTCTGCAGTAGCTGCCTACTCTTATTGTTATCTGTGTTTGTTTATGTGCGTGTTTGTGCAGCTGTGGATAGCGGAGGACTGCTGGATCCAGACAAAGCTATACCCAGGGCTGCAGCAGGACTGTGAGTTGCGGGACAATGAGCCTTTCTGCTTCAGTGTGCTGGTGGGGCATGGGCAGAGTCATTGCTTCAATGTGGAGTTGGGCACAGAGCTGGCGCTCTGGGAGAAGGCCTTCCAGAGAGCCGTCTTCATGGAGGTGCAGAGAGTAAGAGTGAGTACTGGGGGTTCCGTGGGAAAATGCAAACCTGGCAGAATTTTCAGGCTGATGGCCAAGGAAATGTACTTTTTAACAGATGTTCTGAGACTTTATAAGGTCTCCAAAGATAGCCCTTTCTCAAACAGATGGAGAGTAGTACTTAGGGGTGTATTCTGCCATGATTT
Source organism: Ladigesia roloffi (assembly GCA_037577295.1). NCBI lineage: Eukaryota > Metazoa > Chordata > Actinopteri > Characiformes > Alestidae > Ladigesia > Ladigesia roloffi. Next base: position 26,016,973 of record JBBKCR010000001.1, read on the forward strand.
AAAAAAGCATGACTGTGTCAAATAAAGTACAATATAGAAACAACTTTTGCAGCCATTCGATTAATCATTCTTTCTGACCATGAGCATCTATGTGTGTGTGTGTGTGTGTGTGTGTGTGTGTGTGTGTGTGTGTGTGTGTGTACAGAAATGATGCACAAATAATTGTTAATACAGCCAATTCTTGGATTGCCGTGCCACTTGGACGCCCTGTAAAATTATATCTAATAAAAACTAATGGGTTAAAAATTGGCTGCATATTTGCAATGACTTAAATGACTAATACCCAGTAGCTCACTTCTTTTTCTGCCTTTCAGCTCTACATTATAATCTGTAAATCAGTCATTTTTTATATTGTGCATCTGTTGTTATTTCCACCTGACTATTAATTTCTATGTATATATTGGTATATTTATTTTATACATTATATTCTTAACCTGAGAACAGATGCAAGAGCATTTCTTAACACCAGCAGTCCACACACACACTACAATTACATGTTCTCGTTTATAAGTGAACCATTACTTTTAATTATCCTCAACAAGGCAGTCCATACCATGCAGAAATGGAGGCAAGCCTGCATTAACCATCTGATTTGTTCCTTTTCAAACATTATTATTTTCTTTAATTAAATTTCTCTGAAGAACCTGTTTTGTAAGGCCTCTCCTCATTGAGCCGTTAAATTGACTCTCCTACACAAAGGTTGGCGGCATCATTGCTCTACTGATGAACTCCTGCAGGGCAACTCTTGTAAAGTATGAGCTGAAATGAGTTCAGGGGGTGAAGGATTTAAGTTTTACCCATTCTTTCTGCCCATTTCTCTTTAAGTCAGCCTAGTTCAGAGCACAGCTTTTCATTATGGCTCTGAACTGCATGTGTGTTCTAAAACCTGTGAATGCAATCTTTTAGGATGGCTACAATGCCACGGTATAAAATGAGCTCATATCATGATTTAATGGTGGAGATTGCATAACTTTCACAATTGCCAAACACATGAATGATTTTCAAAAGAGCAACTACAGGGTATTACATTCTGTCACTCTGCATGAGCTCTGCTGTGAATGACTATTACTGTCAGTCTTTTTTCAAGGCACTGGAAAGCTGGTTGGGGAAGTTACTCATCTGTCCTTGACCCAGGCTTTACTTGCTGGTTAAGCTGTGCCTGCAGGTCTAGCAGTTACAAAATATAAAATAGAAAGACTACATTTCAGATTAGCCTATCCAAATAAAGTGCGTGGTATTAGGATTTATTTTATTTTCGTATCTTAAGATTGTACCAGGTTTCAGGTCAGGGATTTCAAAAAATGACCAGCAGTGCTTGGTGTAATTTTTTTTTTTTACTGAATAGTAAAGTTAGAAAAAGGCAGCTCTGAGCCTAAGGGCTGGGATGCTTGGTACCCCTAACTAGAGACATTTATAAATAATACAAAGGAAGGAACCTGTCAGAAGAGATTTGAATCTTGACAATACTTAAATGCAGCAAGGGCAAAGTAGCAAAGTGTAACCCCCCCCCTCCCCCAAATCAAATCCTGGGCTGTGGTTCTGCACCGATGTTCCTTACAAAGCAAAAGCCTCTCCAGCAGTTCTCTGCTTCACTCTTTCAATAGTATTCTCTATACCAGTCTTAGTTTATGTCTTAGCGACTTCGTAAGCTGGAAGTGCCATAAGAAAGCAGTGTGAGCGGTTTATGAAAGAGTATGAAGATATAATAATCATATTATGTTCTGTGGTGTATTCATGAGGAGAAGTCATAGGGAGTTCAGGCTCATGACTCATCCAAGTTCAATTTCATTCCCATTTAACCGTGTGAACAATAGATTCTAAGGCAAGCGGCGAACTCAAGAGGTGGAAAATGTTCGCGTTTGATAGGGAGGGCAGAGCGAGTGTAGCGCTACTCTTTCAGGCCATATTAAGTGAGATTAAATACTGGTTGCTCTTAATCCACACTGACCAAATCCTTGTAGGCAATGCACACAACTATATTCATCAATGGGTCTGCAGCATGTAGTGCCATTTCTTAGATGTAATTAAGATGAATGTCTCCATTAAACGATCTGTGAACCAGCAGCTTGTTGACCACGTCATCATGCCACCAGCACGGTCATTGCACTTGATTAATTAGGATTTTACAGCTTGGTTTTGGTGTTGGATTTTGTAATTCATGGTGCTGGAAAATTGATGGCTGGCTTAAAGAGCAGAGTTAATGCTTCATGTGGTTTGGTTGCTGTCAACCTTCAGAGCCACTTGGGATGCTGATGAGTTTATTCTGCATGTGTGAGCATGCCCAGTGTGAGGATTATCCCGAGGTGCTTTTCCAAGATGCAGAGGAGAATTGCACGCTATGCTTCCTAAGAGCAAAGCCGTTTTTACACAAAAAGAAACAACCAAAGGAGGGTAAAAAAAAAAAGGACAGAAAATGATCAGCCCTCTTTCCGCCTTAATGATGTAAACTTGAGACATTGTCCTATGGGAGGCTATTGAACGTGATGGAGGATTTCAGTTAGTGGGTGATTCTCTGTTCTCCAGCCAATTAGTCAAACCTCCTGTGGTCAAGAGTAAGTGCTCAGCAGCTCATCTTCAGCTAAGACTTGCAACTCAACAGAAACACAGTGTGAAATAAACATGAGCAAGGGAGGGAAAATAAAGGCTCTAATTGTTTATCCAGCTTTTTAAACATGACTGCTCTTTTAAAATCTGCTGATTTCACCATGGGTCTTTCAGCAAGGCACTCCCCAGTTTGGGGCACTGCAACATCGTTGTCTTTGCCACAAGCTGGAGATGTCAGACAAGGTTCAGATGCTCTAAGCATGCTGCGGCATCAGACACAGATGAGATGCTGACTTATGCATGGTTAGAAAGCCAGTCATTGTTTGCCAACACCGCTGATCAGACTTCAGCTTCACTCAAACTGACAGGAAGATCCTAGACCACACCTCACTGTGTGTTTTCTAGAATTCCCCGAGGAAGCTCTCCAATTAACGCTGTGTAGTCTGCACTTTACATGTCACAGACAGCGCTCACACAAGGCGACAGTAAGCGGTGGAAATCCGCATCAGCAGCATCTTGCCTTTTCTGGCAGCTGAATTTGTTGTGCCTCCTAAAGCATGGCAGTGCATCTGGAAGGAGAGCATGAAGTCCTGCCTCGGTTATTGCTGACGGGGCTCTGTGATTAAGGCTATTAGCAGTCAATCCCTGTCCTAACTGGACCATGGAGCCTAAAGTGCACCCCTACTCAAAACCAGTGCGAGTGAAGAGTGGAAAAAAAAGGCTGGATTTGAGCGTGCTAACGTGCTAACAACACGAAATTGGGTGTTCTGTCATTCAGGCTGATTGAATTCCATTTGCAAAATGATGAAACAGGAGGTGTAGGACATGCAGCAGCTGCAGCACTGAGCTACCAAGTGCCGCTGAATAGGCTTATGCAGCACAGAAATGTTTCCAAAGGACAGCATGCAAAGTAGAGCTTATGAACCTATTCACTGTGTGAGTAAGTTTCATGGTAGTTAGATAAGAAATTAATAGGGAGCCAGGAGAAATCTTGTGCAAATAATTCTCACATTCTCTCAATATTAGTCAAGGATGTGGAGCCATATGTGGGACAGATAGTTTGTATACTTTAATAGCTTCTGTTCAAGCTCAATAGATCTGCTGCTATGGTAGGACGATCAAAATGTTACAGCGAGGTGACCATAAAATCACTCTCCGGCTCCGCCTAATTGATTTAATGTGACCACTGACTCCATTCCCATGGATTTCATGCATACAAATGTTTCCTCTCCCTGGAGGACCGGATGGTGATTTTAAAACAGAGTTCTCAGTGCGCAGCACAGCTGTGATGGAAAACACCAGATGAATCTAAGCATGATACACCTTTAATCATTTTGGATAAACGCATACTACTAATCTAATTACGGCGAAGGTTGAGAAGTAGATTATTAACCAACAGAAGAAAAAGGAACCCAATTACACCAGGCCTTTGTGTTGTCCACCGCTACCATGACTGCTTTTTTTCCCAGCAGCGTCCCATTATCGCGTGGCGTATATTTCTGTGCAGATGCAAGAAAAAAGTCTCAATTAACAAAACACCCTCTGGCCGCCCGTCCTCTAAGACAGTTTACTAATAATATCTAAATTGTTCTCTATTGACTGCATAATATATTCATTAGATTTCAAACCCTTTGATTTTTCTAATTTCCCTTTCTGCTAAGAAGAGAAGTGCTGGGCAGCTGTTGCCATAGCGACTAAACTATACCTGTCCTATTCTTGCAGAAAGTGAGTGCTCCACTGGCAGTGGGAGTGCTGAAAATATTCCCTTATTTACATAAATATGAATGGAACAGTGGGAAAGCATGAGCAGGATATGATGAACTGGTCAAGTTTAGTCAAATGTATGTATATAGTGGTGTTTTTTTATCTTCTGTCACTAAGCAGTTTTACAGAACCCTAGGTGTACAGCCCAAGGATGATAGAAGTGGGGAAGACCCCCTAAATCTGGAGGAACCTGTCATCCGCAGGTCAATGCCAGATAGCAAAATAGAGATGTTTAACAATATTTAAGAAGCAGAAATGTACAGATGTACCCAGCGATGAGCAGTAGTGTATGGTTATCAGTTGTATGATAAGTTGGAGTCAGCAATTTGTATCAGAAGCTTCTCCCGGAGTCTGTGTGTAGAGTAGTAGCTTTGGTAAGGGGGTGGGTGATCTATAGTGGTCGAACAGGTCTGGAGGACAAGTGAGCAAGAGACCCTGATGATGGTCGATCTGTTCTAGAGTACAGATGAGCAGGAAACCTTGACAGTGTTCGATCAAGCTGAATGCATGGGCCGCAGTTCCCCTCAGAAAAACTTGTCTTCCAGTTTGGAAGAAAAACCAAGTGTAACAGTTATAAAAATTACAGATTTGAGAAGTATCGTAAACATGAATGCGCCCTCAGATGTTTCCTCCCAACACAACTGTAAACAAACATGAGCAATCATATGACAGTGGTGGGAAGACAGCACCAAAATCCAGGTTACTTCGATTCTCTTTTGAACGTGTTGCACTTTTTATCTATCTGGAAACATTAATTACCAGTGGTGACATTTCAGCCTAAAAAATTACACAGAATATATGAGATTTTTTGAAAACTGTGGGACTTTATATGGGCAGGCTCTTCCTGTTTCTGCAGCTTTCGTAATTCTGTGAAGTAGTAAATTGCCAGCACCCTTTTTTGAAGTAAACATATAGTATGATATTATAAGATACTTGTATGATAACTGGTATGATAAGTACTTACGGTTAATAACATTTAGGGTTTTATGTAAATAGTGAAGTTATTTTTTAAGCAGAGTTTGACATATTTGCATTGCTGTAGTACTCTGAGTACCTTCCTGAATTAATTGGTAATACGTGCAGAAGTGTCTTGCCCATGGTCTGGGGGTGGTGGTCTTGCACCGGGGCAGGTTGTGAAGTTTAGGTGCGGGGTTGGGCACGCAGTATGAAGTCACAATTTACCATAAATTCCAGCCGCTACTTTTTTTCCCAAACTTCGGAAAGTGAGGCTTAAATAAGGTGTGGCTGATGCATGTTTTTTCCCATGCCGCACAAAACATTTTGCTTCGTAACTAGAGCTGAAATCGGGCTGAGTCTGAACACCATGTGTCTGAGTCCAGCCTGGCCTGACACTTTAACTCTAATTATTAGCCCAAGCCCGATTTAAACCCCACTATTTTTAGTACGTGGGCTGATGCTGGATCATGGCCCGGCAAACGGCTCGGGCCGGGTTCGGTTTCGGGCAGAGAATCTAAACTGTTCTCATAACCAGATCCGGCGCCAGATTTCATATTACAATGTGTGACACATGCGGCTTAAAATGTAGTGCGGCTTGTACAAGTACAAAATAGATTTTCTTTCTTAAATTAGAGCATGCGCCTTATAATCAGTCCGGAATTTACGCGCTGTGAAAACTGTCATGCATTTGACTACCATTTATGTCGACCCCTGGTTATAAGTATATAATTTGTCAAAGTCAACGTAGCTTTGAAATTTAATGGATGTGGTCAGATATCCTGGTTCTAGGGTGGAATTTACCTACCATGGGAAAGAATTTCTCAAGTCAAAGTACTGGAACATCGTAGCTAGTGATCGACCAATATTGATATTTTATTACCAATACGGATACCAGTTATTTGCATGTTTATGTGCCCGATAACCGATATTCAGAACCGATATCTATTTACTATTGTACTTCTTTTTTGACACAATTATTACAACACTGAACTTTTTATTTATTTATAATAATCACTCCCTCCCTGCATACAAATTAAAATTAGGACAAAAAAAAAATTACTACAAAAATCCCTAAAAAAATTACTAAAAAAGGGCATGGTTACTTAAGTATTCAATGGTGCATAAGCTACATATCTACAAACTACATAAACTACATATCAGTTATTTATGTAACACATCTAATGTGTGCATTAATAGGTGTTATTTTTAATAAAGTTTACTAAATATAGGAAAGGAAGTAAGTATACTTGACCTTTGCATGCAGTTTCCCCTCAGACATCTGCTGCAATGGCGATCAGTCATGTAATTCTGTTTATCGGTAAACCCGATATTACAAAACTTTAAATATCCGCGAAAATATCAGTAAATCGATATATCGGTCGATCTCTAATCCTAACATCATAACTTAAATCCAGACTATTTTATAGGTTTTTTTTTCATGCATAAAGAAGCAGTGTGTTTAAATGCAGAAATCAGTGGATCAATTTCTTTGTCAAAGCAAAACCATTAAATGAAAAGCTGGCATGTCAAAGTGCAATCTGTTCCCCATATTTACAGGTTCTCATATTTTACAGGTTTAATATGAACTGATCTTACTCTTTTTATTTGACAGTCAAAAACCTACATGTGCAGTAGCCAAGGGAAGATACTGTGCTTTACAGTTGACTTCGAATCTGGCTTCTCCTGTTCAGAGAGCATTTCGAAGGTAAGATAGCTGAGAAAATGACAGTCTTTACTTTGAGACACACTTCGGATCCTCTGCATCTGCTTCTTTTCTGGTTATAATCAGGCGAGTGGAATATTTGTGTGCACTAATTACGTTCGAAAAGGAAGGGGAGCATTCAGAGTCTTCATAGACTTTAACTTGTGCTCAGATTATTGCCTAAAGTAAATTCCGAGGATACTTTCCCCTTATTACCAAAACATGGTTAGATGAAATGGCTTAATATTATATCAGGATTACTATAATCTTGATTTATAGAGTACTTTGAATATTAATAGGCCAACACGAGTAGATTTCAAGGCTGGCAGACTGGCCTAAATCTGGGCTTTATTCTTAATGATTCAAAACTAATTTGCATGGGAGTGAGTGTGCGTTAGCTGATCGGTTTCTCTCTGTAAAGCAGCCGTTACAATGAGTTGAGATGACGTATATGCAAACGAGGCCCGATCAGGCCTTTCAGCAGCTCCTAATGAGCTGCTTTCAGTAACGACTCCAGCTGTCCGTCTTTGTTTGTGACTAAGTACAGCACGATTTTCACGGACTTCTACAGCAGTCCATTTGCAGAGTCACTCTGTACGAAGCAGGTAATTAATACTTTCGGTTCAGAATGATGAAATGAGAATTCAGGGTGAAAAACTGTTAAAAATATCATTCACATCCCGTGCAGGCACACTGTATCCTCTAATAACTACACGCGAGTCCTTGTGGAGAAAGTCTTGCATACCTTTATCTTATAATGGCTATCATTCATGAGCCTTTCTCTTTATTTTGACAGCTGAAAGCCTACATAAAAAATAACCTAGGTGATCTAATGTGCTTTACCAGCATTGGCGGTCTCCACTCTAGGTTTAAAGCAGATTACAAACCTAAGTTGAGTGAGAAAAGCCTTCCTTTACTGATCCAAGAAAACTCATTGCAATTCTGTATCCAGCACACAAAGCTCTGTAGTAATGGACATTTGTCAACTTTGACTTTGCTTTAGCTTTTTGACCTGCCTGCTATATTTGATTTCCTCTGATCTCATCATCCACAGAAAGTCATTTGGAGATATAAATTCTCCCAGCTGAAGGGTTCCTCCGACGATGGAAAGACAAGAGTAAAACTCTTATTCAAGAACTCAGAAAGCAAACAAATAGAAATGAAGGTAAGATCTTCAGCTTCCCATTTTCATGTAATGATTGCAATCTACACTGCTTGTAGAATGATCTAATCTGTAACATTAATATATAACTATAACTGTAGAAATAGTGTCAGTTAAAGGTGTCATTTCATACCCATGTCAATTAACTGGTCAATTCTGAATGAACCAATCATTTATGTTTGTCTTTGGCCTGACCAGGAGCTGGAGTTTGCTAACCTGACAGCTGTTCTTCACTGTATCCACTCCTTCATTGCTGCCAAAGTGGCCTCAGTGGACCCGCTCTTTGTCAACAATCAAACCATCACACGGAAGTACATGTATAACAGCTAGGAATACAAGTGTTGTCAAGAACATCTTGTCTGTGGATTCAGTCTGCTATTTTATGCACAATATCTATGAATATATCTAGTTCTTGTTATTTTTGTATGACTCTTATAAAGAACAATGTAAAACATTCAAAAAAGCTTTTGGACTAGGTGATATTTTGACATGCATTGATTAAAAGTTTGGTAATAAATTACAGTACACTTTTCAGTTTAAACTCAGTTCATTTGATTAAACAGCCAAACAAGTGTTCACATGTGGTACATGGCATTATGATTTTGTTAATGCATGCAATGCATTTAACAATTTACTGACTAAAACGGGTGAACTTTGGAGGAAGTTAAGGTATACGAACTCAAGTTTGTATGTATCCTCTGTATTTGTGTCTTTCTTTAAGGTCACTAACTTTTGGTTAAGGTCCATTATCTTATTCAAATAATTTTTCAAA
>JBBKCR010000001.1:26025973-26044206 GCA_037577295.1 Ladigesia roloffi
ATATATATATAGGTATATAGATATATATATACATAATCTTTTTTTTTTTTTTTTCTGCTCTGGCATTATATTAAACACAGTATGATCAGGCCCATCAGCACTTCAAAGTCAAATGTTCCTATTTTTCTTTCTGCTGCAGCCAGCCTTGTACTGTGAGAGGTGTGAATGCATTTGCCACTAGTTCAGGGTAGTTGATTTTAAATGTGAGTTGGGTATAGGGTTGGATGGAGGGGTTTCAGGGCCTGTGGCAGGAGTTTCAAATTAAAAAGTATATATCTCATTGATTGCTTCTTTATCTCTGTCAAACCACAAACATGAGTGAGTGTCGCGAGTCACTGAGGCGACTCTCTCCGGATAGGGCTACATTTGACACTCCTTCAGGGCAGTGGCTGCTCATAGAAATATGGGGGATATTACTGCTCAGTGTTGTTTTGTAACCAATTTCAGTGTCCCCAGCCAGAGGGAAGGAGGCAAGCATCATAGATATACAAAACTGCGTTTTATTTCTTGCCACGCTGAGCCCCAGCACCCGCCAGCCTCTGAATACTAATACACAGAGATTCATCAGGATAAATGACAGGCAAGGGTGACAGGGAAGTGCCAATCCATATACTACATGGGAAATGACATAGTAACATGTAACCTCCCACTGGTTGCTGGTATGTGTATTCCAGTGGTAGATAAAACAGGACACATTTGTTCTGGAAAGTTCTGGAAATAAATCTGAGGTCAAACTTTTGCAGACCAAAAATGAATTTAAATAAAAAACACAAGTATCCATACAGAAATGCTGTGTTGAAGTGAAACCTCTTTGGAATCAACGTCTGCAATACATTAAAACACAGACATGAGAGTGCTCTAATTTACCGTGCATCTCAGATAAGTTGCAAAACTGATATATTTGTCATAGCTACCGCTCCATGGATTTCTTATGCATGCATAAATTATTAATAAATGGCCTTTGAAGCTTAACTGTAATTAATACTGCATCTGCTTTTAAATTTGTATAAATGGTCCTAGTATGTACATTAGTATAAGTACATTAGTATAAGTACATTATAAGTACATTGAGACTGAAAATGCTTGTTATGATTGTTCATTTAGCTTGTCACAATCACTCACAGGCTACCTACTGCTGTGTGTGTCATTAAAGCATCAGGACTGGAGTTTCACATCAGAGTGCAGAAATCTGGACGTATATTTGCATGTATTGAGTTTATAAACAATGATAAACTACTAATAAGGGATCGCTTCCCCACCATAATATTAAAAGGGTCAAAATTGATATAAAATATAGGTTTATTGTTACCTCCTGAGTATTGAAAGAATTTTGCTCCTACTTCTTTAAATATAGCTTGTTATATGTCACATCCTCACGATATTCAGACATTCATATGCCGCACCACTTCACATTATGCGGCCCTATCCAAAATTAGCGAAGCCATTTCAGCTCAATAAGCAGCCCGCCAATGTAAATGCTTCTAAAGACATTCTGAACATGCTGTAGTGATCAAACCCATTTGGAGCCCGCAGCACTAAGACGTGCCCCCGAGCAGCAGCACTATTTTAGGAACATGCAAGCTATGTTCCAGAGAACGACTTCACAACAAGGAAAATATAGACCAATTGAAAAGAATGTGACCTGCCAGAAATCTCTGCCTGAGAATGGCCCTATTGTCAGAAGCACTGCCCTGAACATCTAGCCTGCAGCTATCGTAACCCCACACTGGGCTGTGGAGCTGCAGTCTGCGCTCGTTTGTGGAATCCTCTGCTCTGAAATGAAACCAAATGGGATTCAACATTTTAGAGGAATAAAAGCAAGGGTTGAAAACAGAGTCCAGAGAGGTGAGGAAGTGTTAAACGGTCAAAGCTTGTGCATTAATAATGAAACACAGTTACCGCTACAAGAATCCCATCAAGAATCCTATTAAGAACTCATGAACCTATTTTTGCTTACAAATAATTTAACCCCATGTGTGGTTAAGGTAATATACTTTGGACTCCATTCACCTGATCATTTCATGGGGCATTAGGACTGAATCCTGATAACGTTTTAATAACATGCCTGTTACTTGTTAAACATAAACATTTCAATGTGGCTTGATATGACAATCAGGTCAGAACAAATCGAATTCCTCGTGTATGATTTCCTGCATTCTATACGAAAGACAATGATTTGAAAAATCAACTTGCCGTTACTCACTTCTTTAAGCTAAGAAGAAGGCATTAACCGCAGCAGTCATTGTTTACAGGATTTTGCCTGTTTACAGTAATTAACCTCCTGTACAGACATTGTGGACATGGACGCAATGCATCAGGGGATTTGTGTCAACAAACGTGGCTTGGAGTACTTCCAAGTATTTTCACTTGTGTAACTTTTGCCTAAAATGCATCTCAGCCCAACTCAAGTGGTTTGAGCAAACAGATTAAAATTGGTTTTGTGCTTAAGGTGATTTTGCACATGCATTTTAATGTGGATAATCTGTTGATGGATACAATGCTTATATATAGAAACAACCAGATGTACGTGAGGTCTTAGATGCCCAGGTGTTAATGTCAGGTATGAACGGGACCCTACTGATCTCCTATATATGACAGTTATATAGTACATGTGGGATCCCTAAGGTCATGTTCACAGCTGTCATCAGCACCTTTACTGACCTGACCACAAGTTAGCAGTGCTAAGAGCAGCTGTGAACATTGTCCAGCGCATCTCAGAATCATGTTTGTCAAAAGATTAGGTAGATTAGGTAGTGTTCATACGTGGTCCTGTGTTGATGTTACAAGTTATAATTCGATCACTCGAGGCGCCTACAGTGGTGGTCCGTGATGCTGATGCATTCCTAACAGCAACCAGGGACCACCCAATCATCCACATAAACACAGCAGAGATAAGAGCAGCTGCCTTATGTAGCTTCTTTCTCCGCCCCCTCTCTTTGTTTGTTGTGTTCGCAGTGATTTATATGTTTGTAACAACCCAAACATACACACAAACAAGGGCATGCAGGACAAAGAGAAAAAGAAAAAAATCATACACTAAAGGTCACCAACTCGAAAAAGGTCATTCTTTACATAAGACGATATAAAGACTATTTCGGGCGAAGTTTACCGTACTAGCTCATGCTGGGAGATTGCTTGACAGTTGTGGTGACAGCTCCATAGGGTAGAGGCGGTTAGAGGTTAAGAGGGCGAACATAAATAGAGCAATTACTTTTCTAAAACAATGCACTCTCTCCCTTTCCCTTCTTATGTGTGTGTGTGTGTTTGTGTGGCACAGATTCCTAGGGATGATAAGCTGTTTGGGAGTAAAAGCTGTCTCCCATTTTTCCGCTCCTCACCAGCCTGCCTAAATGGTCCAGCACACACTCTGCAAGCACAACAGATGCTGCAGAGACAACAGATGAATTCAGCCACTTCCTTCCTAGATGCCTCCACTGTGTATGGGCACTCTGCAGACTTAAAAAAGGTTCTAAGGAACCCCTCGAGCTCAGAGGGCCTACTGATGGTGAACAATGAATTTGCTGATCATGGTGGTCATCCATACCTGCCTTTTGTCGGCAGCACTCCGTCCGCGTGCCTTCAGGAGCCCGGCACATGGCCCAGGGAGCAGGTGCAGTGTTTTCTGGCTGGAGATAGCCGAGTGAACGAGATTCTGCCGCTCACTGCTCTGCACACACTGTGGGTGAGGGAGCACAATCGCATTGCCACACGGCTGAAACAACTGAACGCCCACTGGAGCTCCGAGACAACCTATCAGGAGACACGCAAAATCATTGGAGCTTTGCATCAGGTATGAACTATCGCATTACAGCGTTATCTCTGCCTCTGTTAAACGATCAGCAGGGCCGGCCGTGTGACCAGCGATCAGAAACAATCCCTCCTTTCTACATCACGGCGCTCACGTCATGTGGAGGGAAAAGCCATAATTTCATAACGCGTTCAGTCATATTCAGTGTTTGGATACGATCAGTCAAATGACATGATTTTCTAAAGGAACAAAGTAAAAAATAAACATTATTTGATGTCCATTTTTGTAAAATATTATATTCCGCAATAAACAGTAATTGGTCATAAAATATTCATGTTTTCCCTGTAGAGGATATAGGTATAGGTGTTGAAGTCTTGCAGAACAGTAAGTAACAGTAATGGAAGTCAAAGCAAAATGCAAACTTTAATACCATTTTGCTGTTGATCAAGTAATGATTTAATTTATGACTGGAATGAAGATTAAGAATAGTTGCTAAGAACAAAGAAACAGTGTAATTAAACTAAATGTAGCCCAAAGCTGAAGCTGAACAATAATTGTAATGGAATGGGACTTCTTAACTTAATTTATGTAAAATATATTCCATAAATTACTTATGCTCCACAAACTTGACCTCCGAGGGGCGATTACTAATGATGAAGCTATGCATATTTGGGTCTTATTCGCTTAAATGGTCAAAAGTGCAGGCCTCAGCATTAGGAAATGAAAGAAGTGAACGATATGCTGCAAACAGTGTAACACAAACAGATCCAGTGTCCAAATCTCTAGAATGTCCAGTGGCATCTTAACAGATGTACAGTTATATTGGTAATCAAGTAATTGATAAGGTAGTTTGCCAAATGAATAAAGGTGTTGTTTTTACTCTTTACACTCCAACAGAAATTTTTCACCAGCCTGAAGCAAGATAATGAAAGAAATAATAAACCAAACTACAAATACAGAAGTTTGTTTCTCAATCAAGCATTTGTCAATATGGTGGAGGAGCAGAGAATTAAGTTTAGCTCAATAAATTGATTCAAACTATCAAACTCTGAAATAACTCACCAAGTCATCAATTCTGAACTAGATTTGTTTTCCCGCAGAAATTATATCACAGTCGTTCAGTAAGCCAGCAAAAATAAGAATAAAAACACATGGCTAAACAACGATTTGGACTTTCAAAGCCATCAGTGCTGTCTTGCTGAACAAAAGTAGTGTCATTCTTGCCTGATCTGATCTCAACATTGTTTCTAGCACTGTTAAGAACAGGGTTTATAATTCATTACTTGATTATGATGAAGAAATGGAGTCAATAGTTGAGTTCATATACATGGCACAATGCTTTCCTCTCATCTGAAGGATGCTATGAAGGAGCTGCCATTTCAAAACAAACCAAGAAAAGGTTCATTTATCCAAAGCGTTTTGTGCATGCAGCTAGACGGATGCAGAAGCAGATTTTGTTTGACAGCCAGCCAGCTTTATTGAGAAGAGAGTAGGAGGAAAGTTTAGTTTAGGCTTTTTTTGCACTCTTTAAAATCCACAGCTAAGAATGCCAAGACAGTTCTGTTCTTGCTTGCCCTGTAGTCTGTACTGAGACAACAATAAGCCACTTCCAGGCTACAGCGCTGATGATTCCGATGCAATGGGTAAATTAATGACATTATAATTTGCCAAATGATTTGCATGATAGATGTAGGGGCTATTCTTCTCCCTTGAATGGTTTGCTGTATTGTTCCAGTTAGACCAGCACAGCTAATGCTCTGGAGTGCAAACAGAAAGGTGATTCACCACTGGGCACAGACAAAATTTAGGGATTAAGGGCCTTGAGCCACACAACTAAAGCCGGTCCTCTTTGAGCAGTCTCTGCTGGATCAAAGAAACATTTCATTGCCCACAAAAGGATCTGTAAGGTTGAATGCAGCCCAGGCCCCTTAAATGAAAGTGGCAGGGAAAGAGACTCTGAAGTGTTACGAGAGAGGAAGTAGATGGAATACATCAAGCAGAGTGCACTGTTTTAACAAAGTCCCAGAGGGTCTGACTTCACAAAACCAATAAAAACGCTTTCCACTTTTTGCTACTATAGCTTATAGCTTCATGGACAGTGAGATTTGATATACACATGCCTGCTGCCAAGGAAACAGTGAAGGGCAACACTTCACTCAGGCTGACGTGTGTCATAGTATAGCCTGCTGGAACATCTGCACATCTGCAGTGTGGGTGTTGAGATTCTGGAGGTGTGCTGGGCATTTTTTTTTATGATTTTTCAAATAAAGCCAGATGAATTTCTGCAAAATATCACAGAGGAATGAAGCACAAAATCTTATCTTATCTCCCCACTCAGGATGTCCCGAATTTCGATCTTAGGCACAGATTTTCAGTCGAGTGTATGCACAGACATCCAGAAGCAAACACAGCCTACTAAAATTCATTATCGTAAGGTCATCTGGGATTTCAGACTGTCATTTGATGCATTTTTCATTTCATTTTGGGTGTTGTCACTCATGAGAACTGGGAATTTGAAGAGATCTTCTTCTCAAAGTGTTCACGGTGTACTTAGAAAACATAGATAATCATATGAGTGTGTTTGTTCCCTTTACAGATCATTACTTTGAGGGATTATGTTCCAAAAATCCTCGGAGAAGAAGCATTTAATCAAAATATTGGTCTCTACAAGGGATATGACGAGTCTATAAATCCTTCAATCTCCAATGTGTTTGCCACTGCCGCATTTCGCTTCGGCCATGCTACCATCTCAGCTCAGATGAGGAGACTGAATGAGAGCTTTCACGAGCACCCACAATTTCCCTCTTTAGATCTACATCAGACCTTTTTCAGTCCATGGAAGATCATCAGAGAAGGTGCATCCCCATCACTTCGGAACCTATTTGTTGATGCCAGTTCTTCTTCATTGCAGTCGCAAAGAGATTTCTAGTTAAAGTAGGGAACATCATGCCTGGCTTCTTCATCTGGTTTCATTAAAAGCGTATGACAGGATGGGGACAGAAATATTGAATTTATCAATAATAAATTGGGATTGCTCGTCTGAATCAAACTCCCTGCAATCCTAGTAGACTCATTAGGGAAATAACTGCATGATTTTTCCTTCCTTAGGTTCAAAACTCGAGAATTTCATGTACTCCTAACTGACTGGTCCAAAAGGCACAATCTATTCTTGCCAGATTGTAATATATAAAGCACAAAATATCCCTTAAAACATCACATTTGTTTTTGTGCATAAAAGCACCAGATTGGGTTTGTTTGTTTACCAGGATTGTTATCCAGAATTTATTTTAAGCACTATATGTCAGAGCAAACTAGTTTCTATGAATACAAATACGTTCAGGTCAACACTGAGAGATGCGAGACATGTTTGCTCCTTTAAACTGTGCAGATAACAAATATGAAACTTTCTGAACACCTGCTGAATGATATACCTACAGCGTATCATATTTGTTGACGTGTGTGAAAGTTCAAACACAGCCTCCTAGGCTGATTCCTGGTTGGCGTTTACGCTCCGCAGGAGGATTAGATCCAATACTGCGAGGTCTCATGGGGAGGCCTGCTGCCAGGCAGAACCAACAGCACCTGATGACTGAGGAACTGACAGAGAAGCTTGTGGTGCTCAATATCCCAGAAGCATTGGACCTGGCCGCTTTAAACCTTCAAAGGGGCCGAGATCACGGCCTTCCAGGTTATTTCAGTGCGGAAAAATTGCACTTCACATGCTTAGACTTCCCACAGTTTATTTTCACATCGTTTTGTCATGTTCATTTTCTTTTTTTCCCAGCCATTTTCACGTTTAGTTCATAAACATGCAGTTTGAGAGCGTAAGGTTGTCACATATTATTCATGTCACATATTTACATCAGACGCATATGTTTTTCTTTAGGTGAAAATTAGAGTTAATTTTAATTTAAAAATCATCACATGATTTGTGTAATTGCTTCAAGCAACACTTGAGGCTATGTGTTCTATGCCTTTAAAAGCATAATTAGCAATTTCTTTTCAGGTTACAATGACTGGAGGGTGTTTTGTGGATATGACAGAGTGGAAAGCAAAGCAGATCTGAGGGCTGTGATACGTGACGGGGCTTTGGTTGAGAAGCTAATGGATCTATACGGGCATCCCAACAATATTGATGTGTGGCTGGCAGGGTTGGCGGAGGATCTGCTGCCTGGTGCTAGAACCGGACCTCTCTTTGCATGCTTGATCGGAAAACAGATGAAGATGCTCAGGGAAGGTGACAGGTAAGTCAGAGAGGCAACTGTTATTGTAAGCAATAAATTGTGTTTTCAACGCAGAGGCCTTGTCGAATGAAAAATCATCTCCAAGTGCTTTGATGACTAAACTGCACTATTTCAGATCAATAACGTGAAGAAAAAGAGAAATTTTCTCTGTATATTGAAGTACTGAGACCTACATTTCTTTTTGAAACAATGACTTCTATAATACACCTCTTCAGTAACCTAAATGACGTGCCAATCAAAATCCTGGATGTCCCTCCGGATCTGTTTCAGATTCTGGTGGGAATCCCCTGGTGTGTTCTCTCCACGGCAAAGACAGGAGCTCCAGAGGCATTCCCTGTCTCGGGTGATCTGCGACAACAGTGGATTGAAGGAGGTTCCCCTTGATCCATTCACTGTGGGAATGTACCCTCAGGACTTTCTTTTGTGCAGCAATCTACCATCACTGGACCTCTACGCGTGGAAGGCAGATCCTGAAGAAGGTAGAACATTTTTTCAAAAGTCTGTGTGGGTGTTTGCTCCCACAGCACAACAATCCAACAATTTTTTTTTAACCTTTCCATACTAAAGAGCAGCTATATTTTAAAGATGATGAAATTACACAGATAAGTTAACAGGAGAGGGTGAAAACACAATTTTATTTTCAAAGAGAATCGCTTAAATCATTCCTGTTCAAATTGCAGCGATGAAAACCTAGCAGGCTCCCAGGTGAGACAGAGAATGGCTAGTTCCTTATAAAACTGAAAAATTCATTGTGTGGGATTTGTTACTATGGTAAGGCACTATATTTAAACACTGAGTGAAGTAAAGAATCATAACAGCTTGTTCCAGCCCCCCGGCTGCAGTATATCCAAATGATGTTATGAAAGAAACACCTCTTTAACACATAGCTGCCCAAAATTGGCTTCAACTTAGTTTTAAATTCTCAAATGAAGGACTATACAATTCTACCATATTCCACTAACAAATATTATTTACACAATAATATAAGATAGGAAGCACTGTACTGTGAGATATTGGCGCTGGTGGGCTGTGATCATAAGCATGAGGTAAAAGTTCAGTCCTACTCCCATCCTAATTTAAATATTTAAGGTAGCTGTAGTGTATTATTGTCATAATATTAGTTTGGTTTTTTATTATTATTACACTTTGAAAGATGACAAAAACTAATAAAATGTATTTAAACTTGCAAATTAATCTGCCGTTGAATGCAAATTTATCTAAATTGAGTATTATATTGCAACAGAAAAGAATCTATTTTACACAATTTTTCACATATTGGAGTTTGTCTGAAGAAATTTTTGGGGTCCAGAATAATTTTTTTGTTTTGGCACTGTAAGGATAATGTTCCTAAAACACTAGAACTCCAGAACCACCTATTTAACCCAATGTTTTCTATAAAAATGCATCAGCAAACATCTTTCAGCCTTGTCAGAAGACTTTTTACATTCATAGTTAAAGGAAGTTAATCCCTACTGTTTGTAATCTCATTTTGATATCAACTTAGCTGGAAAAATCACTTCACCACAAGAATACAACATAGATTGTCTGCTGCATCACATTTTAATAGAATCAACAATAATACAAAATGTTGTTGCTGATGCACATTCCATCTCCATACCTGCTTTGTGTGTGTGTTTCAAAGGGGCAGACGGAACACTAGCCCGCTTCTATGCTTTGATTCTATTGAAAAGTGCATCACGGGGTAACGTGGTCAAATTCAACAAATTTCTAATGTTTGTTCGAAATGTTAGCCTCAGAATAAACTTTTAAATAAGGAAACAAAATTCAGACATTGAACATTACTTTTCGGATTGATCAGTAGTAAACGCTGTAAAACTTCCCATCCCAGTGCTCTAGCAAATGTCTGAACATTACTGAAAGTAACGAAAGCCCACTATTGCCTTCTGATGTACTGTTGTGAAGACAATAGTAATGTAATCAAATAGATGTGAGGTTGATTTTATCTTTAGTTTAAATAACGACTAGTGCTGTGACCTTTCTTTCCTAAGGTTCTCTAGATTAGCCAGTGAACCGGCTGAAGTGTTGTGTGTGGCATCAGTCATTCAGATGAGTTTTGACGTATTTTGTTCAGTAAACGTTAGTTAATGACTAAAATAATGTTACATGAAAATGGTACTGTGGTCACAGTGACTGCACCTGACTCAGCTGAATAGCTTTCAGTTTATACCCAGATAGGTATGGTAAGTTTGGACAGTTATGAAGAATTGACAATCATTTACACTATTACTTTAAGGGTCTGGCAGTCCCAGGAGCGAGAGAGAGCACTAGTGTGAGTGAATATAATATTATGACATACTATCGTTGTGTGAAAAATAAAAAAATGCAAAAATTATGGTAGACAGTAATGAATAATTGTGAAAGAAAGAGAAATAGTTGTGGAAAAAAGGCATTTGCAGTGACAGTTGGAGAGTATTGTTTTGTTCATGGCAGAACAGTTTAGTGTGTGCAATATGATTGGGAGAATGGAAATAGATCGGATCACTGTGTGTGTGTGTGTGTGTGTGTGTGATGTACTTCAAATTAGCTCTATTTTACTGTAATGCCCCCATGCCCAGTGTGTATGCTGTAGACTTTATCCAATATCAAATCTTGCACCCACATTATAAAATCTCTAATCCTGATTTATGCACAACAAAGCCTCCAGCTCCTCGGGCAGCACAAAAACCCCATTTTGGTCCACCTAGTACCAATGCTTTTAGACACGATCTGTGAAAATTCCTGTAATTCACCTTGTGGGTTATTATTGAGGCCGTTAATTGGAGACATTTAGTGAAATCCTCAATATATCCCCGACAAATGGTCTTTAGAGTCAGGAATTTTCATGGGCTTGCAATCTATTCAATTCTGGAATTCTGCCCAGTAGCAAATATTGATCCATTAGGAGACTGTAGCTGTGCCAAAACAATGAATGTATTCACACCTGTTACACTGAGGCACTTGTCTTCACAATGAGCAAATACATATTCATTTGTAAATTAGAATTAAGAGCCTACTCGACAGTGAGGGATTAGTTTATAACACATGCGTGAATAGCTGCATTTGAATGTCAGCCTGTTCGGTATTCTGTTCGTAGACGCATAGGGGAAGCACTTGGCATTCTTCATAGTTCCACATATAGGAGGAGAGACACATTTACTTTAGCCTGGTCCCTGTGACCTCTGAGGTCTTGCCACACTCTAGATCTATCTCTAGTGTTTATTCAATCTACCTCTGCAACTTGGGTATGTAATAGGCTGCTGCAGGACTGCCATGGGCTGAGATAATGTCCTTGGGAAAAGATAGAGGGAGGAAATGGATATCACAGTAATGCCTGGGCCTCAGGCCACTGAGGGCACACATATATAGATCTCTTGTGGTAAGGGGCTCCTGGCTGACAAAAATGGCTCTTTTCTCCCAGGTGATTGCCTTGACATTCTCAAGAAGTATACAGCAAATGGGTTCTTTTAATACAGCGGCAAACAAATAAAGCAGAGAGCACTGTGGATCACGCTCAAGGGCCCTTGCCCACCTGAATCCGTTGGGTTTTTCTTTGCACCCTTTGGGGAAAAGGTCTCAAAAGGATATGCATCCGTGTCCGCTGGAGTCACGGATGAAAGCAAAGTTACGGTCGTGATCTTAGAATCGAACATTTCAAATATGGCGAGAGGCATGGCTTCGAAATGACATTTTTACGGAGACATGTCTAGCTTTAATTGCTCATTGCTCTCTGAAGTGAACTTAAACGTCTCCATAGAAGTGCCTCAGACGCACCTCAAAAAGAATCACACATCAGTGCCTACAGAGCCAGATTATTTCAAATGTGTCAGCTTCCTTCTTTTCTTCTTGAATGGAAAATGTAGGATGCACATAAACTGTGAACACTCTTCTGGAGGTGGCAGATTAACACTTTTGATTTTTTCCGTTTCTGTCGCTAGAGATGTGCCTAGCAAACAAAGACTAAGTAATGAAAAACACAGCTTCGATCGATAAGCTAACTTAAAGCCCTAAGTAATGAAAGATCCTACTGTCTTAAACAAATTGCAGTTTCGAAAGCTTTCGAACGGCTTGGTATAATTGGTGTTGTTGTTAGTACAGTTGCTGTTGCTGCTTAATGAATTTCTCCCTGCAGATGGAAGTGACATGGACAGTGAAGAAAGGGACGTATGACAGAGATCATCTAAGTGTCCAAAGGTGTCAACTTCACGCCAATCTGGAGGTGCAACAGCAAAGGTCTGCACAAGAGAAGAGACGTATACAGAACAAAAACAGCCTTTTCATTTGATTTGTTAAAAAAATACTGTTTGTGGATGCATTTAAAGCATATTTCAATTATTACATTTGTGGAAGACTGGGCTATTTCTGTACAATTTGCTATAGATATGAGCACAAATTAACACAAATTATTTTGAAAATATTTGAACACGTTTGCAGTGAACATACGCATTTATGTAAAGGCAGCAGGGCAATCATTTAAACCTTATAAGTGGATTTATTTGTTTTGAACCAAATAAGCTTTATAACCTGAATAAAAATAGACTCTGCTTTTGACAAATGTGGCCTGTTCATTTTTGTCCATAAATTGGAAGAGCAAATATCAACAAAATAAATTGGAGACACTTATGATATCATCTTTGATCTTTGCATGAAACTTGTGCTTGGAATGTTTATGGATTTTAAAGTCTCTCATTTTTTTTATTGTGAGACTAATTCTGCTGTGGAGGTGATACTTCAGCTTGGCTAGCTCTCATAGTGATGCATTCCTGTCACCATGGAGGTGAATAGAATAATATAGGTGTGACTTATATGCATGAAAAGTTACTTATGTGGCACAAAAACAGCCTTCAGGGAGAATCTGGAGAAAAAAAACCTGTGAAAATACCCTGTTTTCGCAGATGGTGTTGCTTGGGGAATATTTGAATGCCTTAAAGCATATTTGACTATAGTACATGTCTGTGTTAAGTTTACTCTCTGTCAGTTTATGCCCCTCTATCCCTCACTGTAGAATTTGAGAACACAAGCCACCATTAGCAGTAGATGAATAGTCTTTATAAATAACTGCTTTTGTTGTGCCACATGGTACAAAAGAACATGTTGCCTGCTTTTTGAAAATAACTGGGTATGCCTATATGCACAAATTTGCAGCAGGTGCACACATGCTTAGAGCACTCACTACTTTTATACCCAAAGTAGAAAGTATGTCCATGTGGGAGACCGAATGATCTGAAGACAGAATGCTGCCTATTCTCCTCTGAGCCTATAAATGAGCTTGGATATATTCATGGATATGTGGGATACATTTACATCTTAAACATGGGATGAAACTCTTTAAAATGCAAAGGCTCAGGTTTGACAAATAGGCACAACATTTACATAAAGTGATATCTTGGCCTGTTTTTGTTTCAGAGATTACAATGCAATGGCAATCAGCCGAAGGAAAGAGAACTGCCTTTGAATTAAGCGGAACCTGAGATGTTAGGCAGATTAATGCCATGCCTGATGCTTCATCCAATTCCATGTTTGTAAATCCGAGCACAATTTATAATGCATCCGGTCTGGCTTCAGAACATCCTCAATGCATTCATACCTTAATTAGAATGTAGGAACAATGCGGTGCCCAGACAATGAGCATAAATTAAACAAATGACAGTTTGTGGGATTTCTGTCTGACAGTGCAGAGATATGGGGATTGTATTTGGTTTGATGACCCAAAAACAACATGTAACCAGCTTTACTGCAAACTATTGGTCTATTATTAATAAATATTCAGCATAACTAAGCAAAACTTTCTTAACAACTTGCATAAATGTGTATTTAATAGTTTTTTTTATTTGTAGAGGCTAATTCCAACAGTCATTAGAGGCAGTGCTAAAAAATAAGTGCAGGAACTCTAATTTTCCGACATATTCTCGGGCCACTGTCGCTGCGTCGGATCAGTATCAGTAAGTACCGGAACGCAGAAAAAAGTGGCGGAACCCAAAAGACAGAAATACAGAAGTTCTGGAACTGCGTTCCCCTGCGATTCTGGCCAACTTCAAGCACTGATTAGAATCATAAAGTTTTTGACGCCATTTCATGTCAGAGAATGTTATATCATGCTAC
This sequence comes from Ladigesia roloffi, assembly GCA_037577295.1. Classification (NCBI taxonomy): domain Eukaryota; kingdom Metazoa; phylum Chordata; class Actinopteri; order Characiformes; family Alestidae; genus Ladigesia; species Ladigesia roloffi. Next base: position 26,040,065 of record JBBKCR010000001.1, read on the forward strand.
TTGGAATAGTGTTTTATATGTTTATGTTGTTTATCAGGAAAGATTTATGTGAATAATGAATCCTGGTGTTACTCCAACATTGCTGTTAATCTAGTTCCACATTATTTTTGGTAATTACTGAGCTTAGTCTCCTGTGTTTTCATGAAGGCATCACGATAAATTCAGAAACGTGCTGCGATCACGCTTTAGGGCTTTTTTCATGCTAGGACAATTCACTTCTCTATATATGTTAATGTGCAGTACATAACACCACCAGTATCAGCAGTAACTGGTGACTGAGGGACAATAGAAGAGAAATAATGAGTCGATTCCTTAGCATTTTTGTTTCCACAGCGGTTGAGACAGCTTGAAAGAGACGGGGTTGAAAGATTGTGAGTCCCTAACCCTAAAACTAATCCTAACCCTAATCCTAACTCTAACCTTACCCCTAAACCTAACCCTTACAGCCACAGGGTAGTGAAATGTTGTGCTAGAATTTAAAAAAGCCCTAAATTGTGATCAAAGCACATTTTAAAATAGATTATACTTCGTGATGACTGCACAAAATGTTGTGAGATTGGGTTGAATGATTGATATATGACCAATAATACAAACACACACACATACATAAAACAGGGTCAAGATTAAAAAAAAAAGATCAAAGTGACAAATGAAATGACACATAAAAAAGGATTGAATGTATATCAAAAGGTAAATTCATGTCAGCTCTAATGTCATGGCAGCTTTAGGTGAGTAGGTGGCAGATAAATTTGCATGGCGTTGAAAATTTGAATAAACCACAACCTGTTTAAATAATGTTCAAATAGCACGTCTGGAATGAGGTACTAAACTTAAAAATCAGTTTGAAACATTACATCAGAAGCAATCAGGACAATGAGGGAAACAATTGTCGCATAACATGTGTCTGATCGTCCACAGCCCTCATTTGCATTCTGCCCAAGTGTAATTTCCATCGCGCACACTACAGAGCAGCGGCGAATCCTGAATTCATGTCACACAGATTCACGCTTCTTATGTGCATTGTTCCAGTACAATGCTCAAATGCGCACATTTCACAACGAGCACTTATTTATTCCTTATATAAGATGTATTCTGCCATCTGCTGTTTGACTAAAAAAAAAGGATTTGTTTGACACTTGCCTGCATACTTTATTAGTTCGGGTGCACATTAAAGCTGCTGTAAACGTGTAATTGATCTACAAATGAGCGTGGGAGCTTCTAAACGAGAAGGTATGGGCATGTACAAAACAATACAGAAAGCAATAAATTATGGCCGTCAACTAGTGGAGTGCACAGAGCGGATCTCTTGCTTCATTAGTATGAAAAGTGAACACTAACAAGAGAAAGAAAATCCTTTTTTGGAGGCCATTTACTCTGACATTTTTTCTGTAAGTGTGATAGGGACCAACACTAAACCAAAACATATCTATAAGATCTCTAATCGACTTTTCTAATAGGAAAGCAGGGTTTTAACAACCATCATGCAATATTTTATAAAATGCAGTTGTCTCTCTGCATGTTGTATAGTTAAGACACAGAGTCAATATAAACAGTTCATAATGGTAGATTTATCATGTTTTGATATATTTAAGTCTTAAAAATAGGGGTGCAAAGAAAGGGTTCTTTGAAGCATTGATGTAGAAGAAACAGTTCTGAATTCTCAAAGAACATTTCAAAGGATGTTTGTTTAGAATCAGTGTGAAGAACCTTTATAAAGTTGAAAGTCCACACAATACATTGGCTGTAGGACAAATCCTTAAATTGGAAAACCTTTATGTCAACACTCTTTGAGGTCATCAGATGGGCGAGGTGGATCTTCTGTGGTATTGCATGAAAACACTTTGTGTCAACCTGATTTTTCATTTAAGCACATTATGATACAGAAATTGTCATTTATATTTTTACCACTGATTCAGAGTTTACCAACTTGGTCCCTCATGTTTATGCTTTATCAAATCATTTTTAAGAAGTTTGCTCCAGGATGGATCAATAAAGTTTTCTGATTCTTACAAACCTTCCCTGTATCCTCACATATGAGTCTGTGATTACACAAGGCAAAATCTTTGGCTGAAATGTAGACGCTGAAAATCTGATGTTGGCACCATAAAAGCATTTAAAGATCAAATCAATCTGCAACAGTAAACAAGCTGAAAATAACAACCCTTAACAAAAGCACATTTTAAATTAATGATATGCTAGTGTATATTTCAAGTTCAGGTTTATATATAAGGCACATTGTCATTTAAATGTCATTCAATGTACTTTACAGAAATATAATTTAAAAAATCTGATAAATAAGGAAATAAAAGACTATAGAAAAACAATACGAGAAAAATGAAAGTGCAATTGAAATGGAAGCAATTAAAAGAGAGCAGGGGAGAAAATGGCATTTTAAAAGCTTTTTAATGCTGGCTACTGTGGTGAAGATAAGTGAAAGTGGAACATATGCAGTAGACACAGTGGGGCCATTTTCTTATTATGGCTACCAAGAATGTCCAATAACTAAATTCCAGAGGAAGACCCCCAAAATGGCCAACAGGCTCTTTGATAGCACATGAACACTGTGGAACAAGCTGGTCACCTGTGCATCAATGGTAAAAATGACGGCAGGTCATGTTAAGGTGTTTATTTATAGCTAAAAATGATTTTAATTGCACATTAACGCATGTTTTTCAGCTGGTTTTTGAAGGGGTAAGCTGGGAGCTGAACTCAGATGGCTAAAGGAAAGAAAATGCCACTCTCTGCAGAAGTGTAGTCCTCCACGGACTTGTCAAATAGTTGGCTCCCCTGGATTTGGGCTTAGATGGAACCATAGATTGTCCATGAGAGCCAGAAGGTAATGTGCTTGCAGTCTTCCTGCCATAAAGGAAGGTTATCATTGGGCCACTGGCTCACTTTAATGATTCATCATCATATTTGTTCATTTCAAAAACAGTGTTCAGGCTGAGATGAGGGAATTTGAAAGAACCATATAAAAAACAAGCAGTTTCACTCGTTAAGCCATTTAGCTCACATGTTTAAGCTGTGCCTTAAAAAACATGAGGTCATGGGATCAAACTCAAGTCTTTAGTTTTAAGTCACACTTCATCTGAAAGTCAAATATCCAAAAATGACCTGAACCTCTGACCTTGCTCTGTAAATAAACCGTAACCTAGTAAATGTTATGTGAAGATTCCTTAAACCTGGAAAAGGTTCTTTACCCTAACACATCTTTTATTAGCCTCTTTGTTCAGGAACTGAGTTCTAGTGATATTCTCCAGAAACCCACAGCAGCCTTTCCCTTCTTTACCAAAGACCCACTTCAACACAGTAAGGGCTTGGTAACCAGCTGAGTAGTTGGATCACATGTATTGGAAGCAGTGGAAATGCTCAGATGTGCAGGGCAGTGCCTTAAGAACTGGAAATCAGTTGAAAGATGTTGCACCGTGGATCCCCAGGTGGAGGGTTGATGATCACCTGATGTTACAGCAGACCTGCTTCCAACACCAGCTAATGAACTAGAGTGTGACTGACAATAATGCATTACATTAAAAAATATCCTTTTATCCTTTTTTGTGCTTGTGGATCTGTGCAGCAAGTAACTCTACATGTTGGCTAGTTTCACAGGGCTCAGGCCTCCTATTACCTTTGTCTATATTATCATCATGTGCTTAGATGGAATATCAGGCTAACAAAAAGCCACAGAAGAACAACCACGCTATTCTGATGAGCGCCATTCATATGATTAGCCTTTTAAAGCCTGACACAACCTGCACATAATATAGGGTTTGTTGTGGCAGAATGAGCATTTATTAATGGTAATTCTTCATATCTTTGTGTTATTAATAATTATTGTTATAATAATAATAGTTATTGTTTTATTAGTTATTTTGGGGTTTATTAATTGTATAATTATATATGTAATAATTTTTCCATATTTACTGTAATAATGTCTTCATTTCACTCTTAGGCTGATTAGATGTCTTAGAGGCGCCATAGTCTGGCCTAGGCTGAGGGTCAGATATGTGTGTCCGGTTAATACTCTAGACTAAATGTACTGCTGTTATCAGAAGGTCACTGATGTATGGGTAAGAAGATTCTAGGAAATTTTCCATGATGACGTGTGCTTAATCTGCAAGAAGCAGAAGATGTGTGGTCCAATT
>JBBKCR010000001.1:26060669-26088580 GCA_037577295.1 Ladigesia roloffi
GTGTGTGTGTGTGTGTGTGTGTGTGTAGTCTACATTCATGAGGGCCTCACACCTGACTTTCTTGTTGTTTTTTTCTACTTGCTTTTCCAGCACCCGCTTTTCCTTTTCGTGTTGCACAACAATCTTGTCCATTTGAGTGCAATGAGACCTCTGCAATGCAGTGCATGCCTGAAGGAACAACATCATCACATTAGAGTTCACTACTCCTGCCCCGCAGGCCCATAGTCCTGACACTACATCTTGTAAGTAGCAATTACAAAAGCAAGAACCAAGTGCCCATAATCAAATTACCACTCTTGAGAAAATCAAAGCCTTCACTTGCCTTTGCTTGCTTTTTCTTCAGTGCATTAAGCTCCTTCAGCTGCTTCTTTACCAGTTTTAAATAAGCCTGAAATCATTTTTAGAAAAGTTAGAGGAGTACACCATGTCTCCGCACAAGGGATACAAAATAAATACACTGATTTTCATTTCATTCCTAAGAATTTATTTCCTAAAAATCTGTAATTTTTTAATACCTTCATCTGTTTCAGATCATCCACAGTGGTCTGGTGTATAAACGTGGCCATATCTGGTTCAGGGCAAGAACACGATAAATGTTAATTATATTAAAGTGGAACAAAATGAGGAGACCATTAAAAAAATGTTTATTTCCATGCATGTGCTGATGGGATTCTGAGTCCATAAGCAGGTGGATAAGTACATACCCTTTTTAAAGTGAACTCTCGCATTCTGTCCCAATGATGAGCTGTGTGTCTCTATACTATTCTGGGGTGACACAGCCTTCACTTGACTCGCCTTTCCCTTCTTACTCTTTTTCGAACTGTCATTCGGTACATCAGCTATCTCCCACTGCACAAACAAGAAAGGCTCAAGCACCAGAATGATCTGTCTGTCCTTGACTAATTTCCTCTTTTGAATACATGCTGCAAGTCCTGAGTAATTTGACAGGGTGACCTTTTATATTCAACGCATCCTATTACAAGCAATCATAGATGATAGAAATATATATACTTGTGTTTATCGCCTGGTTGCAAATGCTTTCAATCTGATGGCTACTTGAAATCTGTGACCCGCAGACATCAGGAGGCTCTGACTCCTTTTCCCTGCTGATGCTCTGTCAGTCTTGTATTCCACTCAGTTTCAATGCCTACATTTTTCAGTTCTCAGCATCTTCAGCTAGTGAAACAGCCCTGAAAAACAGACCCTCACAAAATCACAATTTCCGCCGTCTTTCCTATTTCACAGGACTTTGTGGAAAGCTATCGTACACTGATTTAAGGCCTTTTTTCAAACTGAGAATTTAAATACTGGAGAATTCTTTCAGCTACTGGAACGTACTCACATCATAAACAAAGATCAGTGATTCAGTTCTATACAGGGTGAAATCCTCATGTTATGGGATTGCGTACTTTGGATCTTGTACAGTTTTCCAATATACTTTCTGTACTTCATTCTCATTTATCCAGCAGCCTTTGCCCCTGATGTCTGCAGGCTTTAAAATACGAGCTGTTCTCGTGGCTTAAAGGAGTAATTCTAAACTCCAATGGCGCATTTAATGTCAAAATCGTGTTTCTTTACTTTATCACAGGCTGATGTTGCTCACAAACACTAGTCATATTGATCGCCTGTTTTCAGGAAATGCATCCCCAAAAAATCTGCGCAGGCCTCAGCTCATCAAGTTGGCATGGATTTTCTGATGAGTTTTAAGACACAGTATGACTTATTAATCTGTTCTAGGTCTGTTTAACAGTCTTCCCTCATTTCTGGAAGGATTTTCTCTCCCTCAAAAACTAGCAAACATTCTGCTCTTTAACCCTGTAGTCAATATTTCATTTCAAATCCCATATGCTGGAAATTAGAACCAAACTGACAAAAAATTGTGTCACTGACCTTTTACTTTAGAACGGCTCGGTCTGAATTCCCAGACAAGGCTATTTCTCACCCACACAAATTCCCCCACCATTTTCGCCCTGATTATAATGGATGTCGCCACTGCTGTGATCGTGTGACTCACATTCTCAGAAAATGCTCTTACTGATTTCCCTAATTATACGACTGAGGAAGGAAAACATTTGTTTATTTTGCCTCTGTATTCCACATAGCCTCAGATTGCTTTACTTTGCTCTGATATACATATTTTTTCAGCATTTTAAATCTACTTTACAGTACATGGGTGTGTAATGTTAAAATGAATAACATCAATAAACATTAAGGTTTTAATTCATTATAGCTTTTTGGTAAAGTTCTAGAATTTAGGAAAAGGTTTCTAATGCCTTTATGGGTAAACAATGATAACGTGTGCAGGTCTGGTGCAGCAATGAAGATACTCACCATCTCAATGCCCATGGCTCTCATTTGGTCCGTTCTTTTTTCACAGACAGACAAGAACTTTTTGGGATCAGAGAGTGCATCTACAATGGCTACAAAAGATGCACCCGAATGTTAACATAATGTAAAAAAAGAAAAAATAATAATAATTGACTGCAAACCCCATGGGCACTGCAGATTTCACATGAAATAACAATGAACTTGTTGGGTTGGTAAGAACATCATGCCCTTATTTCTCAGTTAGCAATCTTAAGACTTTACAAATCTGGATATTAACGAACTACGCTGAATTTCACAGTATAATTACATTATTAAACTAATGTTGCAAGTTGTGTAATCATAAGGCTGAACATCTGAAGAGTGGATCTGCTGCCAGATCCTCACAAGACCTGTGGATTTCTTGCTTGGAAGTTTAAACTTATCAACATAAAGATAAAAATCTCAATTAGCAGGAAGCAGATACTGTTAAAACTGCCTGACCTCCAAATCCGTCAGGCACGTATGTTTTGAGGACGATGTTGCAGAAGATGGTGGGCAGTGACAGAGGCTTATTGCCCTCGTTTCGTAGGGAGATGTGTCTGTATCCAGCCTGCAGACCATCCAGGGGGAGAATCCTCTGGCCAATCAGCTTATTGTTGTCATCATACACCGCTATTCTGAGCACTGCAAGGTCCGGCAGGATTACCTTTGGGATGGCAGAAAGTGTATTATTCACTCGGTGTGCGTTTGTGTTTGTGTGAGTGAGGGGTTGAGTGTGTGTGTGTGTTTGTACATGAGGAATTTCAGTGATAAGCAGAAATTCACAGTGCAGCAGAGCAGAGACAGGAGAGAGCAGAGAGGCATGAAAGCACCACAGTAGCTTCTCCTTATATACTGCTTTTACACTACCGAGGCTTTCTGAAGAATCATAAAGGTCGTATGATAAAAATAGTGTAAAAAAAGGAGAATAAGATGGAATGACTTAGCTGCATGAACAACTCATTCTGAATTCAGAATATGTGTATATTTTGTATATGTATATTCAGCCTACAGTATTTTAGCCACACACTATCAAAATTGCTTTTCTCAAAGGAAGCAGCTAATAAGAACAGATTTTACTATACATATTATATACATATTAGGGGTGTGCAAAGCGGCCGCTATTTGTATCTGTATTTGTATAAGCCCTGAATACAAATACAAAGTATTTGTCCGAATAACGTATTCATAAAAAAACAAGTTATTTGTGCGTTTCTGAATACTGCATTCGGGTTCGGCTCCACCCCTAATATATATTTTAACACATCCTCCACGTGCCTAATATTATTCAGCCAATGAATAACTATTGTCCTCAGTATAAGCTGTATACAACCCAATTTTCTGAGAAGATGCTGAGTGGAAAGTAAATAAACAATGCAATTATTTGCCATAATTGAACTGAAAATAGAACAAACAATGCTGTAATTGAAAAATAAAATGGATTAAATTGGAGAAAATAAAGGCTTATTTAGATGTGATGTTTGCAACAAGTTGGGACAGCGGCTTGTTTACCACTGTGTTGCATCACCTTTTCTTTTAACAGAACTCTTCTTTTTAAACATCTGAGTACTCACGAGACCAATTGCTGGAGTTCTGAAAATGAAAAGTCGTCCCATTGTTGCCTGATATAAGATTTCAACTGCTCAACAGTCCAGGGTCTCCTTCTCATCTTTTTTGTTTCATGATGCACCAAACGTTTTCAATGGGTCTGGGCTGAAAGCAGGCCTGTTTAGACTCTTCTGCTGCAGCCATGCTGTAGTAATAAAGACAGAATGCGTTTCGGCACTGTCTTACTGCACTAAGCAAGTGTGTTTTCCCTGGAAAACTGGATGGAATGGCATATGTCGCTCAAAAAAAATATGTTGACCTGTATATATCTTTTAGCATTGATAGGTTCTTCCAAGATGTGCAAGATTCCTTTACCATGTGCACAAATGCATCCACATACCATCACAGATGCTGTTTTTTGAACTGTGCTGATTTGGATGGCTTCCTTCCTCTTTAGCCCGGGGGCAATTATTTGTTATCTCATCCAAATACAGAGTATACAGAGAGACGAAATGGCAAAGCTCAGGTACCACAGTGTACACAAGCACATATTAAACACAGCATCATCCGCTGTTTCCAAAAATAAGTTATTTTTTTTATTTGAAAGACCACAGGACAGTTTTTAACTTCACCTCAGTCTGTCTAAAATAAGCCTAGGCCCAGAGAAGTTTCTGGATCGTGTTTATGTATCATTTCTACATGTTTTTTTAACTTGAATTTGTAGAAGCAGCCACAAGCTGTGTTCATAGACAATGGATTTCAAGGCTCCTGAGCCCAGGCACTGATTTCCACAACAGAATTGTGTCTGTTTTAATGCAGTCCTGTCCGAGGGCCTGAAGATCACAGACATCCGGTATTGGTTTTTCTCTGTGTCTTTTGTGAACATAGATGTACCGGAGATGATGAAATCCCCAAATTCTTTGCAAAGTCTTTCACAACATGAAGAACCCCTCCCCGTCTTTACCTCTGAGAGACTCTGCATATTTGGGATGCTCTTTTTATGACCAATCATGTTACTGATCTGTTACAAATGAACCTCTTTCAATATGAGATGATGAGTGTTTTATTTTTAGAATTAAAAACCTATCCAGTATTTTGTTGTCTCTGTCTAAATTTTTTGGAACATGTCACTGGTATCAAATTCAGAATAACATATATTTCATAAAAACAATAACATGTCCCAAAGTAGCTGTTGAACGTCTACTTTCCTGTCTATTTTATTTACATTTTACACAGAACCCCAAATGAAGTTAAAATGTGAAAGTTTAATTAGTATATATCAGATGTAAAGCTTACTTTTCTAAATACAAAGGGCTCCTCGTTGTAAACCGGGTTTAGTCCATTGTTCATAACCATCCTGGTGCGAAACTCTTTTCGAATGGTATCAGTGGGAAGTCCATACATGTCCACCTCCACATAGGTGCCAATCTTCTTGTCAGATAAAAACTGTCCAGAAATCACCTTAAACACAGAAATGAGAGCAAAAACACATTTTAGCTTTTCGTATAATTTTTGATGCAAATTTTCCCATGCCATTTTTAGCCATTATAAACAAAAAACTTCAAATTTGAGGTAGGGAAGTATGAGACTCAGAGGCAGAAGCAGAAGATTGCAGCCACTTACATGGCTCTCCTCTGATCTCTGCCATCATTCACACAAGCTAAGCACCCCAAGTAGTTTCAGCAGGCAGCCCAGTCTCCCTACCCACAACTCACAGCACACTATCAAAACATCAGATATTCCTTATCGGCCCTACCTTAAATAAAACACAGCTTAAAGAACAACAGATGGCATCTCAGGTGGACTAACCTGGACGCTGCAAGTGGCTGCAATCACTCCATCCACAGGAGTCTCCGAAAAAGGGTCGAAGATGCGGTCTGGGCGACGCATGAAATCTGGCTTCAACAAATATCTGCCAAGAAAGAACAAACAAGCTGTCAGAAGCAAGCTGGCTTCTTTGCATTAATGTACAACTGAGTTGTGAATCATTATAGCCATTATCTTCAGTCACCTTAGAGCAATGACCCATTTAATTAAGCCTCGCTTGTCCTATATTCAATTTACACTTCTGAACATAACACTAATGGATACCGCACAGCTTATCCCAGATGAACGTGTTGATTAATATGTTTAGAGTTTTCACACTACTACGGCTCTCTTCACAGCGTGCTCTGCACATCGTTATTTGATGAAAGTAATTAACACTGTCAACCGGTGCAGTTCTATGGATTATGTGCTCTTGAAAATACAGGTCCACTGCACTCACAACTAATTGGTGCATAATCCACAGTAAACATACCACAAGAAACATACATATTACATCCGTACTGTGTATTTGGCTCAGTTTTTAATAGGATTTGTGTCCCGGAGAAACAGAGTGTGAAATTGAACAAAAATTGTTTAATTTATTTTTTTGCAAACTATTAAATTACACGGTGGAAGTTTCCTAGATTCCTGTATGTTTTACATGTTTTGTTAATTTCTGAGAAAAAAAAAAGTTCATTTAACACCTGAGTGGAGCAACCTTATGCCACAGACTCATCTAAGCAGCTGTGGAGCTGAACTAAAGATCTTACGAAGCAAGAGAAAAGCGTGAAGGGCCAAGTAAGAAATGGAATACCAGAGAAGATATGAAAGAAAAGGCTAAAGGAAAAAAAAAAAACATTATGCATTGATTATGCTCCATGACTAATTAGGCATGCAAACATAACCCCGCATTACTGACAAGGACCTGCGGGAAGACTTGGCCAGCAAAGAAAGACTGATGCACTGGCCAACTGTGCAGCATTGTTGAGCAAACATCCTCTACATGGGTGGGTCATTTGAAAACAACCTTAACCCTGATCTTATTACAGTCAATGTCTGAAATATGCACTTGATAAAAGCATGCCTTGTCAACTTATCATTGGGTAGGGCATGGATCTGTTATGCTTTAGGGTTGTGTGACAGCTTGAAATGTTGAGGGGATCAAGGGAGGGGAGGATTTTACTAGATACTAATAAATCCTGGAGGCAAATGTCACTCAGCAAAGAAAATAAAAGAAGTAAAAATGGTTGGATATTTCAGTCAGATAAATATCCAAACCCAATCTTGAACTACACAAAGAAACAAAATTAATTAAAGATTAAAGTTTAAAAGATTAAACCTCACTCAGACTTGAATCTTGTTGAAAATGTGCAATCAAATCTTACACATGCTGTGTTTGCAACAACATATAGATATTTCTGAACTAGAAGAATTCTGCATGTACAAAATAAAATCAGTACATAACTAACAGAAAACCAGTTAGTTTGTTAAATAAATATTTGGAGGATGTGATTTCAGCCAGTGGGTCTTTTCTAGTCACTTAAAGGGGGCATATTATACCTCATTTTTAAACAAGATATAATAGGTCTATGGGCTATACAAAACATGTTCATGTTTTTCATCTATGCACAAAATCAGGCTCACTTTAAGAGATCTCACCACTTGACAGTTTCTGTCCCATTTCAAAATGAGCCGTTTAAGGGCTCTGTCACTTTTATGCAAATACATTTTTGCTAGCCACGCCCCACAAATCCCATGCAAACACTGTATGTTTAACCCATATGAAAGAGAGGCCCTCTCCAGCCCAGTACATTGGAATCAGATCAAGAGCAAGACGTACACAACACTTCATGAGTGACTTGCCTTTGCCGTTAGCCGGCGTCTTATGCCTGCTCGTAAAATCAGAACACAAAAATGGAGGATCTTCAAGTATTCTAGTGGGAGGGGCACGACAGATGAGGGGTGGTTCTATGCAAACTTCCTCATCTCGACATCAGGGTATAGGAGCTGCCCGAATAAGTCATAGAAGCACATGATTTCGGACACCAAATTATTTTAGTTAACTCACAGAAAACAGATGGATGCAGTAGAGACCCAAATGGAAATAAAAAAGGATGCACAGTGACTTGCACAGTGCAAAATTTTCCCATTTAATGTTTTATTTTTTCTAATTATGTGCATTATAATTGCAGAAATGTATCATATTTAATGAAATACACCCTGATGCCTAAATTTTCACATACAACTGTACTGACATTTTGTCAATTACAGGCACTGCAGTAAGTATAGAGGGCACACTTTAATTCTGTATGGGTCAGTTTGCATGCTTTATTGCGATCCAACATTTCTAAATACCCATTTCCCATTTCCCACCATTATTTATTATCAATATTTCATGTTCATGACTGCTTTACAATGTTTGTTTTGAGAGTTTATTTCGAGAGTTTATTTCATGTCACATTTATAGCCAAGAAGATGCAGACTTCCTTCATTAATCAGGCCCACATTCCAAAATGATTTTAAAGAATTCAAGAAACATTTTCTGTATAGTCTGTACTTAAGGACTCAAGGAGAAAATTTTGGCACAATTCTTTACATGTCTATAAAATACTCAACTAATCAAATAAATGCAGACTGTCTACAGGTAATGTTCACTTACCCACATGATCCATTGTACTCAAACTTTCCCTGGTTCAGCTGCATTGCCAAATCTAAACACAGTAAATGACAAAAGGAGGACATCAAACTAATTTGAAAAACATCTTCCATAATGCAAACATTGAACAGCCAAAACAACACATCCATCTGCTTAACTGGTACTCTGCGTTCTACCAAAACAGGCATGACCTGCTAGGATTCTACAAGACTTCTAAGTGCGCCCTGTGGCATCTGGCATAAAGACATATGTAGAAATAGAGCCACCATGGATTGGCCTTATTGTTACATCACATCTTCCTGATTCTTCATCAGAATGCCCATTCCCAAACAATGTGTGCAGTGTGGCAGGACACATTACGCAGCTGAAAGAGGCCACTGTCATCTGGGAATATCACTGGCATTAAAGGATGCACCTGTTCTGCAACAATGTTTTGGTAGGTGGCACGTGTCAATTTGACACACACATGAATGCCAGGACCTTGGGTTTGTCAGCAGCACATTGCACGGAACCCTCCACCAGCTCATCTTCTTCCCACAGTGCATCCTGATTCATGATTTCCCCAGGTAAATTAAGCACATACACCCAGCCATCCACGTGATGTCAAAGAGAGAGAGACTCTTCAGAACAGACAGTCTTCTTCTGTTACTCCAAGGCTCTGGTGTGTGCACATTCTAGACACTGTTAATGGGCACTCGGAAGGGTTTCAGTAGGATTACATCTTCTACAATCATGACATTTGCCACAGTAACTCTTGGCAATGCATTTCACGAGCTTTGTTTACCCAACACACTGATGCTGGTTTGTGGTATTTTCCTCCTCAGACCACTACTGGTAGGTTTTCACCACTGCTGTCTGGGTCAATCATTGCTGGTTCAGAGAGCCCAGACCCAGGTTTATCCCTCGTCAACTTCGTTCAAGTCCTTTCTTCTTCGCTTGCTTAAGGTCTAATATTACCCAAACCTTGACCTGCATAGCGGTAAAGAAATTATCTATGATATTTGCCTAATCTATGATACGTCTTGTTTTGGATTAGGGATGTGTCACTATTAACACTATTCGAAAATCAAGAAGAACTATTCGGAAAAAGTTTGAATATCGACCCCACGCCCGCACACATCTGCGTATGAGGGTGAAAGTTATTTTTCACACTGTTTAATCACACGACACACACTGTTCCAAATCACAGTACAGTAAATGAACAAGAGCATTGCACCTATTAAACTACATTCTAGACTATCTCAATTTATAAAATGCATCACTAACCACATTTAGAACTGCCTAGCCAATAAAGCGCCTGAAGTCACTGCTGCGGGGTGCTTCACTCTCGGATGACTGTGCATGGTAGTGGTTGATCTGTGGTATGCCAGCTTCATATGACACAGTTTGCACTGAACTGCATTTCCATTTAACGCAAACCCATACGGAACTTTTACTAGCCGCACGGTAAAATTGAGTTTTTTTTCTTCTGGAGTAACCTATAGGGGAGCTTTAGTGTTAGCAACACCCTCAGGCTGAATTAATACATTACATGGTGTATTGGTGAGGAAACATTTCCTCGTTTCTGTTACGTGATTTTTTCAGAGTCCCTTAAGTGAGATAACAATATTCGAAATAACTATACGATATTCGAATGCATATTGAATATTCGAGTATTCGAAAATCTTGTCTCGTCCCTATTTTGGATCATCAATGCGTTTCACATTTTTTAGCACACTGGGCACACATGGAGAAAAAACACATACGGGTTGACTCTGGTACCATTTTTATAATTGCAGGTTTTGGTTTGACCCTATACTTGTGACATTGCTATGATTCCCCGGCAGCTATTACTTTGACTCACAAACACTCTCTGGCACATTTTCTCTCAGAAGACAGCAGTAGTACAAACAGACTGCTGATTGCTCAGACACACTCATCTGCATTTCAGGTACACACAGGCTATCAAAACAAGCGCTGAAATACGGCTGTTCCAGGTGTCTTGGAATGACACAAAGTTTTTAGCTTTCCAGATCCAGGGCTTGTCTTCATTTTCAAAATAAGTAGTGTAGTCTGGGGGTTCAGCATCTCGTTTTTAAACACTTGGATACATGTAATTATGTAATTACATTTATATTATTCAATAACATTTACTTTCAATACATTCTATAAAATTTCCATAAAATTCATAAAACACTTCAAATTAAAGGTTATAATCCAGCAGAACTTCAGCACTAGTTTGAATGCAAAGCAAAAAGCACTCAGTTTAAAAATCACCATGCATATCTCTAAACATTTGTCCTATTACTTTATGCATGATAAAACAATCCACAGGGCATATGTCTTTATTAACAGATGGTACTAACTGAAGCATATTTGCAACTACAATTGCAATATTTGTAACACTGCAGCTGGCACATTACTGCAGATGTTCTGGAAATGTTCTGAAGATGCAGACTTGAGGACTTTGCAGTGGATACACTTACCAAATTACTTGAAATAAACATTCCATTATTGTCTCACATGTCTGCTAACAATGATTCAGACTTTCATTCTCTGACAAAAGACAAGACACAAATGCCAGGCAGGATTTACATGCACAGAATCTTTGGATGTGTGCAGAACTTCTGCACACAACTTTTGCATCCAAAGATCTGAACTGCATTGGTAAATGGGCTATTTTAAATAAATATCATTGTGATATTTCTCTTATGTGCACTCACTCACCACACTGCCAAACATCAAAGGCATGTATTCTGAAAGTGTGCTTTGGAGCCAAGACATTACCAGTCGTGAGATAGGGCATCTATGGACCAAACAAGTTTCTGGTGAGCATCCCCCAGAAGCTAGATTGGACTGAGATCTGGGGAATTTGGATGCAAAGTCAACACCTTGAACTCTGTCATGTTCTTCAAACCATTCCTGAACCATTTTTACGGTGTGTCAGGACGCATTATCCTTCTGAAAGAGACCAGTAGCATTAGGGAATACTGCTACCATGAAGGTGTGAACTTGCTCTGCCACATTGTTTAGGTAGGTGTTACACATTAAAGTAACACACACATGAATGCCAGGATTACACAGAGCATCACATTGACTCTGCAGCCCCATACATAGGGCACTGTGTGGTTGGACACCTCTCTATCATAGCCAGCTTTATTTTTCAGCAATTTATGCTATAATAGGGAACTTCATTGAGAATGCACTGTAAAGTCTAAATCATATCTTAGAATTGGAATTGCATGCTCTTAAATGGAACTGGGACTAAACCGGAATGTCAGAAATTGGAGTTTTGTCTACTTCCTCTTAATTTAATTCTGTTTCCTAAGATAATTTGTCTTGACATGCTAAAGCGTGTATATTAAACATAATGAATTGCATACTGGCAAAACTTAAACATACACAAGACCACTGTATTTTCTCCATGATATGCATTTTCATTTCTCAAATCACTCTGCACAAGTAAAATTTTCCATACAATTAATACAGTAGTTCCAAAATACCGATGCAAGGAGAGGGTTGATAACTTCATAATATAAATAAAGGCCTTGGGGGCCTATGTTGAAGGTGTGAGACTGGATATTTGTCAATTTCTGATTGAAATGGGATAGCTTTTCTTATGATCTTTTTGCAAATTAGATTTTTTTCTCATCAAATTTTCCTTCCTGAAACTCATTCAGATCCAGCTGAGTTTTTTTATTGTTGTTCAGTTCCAATTTCACTGATTGAATTGGAATTGTTGGGTTAATTTCTAAACTGACATCAAACCCGTTTCTCATGCTCATCAATGAGTACTGGACTTCCACTGATAGTTTGGATCATTTTTGGGATGTGTTAACCACTGCAGCCTTCATCAGCTTCAAGACTTCCAGACTGTTCACTTGCTGTGTGATGTATTCCATCTCCTTGACAAGTGCCATTGTAATCAGGTAATCAATGTTATTGACTTTACCTGTAAGTGCTTTTAACATTTTGGCTGATTGGTGTGTGGGTGTGCGCACACATACATACAGACCCAGACAGACACACACACACGCATGCACACAGTTTAGTTATTGCATAAATTATACTTCAAAGAGCTGGTGGTACTGACCAATTAGAAAAACTGCAATATGTACCAGTGGTTTTTCCTGGCAAAATAGCAGAATTGCACCCTAAATATGATTTCTCTTGTGTGAGAATGAAACTATCCCTCATCACTGACTCTCCACACACACACACACACACACACACACAACAGTGTACAATGGTCAAAAGTGATGCTGGCAGGATTGTGGCATGCTGCGGAAAATAATGGAAGTGTTAGTGTGTCAGTGACTGCCGTGGGAGTCCAGGGGGCTGTTTCAGAGTGCAGCAGCAGCAGTGTCTGCATTACCTGGGGTTTGAAAGTTCAGAGAAACCATCTGGCAGCCAGCATTCCAAAAGATCTGAGGCATATAATTACTGGAGTCCACTCTGCCTCCTTTGGGGTAGATCCGACTCATCTGCCGCTTGTTGTAGCTGTGCATCTCATTCAGGGGAAACATTACAGGTTTTTTAGGGATTCAAGAGGAATAAGTGGATTATTTATAGATCACAGCACGGTAGAATCAGGTTTATCCTATGGGGCACATTCTGTGGGGGCTGTTGTTTTGCACACCACAAACAGACTCAACTTTAAATTTATCTTTTTGTTTGGCTCTAGTGATGCTCCTCTGCTTGCTTTAGTTTTTCTTTTACACATGTTCCTAGAAATGTTGTGCCATTTCACAGCTATTATTCTATTTAATGCCCAAATAAACTGTTCATTGTGTCTTTCCTTTTCTCTTTAAAAAGCCTTAAAGCTTCAGGAAGAGAAGCGGCTTTTAAGCTTGGTATTGTTTCAGTTTTAACAAGGGTGCCCCATGGCAGTGCTACGATCTGTTGCAAATCACAAGCAAAATTATTCACCAGTTATTAGAACAGGAAAATGCAAAAGACAGCGATGTCATGGTATTCACAAACACCATAAATACATATAAATCACTCCTTGGTGCAGATTTTGATCCCAGTTCATTTATTTTAGAACAAAAGATCAATTCACCTGAAGCACTAAGTTTTGTTCCTCATAAGACCGGTGTAAGCATTTTGCAATAAGTAACTCAGACACACTTGTTTGTGCTTGGGAAATATGATAGAACTCACAGACTATAACAAAAACAAGTGAAAGGACTTTTGGACTGTAAATAAAACCTCTCACTGTAAATTGTCATAAGAAGATGCCCGTACAATGCTGCAGTTCTGAGTGGTTTCCATGGGGAAAAATATCCATTAGTGCCGACAGAAAAGGCATGAACCTACAAATGAGCTGCATAGCTCTTTAGCTGTACGCCAACCAAAACCTTCCACAATCCAGTGCGAGAGGCACTGTTTCGACACCGTATGGCCTCACGCCTGTCTGGTGAAACAAACGAACATTTGGATGCAACGTCAGTCAGTCTTAGAGGCTCTGCCTGCTTGAGCGCAGTGACAGATTACTCGTCCTACCGGGTCCACTGTGTGTTAGCACTGAGGAATTCAACCTTGTCAGGCCACCTGCTTGGCTGATAGAGGCCAGCGAAGCACTGGCAGCAAAAGCAGGCGATGCCCACCGACGTACAAAGTAAAACAGACTAGTCCTGCAGGGCTCGACAGATTTTGCCTTTTCAAATCCTCCTTATGGTGTGACCCATTCAAACATCCGAAGATAGACTTACAGACCTTATAAGTACATGTTCATGGAATGTCTGGAGAAGCTGAACTATTAATACTGAATTATTACAACATGCAATGGCTAGTGAACAAATATGATCAAAGACTACAAGAATGCCAGACAAAGTAGCAACTGTAAGCCAAGTCAATAAATGACAAAAAAAAGTAACCAAGAGTTTTTTTTCCTCCAACAGCTGGCTCTGTAGTGGCATATTCCAGTGCAAGGAATCTACAGCTTGTTAAATATATTAAAAAATGAGGCACCTGTTTCAAATCCAACAACATCTCTTCCTTAGCTGGAAAAGTCTATGTGCAAAAGGAGACATCTACAATTTTTTGTAAAAATAGGCCCACCTCCCTCCTAAAGGTATAATTAAGTTTTTAATTATTCAGGTGAAATGGTTATTTCCCGTATCTGCTGCACAACATTTTTAGAGAACTAGCTGTAATAAACCCCTAAACATCTCTCTCTCTCTCCAATAACAGGAAAAGGATACTTGACAAATTCAATGGCATTGGTCCTTAAGTACCCAAGGCCTACAGACTCATTAAAGGAAGACATGTTGTGGTGAATGTTCTTTTCTGTAAAAATAGAGAAAATGAGAAAATGCAATGATTAAGTATATATAATATGTTATATACTTAATATAAATGGTTTAATGGAACAATATCTTCAGAACACAACCAATACAAAGAAAACTGGCCTTCTGCTTCCTCAAAACCTGTGAACTTCACAGCCTGGGCATAGTTGATAATGTTGGACAGGTAGGGGTGAATATTGGTGGTGGCTGCAACATATGTGTACGACTGAATCAAAGCTTGCTCATCAGCCACACCTGGTTCACCAACCTGTGCGAGAGTTCAGTAAGGAAACCAAATGTAAAAGGCCACTAAAAAAAGAGACTGCAGATCCTCAAATACACTTAAAGAAACCTCAAAACTCTGAAAAAATGCACCTTCTTTGCACTTTCTTGACATGAGGCTTCCAGCGGTGTTTGTGCTAATGCATCCAATACTGTTACATCGTCTTTGGGTTCCTTCAGAATACAAAAGAGTAATATCAATAATGCACATTGCCACTTGCTTGATCTGAAACAGAGAGACAGTCTTTTCTTTTCTTAACGTTAGTCAATAGACTATGATCAAAGCTTCTAGAAATAACTGTCAATTTAATGAAAATATTTTTTTCACCCTTGTTAAAAAACCATTATGAAAAATAGTAAGCAATTTGTATGATAAACCATATTTTAAAATGCCCTACTAGTCTGAAAGAAAGAAACAGACATGCCCATTTATATGTAACTTATATAGCTAAAATACATATAAACTGGTATGTCTGTTTCTTACACTTTGCTATTGTGTAGTTAATAAAATAATTTAAGAAAATATTAAACATTAATACTTACTTTTTTTATGACTTAATTACTAATTAAAAGTATTCTGTATATACTCAATGTACATAATATTAATATTTAAAATAGCACCAGAGACCAGTACAGTGAAATGGATAAAAAAATAAATGAGAGGAAAAAAAAGACATATGGGACAACCTTTCTGACCACGAGCACATTCCCTTCTCTATTATTCGTCTGGCCAATGACAAGGCTGCCACACATCCGCTCAGGGTGAGCCTCATCCACAAGCTCTGCTACACACACAGACACACACAAACACACGGAGATAAAAGGACGATGGAAACATTTCCTCCATAAGGTGTCAATCGATTAAGTAATCATTCTTCATTCTCACTTTGCAGTATAATCAACGGTTCTCCGAATTTCAGCATGATTCAGTGTTACTCAGCGTGTGGCAGGAACACCATTATGTTTGACTGCTTTTAGCTAATGGCCTTATAGCATCTAGGGATGACCAAGTGTGCTTTTTAATGAGTGTATGTGCTGTGCATTTTTAAACTAGAGGACCACCACTGTCCCACCAGGGCAAGTATCCTCCTCGTTCTCATCCTCAGACATATTGGTGGACATGTTCACTTCTCCAGCTTCCATATGCTTCCTGAAGTGCTGTAGTTGTTCTGCCAAAATAAAAAAAACCCAAAAAGTATGCTTATTTTAATGTCATTCAAATTATTTATAGTGCACGGTTCTCTTTTTACGATTCATTTTGAGAAGAAAAATAAAGCCTACTCATTTCAACTTCGGGTTTTAATCTTCTGTTCTTAATGAGAATTTTTCCTTTAAGGTCATTCGGTGAAGGCAGAGGTTGTCCAGGCTCCATCTAAAATGCAAGTAAAAAAAAAAGGAGTCTCCAGCAAGACTGCCATTACACCTAATGAAGGACAAATCATGCACTCGATCAAAAGTGAAACATACTGGGAAGTCATCTAGAGGCTGTCTGAGGAGCATGTCTCCGAAAATGTCTTCACAGCATCTGGCCAGCTTGTATTGCTGATGCCTCCTATGAAACATTAAAAAATACGAACAAAGCTTCTCAATATTTCTATCAAACTAAATTATGGCTGGAAAATAAGTGAATAAGTTTTGATTTTTGTAAATATACTGACCCTGAACACTACTGCAGTATGCATCCCTAGTACTGAGTTTGAGATGTAGCTAGTGAGTTCATTATGAATAAATCAGTATATCAATCAAAATTCTAAGACATTTTTACTGGCTGTGAATGTACTTACGAGCAATGGTTTTCAAATGAAAGAATCACAGGGTACAGTGAAGACACAAAGGCGGTTTCTTTGATGGCTTGAATGACATCCTGGAAAAGAAAACAAAGTAGTCCCTTATAGTCACGCTTGAACACACCACAGCACAGAGTGTGAAATTCTGACTCTGCATTCAACCCATGCATCAGCAGTGATGTGCCAACAATGGGGGCCATCCAGGGAGCTCGGTGTATGGACAGAACCTCAGTAGCACCACTTGGATTCAAACCCACAACCTTCTTATTGCAGGGGATAACCCCTAACTACAAGGCCACTAGCTGCCCCGGTTCATTCTGTTACATTACAACTAACTCTATATTTGTGATTATGGGACATATAAGTCAAAATATTGACCAGTTTGACAGGCACTGGATGATGAAAAAGTGGTGTTAGTACATCTTAAACTATAATGAACAACTTTTCATGTAAAAGCAGGGGTTTCATATATTTGGAAATGGCTTTCACCTTGAACAGCACATCTGTGCACATGGCCTTGCCATGTGTTATAATAGGCTCTTGATCCTCTCCCTTTCCATCCCAGCAGTCTAGCTCCACACACCTGCAATCAAAATAATTACATAATGGTTCAGCACATACATTTAGAGAATTACAAGAGCAGTCACCCCCAAATATCCATCAACTGCACTGTTTAGTACAATCCCTGGCAAGAATACATGGAATCACCACAATTGGAGGATGTTCACACGGAGTTTAGCTTCAAAGCAAAAGAACAAATTACATATGACGCAAAACTTTTTTTCTATTTAATTAGGTGACTATTCTGGCTTTGTGAAACCTACCTCAAACTTATTACAGAACAGGTAGAGGGAAAAAAGACGATCACTCAATGTGGATGAAACAAAAATTATGGAATCAAAAATATATATCACAATTAATACTTTGCTCCTTCGCTGGCCATTGTTTGCACTTTACTGTTGAAATGCAATGTTCTTCATCAAGCTGCTTCCAACATTCATAATAGTGGGTGCCAAGTCTGCAGGATGAAGGCTCATCATGGACCATTCTTTTAAATGTCCACCATAAATTATACTTTACATGCTGCCCCAGATCGTATAAGAGAGTTTTATTCAGGCACTTATCACAATATGTTTCATTAGAACAACATTAAAAACATCCAACTTCATCTCCTTGGCCAATGTGGAGTCATGATTCACCTCTAAAAATCATCCAGTCACACACAAACCATGGTTAGTTTTTATCTCATTTCATTATACATCTTTCTTACAGTTCAGTCACAAATGCTGGCTTCTGGTTATGCCCATTGTTTTGTTGTGTATTTTCTATTTTTAAGGCATGCTGCTTTGAGTTTTTTTATCCTGAAACTTTGGCGCTTTCCATGGTGTATCTCCATGTCCTCCTTTTAAAAGTTTTCCATTCTGGTTCCAGATTTTACACAAAGCTACCTGGTAACAACCAACATAACAACCAACATGTGTTGCCAAACTCCGAGCTGGGTTTCTCACTTGGAAGGCTTTCACGATTCTTTCCATTGTTTTAGCTGACAGCTCTTTTGTTGGGACCATGTTTCTTTCAATTACCTGAATCACAAATGCCTGCCAGAACTCGTATTTAACTGCAGACAAATGTGCCGTTTTAGGTAAGTGCCAGGATTTGTTTTAGAAAAACAAATTTCAAGGTGATTCCTTGTACTTCATGTTGTTTTACCACAAAATAACAACCTCTGAGAGTGATCATTTCATAATCTCTGCCCGGGGCTGTAATTGCGACTAATATAATAATGAACATTAACTTGAATGCTATTAACGAGTGTTGCTTAAAGCAGTCAGAGTTGATGAATCTTTCATCAAGAAGATACAAAAATTCTTTGGGCATCATCATAGAAAATATTTTCTTTCAAAATATGGAATGCTAGTTCCATTCATGCATGGCTTAGAAAACCAAATTCTTACTGCACAATTATCACAGCATGTTGACAGATTGGTGACATTTTGAAATGACATTTTTTTCCCCTCAAACCATTGGGCAGCTTCAAAATATCTGCTTGACAGAATACAGTACAAATATATTCTCCTACTAAAGAGAACATATAGAAATGAACAACACTTCTATAGATATTAGACAAGCTACATATACAGCTTGCCATAACAATGCAAATGTAAACTAGTTTATCTTATCCTATCATAAAATAGATTAATTCTTTAATTAAAAGCCATGTCCAGGCACAGTTATTTTAGTTCTTCTAAGGATTTTAAAATAAGGTTTAGCTTCAGCTAAATGGAAGCCTAACCTGATTTAGCTCAGATGCTCTTTGAGCAATAACAAACACAGAACTTGAATCTGTCATTATTTGCGAGCAGACATCAACTCTTATATGAAGAATTTAGCTGAAAGCACCTGCAGCCAGACAGCAGGACCTGGCGGTACATCTCCACTGAGGACCGCCCTCCGAACTGCCTGCCCGTCAGGTACGTGTTATGGGAGGAACTGATGAAATAGTGGGCCAGTGGCTGGTCCATTTCCTGATAGAGCTCCAGCCGGTCTAAAAACACTGGAGCGTTCTCATCAGACATCAAGTACCGGCAAAATCCATCACACGACATCAGCCCTGAAAACAAGCCGATTATTTATATGTCCCACAGCTGTAATGAGATCCACACGCACTTCAGAGGAACTAAAGAAAGGTCAGGAATGGTCTACCATTTATCAAGTGCTGACGTACATTAACTAACACAAGGGAAATGGGGAAAAAAATGTTTACTTTCCACCACTAGATGGAACTCACTGCTCTAGAGTAACATCAACATCAGATAATGATTCCAAGTAACTGATCCATAAATTCCGTGAACAATATTATATGTACTGACCACAGCTCACAATGTCCTTTACCTTTCTTTATAAGCTTGTCCTCAGTCTCATAGGTTTCTATGATTTGCCTTGCGCGTTTGGAGTCATAAAACGGGAACAGAATCTCGTTAAGGCAAGGGTCCCGCTGGTTCTGTGAAGAAAAAGCAATTTTAACATCAACAAAACAAGAATTTTACTGAAGCGGCTACACTGCTACTGGTCAAAAATTTGTATAGTGATGCCACTTTTAAGTGGAACCACATCAAACATGCAAGGCGGGCACCCTAACAGCACATTACCACAGAGCATAGAAAACATGAAACGCTTTGATTATGAGTACGAAATTTAAACCAGTTTTCCGCTGCAAAAATGGGTGATATTGCATTGATACAGAGAAGTAACTGTAATCTTTGTAATGATCTTAATATGCAATGTTTAATGTTCTGGAGGTATCTGTTGAGATAAAATGTTATGCTCTGTATGTAAGTGCGTTAACAATACTTAATGAAGCTGCATTTAGGAGAGAGTGGGCTAAAATGTGCTTAAATCAGCAGAAGGGTAAGCTTGTGGCAGGAGAGAAAGGACACCACTGCATTTTGCTCTCAGCTCTCAAAGGGAGGGAAGCAAGCTGGGTGAGGTATGATTTAAGCAATTTGAGAAAAAAAAAAAACAAGAAGCTAAAGTGGAACAGGAGCAAGTTAATGAGTGAAAAAAACTCTTACTTCGTTCAAAAAGCTGACTAATTGGCCTATGCTTAAGTAATCACTTTTTTCTCCACAGCTGAAAAAATATCAGACAAAAACAATAATCAATTACACAATGGGACACAAACAGGATCTTTCTCTGAGAAATTTAACAAGTAGCCTATTCTTTATCATTCTAGCCATTTTATCGTGGGAAGGGGTTAAAATTCAAACCCCACAATCCAGAAGCATTTTAGGAAATTTAGTGAAAACATAAGGTTTTGCAATGAATGCTAATCATTTATCTGCACAGCTTTCTGGTTATGAAAAACACTGGTTATGAAAAACAAAGGGACACAAACTTAAACTGTAGTGGGGCAATATCTGCTCCTGCAGTACAGGCCAGTGAGAAAACAAGAGAATCTCACATATAGGTCTACTCACAGATTCCTGAACAGCACCTCAATGTCAGTTCGGGGGCAAATCTTCTGAGTGAGAGAGTAAAACTTCTCAAAGGTGAACGTTTCAGGCTCAATTTCATCATTCTGCAAATGGCAAAGAAATGGGTAGACATGAATTCAAACTGAAGCCATCCATTTCAATTGATGTAAAGCACAGATTCAATATTAATCTTTGTGCTGGTCGAAGTTGGCCAATCAGATGTCCAAAAAGTTTTTCTCTAAAGCCAATTTAAAAAGAAAGTTACTACATTCAATGGTTACAGACATAATGCCAGATCTATGAGAAATTTACATGTACTTACAAGTACTACACAAAGTAAGCTTTTCCATAGAAAATGACAGATTATCAGTATTTTGCCACTATCAACAGCATAGAAACTGTT
Source organism: Ladigesia roloffi (assembly GCA_037577295.1). NCBI lineage: Eukaryota > Metazoa > Chordata > Actinopteri > Characiformes > Alestidae > Ladigesia > Ladigesia roloffi. The sequence continues at coordinate 26,081,741 of JBBKCR010000001.1, forward strand.
CTAAAGGGTAAATAAGTGTATTATTACAACCCTGGGTTCCTAACTCCACTGTTAAAAGACTGGTATGTTAATCAATAATGCATCACCACAAATAAACTATGTTTGTAGCAATTGCATTTTGCACACACCTTGCTAAATTAGTTACATTTAAAAGTGTTTTGGTTAGTTAAAAGAACTAATTAAACACCAACACCATTCCCCTGAACTATTTTCTGCTTTACCTTTCCACTGGGTAGGCCAAGATCTTTCAGTGCTTGAAATATGACCTTCTCCGTTTTTCCTGAGGCAAACGTTCTTGTTATGCTGGGCAAAAAGAAGTAAAAAGACATCATCCATTCAGCCATTGAACATGCTTTTACGCATTTCAAACACTGGGTTATTATTGAGGTACTACAGAATTGCCAAATTACCAATAATTGTACACCATTTACCAAGAACGTAACTTAAAATGGCTTATTCATTCAAAGCAAAAACTGTTTTGAAAAAGGTTTTGTGAGTGGACGTGTACCTTCTCACTGGAATCTTTCCATTCACGTTGGTCAAAAACGACAGCCTCATCCAGCTACAGTGGTAAAAAAAAAGGTCATTAACCGACAAGACAGAAATGTGTGTGATGTGCATTAACAAACATGCCTCGGCATAATTAACCACATTCATTATCAGATGTAAAAACGCTGTTTGATCCACAGCTGAGGGCAGAAACATGATCTTGAATGCTTTAGAAGACTCGCAAATGAGTCTGCACGCAATACATTTCTCTCCCAAAAGGGCTCTGGTGACTTATTGCTTGGTTATGTTTGCTAATGGCGGTCTGGCACTCACTGCTTCCTTAGACAGGTCATTGGGCACACATTGTTTGCCCGGCTGTTGTGAATCAATGACCGCAAGCTGTCAGTCCATTGCTGCAAACAGAGGCAGAGTGGAAAATGTATGGGTGAAATTAAAGTGCCAGGAGAAGACACCTGCAGCAAGCTCAGGGAAGTGAGAATGAGGTCATATATACAGTAAAAGCAAATATAAAAATAGAAAGAGGGACAATACATATTCACATATACCCAGATTATTTTGGGTTGAAAAGAAAACAGGACATTTTTCAGAGAGAAATTGGTCTCATTGAGGTTTCACCGCAGATCTTCTTTTCCTCAGCTTTAGGAGAACTCACTGCGGAAAAAGCATGAAAATCCTCTTCAGATTTGAAGACTTGGATGACTGATGAAATTTTTTTTGATAGGTAATAAATTATGCCTTGAACATCTAGGCCGAGCCCCCCTCCTCCCCATTTCCATTTTGTAACTATGCATAACAGTTTTATAAGGGAGCTATTTTTATAGGAAATTCCAGGAGATGGATGATGCCTCTTCTACTGCTTAAGTGTGAGGTCTTCAACTGTACTTGAGACAAGCACTCATCCCTCCCTGGAAATGTAAGGATGAATTGAGCATGTGTTCCAGACAAAACAATACAAAGATGAGACAAGATGAGTCAAGATTTAGCATTGCAGCTACTTACTGGTTTAGCATAAGCAATACAGTCTTGAGGCAATTACCTAGCCCTTGAGAGGAGCATCTAAAATCAGCCTTTTTTTAAAGAGATGGGCATGGATTACCTGAGAGCATAAGCTTACTTTGATCTCAAAAGCTACAGCTAAAGTTTAGTGATGGTTTCTTGCCAAGCACATTCTTGAGAATAAAGAAAAGAACAGATTAGCCTTCTCTCTGGGAGTGGTGAGGTTACCTTAGCAATGCTAATATTTTGGGCCACAATGTACATAGAGCTGAGGTTGACCAGGTCAGTGCCGCTGCATATGCAGATGATCCTGCCCTCCAAGTCACTCTCAGCCTTCCCTGTGGCCTCCAGAGCAGAAATAATCTTGGGATCCTGAAGGGACATGAGGCAGAAAGCAGAATACATAACACACATTACTGTGGAGCCCATACTGCAGTGTGTGCTAGAGGCTAGGTCATGGATGCAGCAAAACAGACAGTGATTTCTACATTTGTGGTCATAACACAGCACAAACTAAACATAATAAATTAAGTTTCCTCCTCTCCATTATCACAAGCCTGGAAACCTTTTATGTATGATGTCTAACTCGACCTCTTTTCTGTGCGTTATGAATGGAACAGTCTCATGTTAATGACTCTACCTTAGGAACATTTGCATTTCGGATGCTGTTGATCAAAGAACACTCCAGTACTTGACCTTCCTGTAGACGAAGGATAACAACATGAACACATCATCTGCGAAGAATCCCTCATGCACAAATGCTGAGTCATCAGCATCGCTGTGCACACACAGGCAGGGTGTTAACACTTGTTAACAAAAAAGTTAATGGTTCATTCTGTAATCCATTGGCGTGACTGTGAAGGTGATGGCTTTAATGCATTAGCCTCGCAGGAGAAATCATACCTTTCCTTCACTCTGCCATGTGACGAAGAAGCCAAAGGCATCCACTCTGAAAAAGCAGTTAGGTTCAAAGACAAATGGGTCCTAGTGGATTGGAAAAAAACAGTAAAAAAATAGGCAGTAACTGCTAAAAACTGTCACAGATAATAAATGTACTGACATTAAAGAGAAATTAATGAATGTACTGTACTACACACACACACAAGCCCAATGCGATACAGTGTACATTGAGATTCAAATCCAAGTTAATACAGTCCAAATGGAAGAGACAGGATTTAAAAGAAAATCCACTTGAATCCCAATTTCAGACCACTTACTGACCTGTTTATATTTTTGTGAAGCTGAAGATACTATATCTTTTATTTCAATGTCATTTTACACAATTACTATATATATAGAGTATAACAAAACTGTAGGATCAAATTAGGCCAAGTTGTTTATTTTAAATACTGCAGCCAATATTGATGTCGGTTCTAGATTATTTTAGATGCATCAAAAAGAAATGGCTTGTGGCCGTTTTGGTTTAATAGATGATTTAATAAAAGATAACAGACACTTTGTACCATGTTTCATTTTAATGGTGTCTTTTCCACTGAGAAAATTCGTCCTGCTCGAAAGGAGAACTCGGTATTTGCAGGTGTTACATAGCAGCAAGATAGCTGCAGTCTCGTCAACTTGTTTAATATGCTTCGTATCAGGAGAGATGGAGGATAGTGTTGGCTGTATCATTTCCTCTGCTGCAAGGCTCTTTGATCACAGATCTAAAAACATAGTTGCTAGACTTAAACGCTGGACTTGGCAGGCACTGTAGCTCGCAAAGGAATTACTGGCCAGGGGAGCTATGGACTGATGCATAAAATGACTCCAAAGCATGAAGTAAATTATTTGTAGTATCACTGCTGGTATTCACAGATGCTCTCTTCTCCACTGACCAGTCTCTAGAACCTCCAGGAGCCCATATAGTGCTTCTTCTGGTATCAACTTCCCCACCTGTGTTTCCAATATCTCCCTCATGCAAGTCTTCCTTTCCCTTCCTCATTTCTTCTATGCTTTCAATATTTCAGTTCATTTCTAAAAATTGGACTTGTTCCCAACACAAACCTGTGGTCAAATCTTCCATTTTATTGTCGGTGTTATTGTGCAGTGGGTCGCATAACTAATTTTTTTTTTTTTACAGGCAGCAAATATACATTACAATGGATTTCTGTTATAGTAAGTGAACTGACTACTTAGTGAAAAGATTTGAAAAATGGGAATCTGAAAAACAAAACCAGATGGCAGCGGCCATTTATTGTTTTTCCAGCTGTCTTTATGAAGAGATAATGGACCTCCAAATGTTTGGATGACTCATTCAATTCAGTGGAACTTTCAAGTGAACTATTCTAAGAAAATGCCCTGTTTCAACAGACGTTTGTAAACAACCAGCAGCAATCAACAACCCAGTCCAGCGTATTCATGTTCATAAGCCATGGCCTTCCTCCCTCTCAGGTTCGCTCTTAGTAGGTTTCACCACAACTAAAAATTAACCACTTTCCATCAGTCAAATTTTGTTCAAAAAATCATACGTAACTGTACTGAGTAATGAACCAGTGAATCAGGATTCCAACCATTAATTACTTCCATTAATCAGGAACATCGTTCAGCCACAGGGAGTCTCACCATGTACTTACCAAAATATCTGTACACATTTAGTTCCAAATAAATCAATATAAGTTGTATAATAAATCAAATATATAATATGTAAATGTGTTACATGCAGGTAATAATTTATTTTTACTTCAAAACATCAACAAAATGTCAATTTACCCAAAGAACTGTGCAGAAGAAGTGTGCAGAAATCAGAAAAAATAAAAACAATCCTAGCCTGACTGTACTACCATTGCAACATTTGTTTAAAAGGTAATTCAAGGATTTTTTATAATGACAAATTTGAAAGTAAAAAATGGTGTTCAAATTATCATGCGTAAGAGTACTGAGCAGCGAGCCAAGTATCGGCAATCCAGTCAAGCCAAACTTTTAACAATAACAATAAACCCTCAAGTGCTCAACATAAGCCCACCAGACAGATCTTACGACCATCACACATACAACACAATGCTGTGCTAATTTCCAAGTGAAGCTAGTTATTGAAAATTCAGCAAGTAAATAGCAACAGAGCATTGAAATTTGTAAAAACACGTCATATAATTTGTTCCACACAGTTTTCACACAGTAAATTAATTAAATGTGCAATGTGAACCTGGTCATATAGAGATGTACTGATCATTTGTCGACTACAGGCGACACATTAGCCACAGAAGAGATACAGTTTGAATTCTCCAACAGAGAAATTGCTAGATATATTCTGATCTAAATCTATGAATTAAATAAACCTCACATTCTTACCAGTTTTCATAACCAATACTCCATGTTTATGCCTCTTTATGCCTCTTTTCCAAAAAGGAACATCATTCAGCCACAGTCTGGCTTACTTTGGAACCCAAAAAACCTTTAGTTTCCAATAGATCAATGATATCTATGTAAATATATCATATGTAAATGATTATAAGGCAGGTTGTATGTGATCAGTTGATTGTGCAGTAATCTATGACTGTATTGCCATAGTAACACCTTTGTTCATTAAATTATTCAGGATTACCAAATTACCAAAAAATCCAAGTCACAAATCTAGGATCAAGTAACTGGATGTTTGCGCTGCCTCAGTGGTTTGCAGGCCCTGAGGTTTCTCTGAAACTCGGAGATACTGTGAGAAATTCTCACTTTACATCTCTGTCTGGGACAAAACTTGAATGGATTTTTTATTCATGTCCTCCTTTTTTATTTATGTCTCCAACTTCATAGATAAGGTTGTTGGTTTTGGGAAAAAATAAACACAGCATAAAAACGCCATATGATAAACATCAACATTTAAAGATCCATCGCCGGCAGCGCCCATTTTAGACCTCCATGTAATTCACAAAAAGCAGCACAATGAATTTTCAGAGGAGATTCACAAACCAAACAAACATGACTAAACTTCCTCTTTTATATTAACGGAGAGAGAGAACTCCCAGAGCGCTGTCTAAGGCCCATGGGACGTCCGTACTTTGACAGCTTGAGCCCGGTCACTCACACATCCTACGTGAGAATACAGCCTTCCAAAAATGTCTGGTCCAAGATAAACCTCCATGGCCTGACTATGAATTCTCGAGGGTCTTTTGAGAACACAGATGTCCCCACAGCAACTGGCGACTTTCAAAGATGCAGAATCCTCGGAATGATTGCTTTGGAGTAATGGCAAAACGAGCTGAAGCGTATTCATAGAATCTCAGAGGAAGTGTGTAAATATCCAAACATCAGTAACTCAAACTCAAATGTTCTATACATTTCTTTGCAGTATAGGACAATACGTTGCTGAACTAGGGTTAGTTAAAAAGACTAGTACACTGTATCTGATTCAAAGATTTAATTACACAGCTGCTATTACAGAATTGGTTAAAATAATTATATTTGTTAACATTATATTTACATTGTTGTCCTTGCTTGTCTCAGCTGCGCTGTATGCTGCCCTGTCTAATAATATTTAATTTCTTTGTTTCAGAGTCTTGCACTTATAAACTTATGAATATATTTATAAACATATAAAGACCTTTACGCGACTTCATTGAATATCATTCACTACGATGTGTGTACACCAGTGACCAGGTTTTCCATTTTTTTTTAGAAAATTACATGTCCTGAGGGTATAGCATGGATAATACTCTTTGAATACTAACAGAATGCAATATGAAAACAATGAGCCTGATTTGTCTAAATGATCAAATCAAAAGGTAAATCACTGAAGAGGAGGGAAATTATTTCCTTACCTCTTCAAATCGATCAAAATACTCTCCATTTTGCATACAGGACGGTACCAGCCGCTGCCAATTAAATTCATAAGGTTTCGCCATTTGACCTGCAAGACGGAAACAGCAGTGTTGGCAGATGTTTACAGAAAAACATGGAATAACATCACACTGGACACATCATCAATTATAATCCATGACAGGCGTCTGTAAATGCAAGAAATGGGAGGAGCCACAGTGGTCAGATGACTTGACAGACTCTAATTGTGATCAAAAGACTTTTCATCTCCTTCCCTTCTGTCTTAACTAGGTAGGGTTGGGTATTGTTTGGGGTTTTTTTTAAACCGGTGCCAAATCTATACTTTTAAAACAGAACAGGTGCCAAAACTGTGCTGGAACCGATACTGTACAAAAGCCACAAACTGATGGTGTATGACTCAAGAAAACACTTTTATTGAAAAAAACTGTATGCTTGAAATTTGAAAATATAAACAAGTTTAAAGTATATATGAATTAGGCTTGGGCGGTATCATGGTAATATGGTATACCGCGGTATCTAAAAATAACAACGGTATCAGTTTCAATACCGTTATACCGTCGTAAAAAGAAT
>JBBKCR010000001.1:26092297-26109744 GCA_037577295.1 Ladigesia roloffi
AGTTTTGTTTTAGCCTTAATGAGCTGTAAGGGTCCGTGTCGTGGAGGCGGAACGGACGCATTAGCAGCAGACGCGGAGTTTGGCTAACGAGGAGAGGCTGCCTGACCGTCTAGCTGCCAGGACTTTCTTATTTTGCAAAGGCGAGGATTGCTGCGACATACCTTTCAACATGAGAACTCGGAAGTGTGGCATGAGAGCGTGTGAAGACAGTCAGATGTGTGTATCTCACGCTCATTGCGTGGGAGTTGGCAGCCCTGCTCTCTCTCGCACTGTTGCAGTCTCATAAGGATACGCAGATAATTGATATAAAGTTTTTCTTGTTCCCAAATACCCAAATTGTAAAAGTATTTGTTTGAAATATGTATTCGTAAAAAACACGTTATTTGTGCCCTTTCCACCCTACTATCTTGACTGGGGATCTGAATCTGTGGAGAAAGTGGTGTCCCAGAGGTGCACCGTTTCGTTTTTGGGAAACTCCTGTAATTGTTTTTTGTTTTTTCATAGCTTCATCCTGCAAGTTCTGCAGTTGTTTAAGTCAGTCAGTCGGATAGTGGTCACTATGGTTATCGATACAATTATGACGGGCACCAATGAGACAGCTAGGTCTCAAGACCCAGAACAATAATAAAGACATGCTGCTAGGAGCTATTTGCCTGAAGAGAACGGTAAATGCGGCATGTTCAGTGTGAAAGATGTGCAAAATAAAACATTTAAGACCCTAAACTAGGAGTGTGAGTAATACATCTCTACATCATCTGTGCTTCAGGGGGCAGGTTGAGGTCTAAATTCAATCGACAGTTTAGGTGGCATCGAAATGAGGCACCGAAATTCGCGTTCTGTTTTGGTCCGGTACATACCAGTTCTATAGGTACCGGTGCCCAACCCTAGTCTTAACATTTCTCTTTCACAAGAAACAGATTTGTTTACCAGTGTGTCTCACCACTTCCATTCATTTAGATATGCACTGATGCTAGTAGTATGGGGTCAGTGCAGCAAAACATCTGAAACTGATTCAGTTCTGTTGTATTTGAAATAAATAGACTGAATAAACTCTACAAAGCTCAAACGCTGCTTGACTATCTCATGTATATTCATAGAACTTTTAACACATGAGCAGTGCTTCCAAAAACTGAGTTTTGAAGTGTAGTCTTGCTTATGCTAATTTTGTGTCTGTGTGTGTGCATGTGAATGGGTGTGTGTGCCCATGTGTGTGGCTCATGTCTTGCTAAAACTTTCAAGCAGCACATTTGTGCCTCACATACAGAATTATCAAGCAATAAACTTAATCATTATTTAGACTTTGTGAAGGCCTATATGGTAGGAGCCACATGCAATTAAAGGCAAGCTGGATGGTAATGGATTGTTTTCTAGCACCACATTTTTTTCAATATGGTCCTATTATCGACAATGTAATTCCTGTCTAAGCAAGACAATAAATCACAATCAAATTTGATCCTCTAATTTCAGTTAGAGGTGAGATGCAGTGAAAAGGTAAAGTATTAGACACATACAACGAAAATGCCTTTGGATTTTCAAACAACACTCGTCAGACAAGATTTTATTATTCCTGAATAAAATTTCAGTATAAAAGAATGAAATGGAAAATATCTACAGAAGAGTTCAAAGTTGTTCCAAGGACCCTTGTTCCCTGTAGTTAAGGAATGGAAGTCGCTTTGGATAAAAGCTTCTACTAGATGTCGTAAATATAAAATGTATGTATGGTGTGACGTACATTTACATTTTTGGCATTTAAAAATAAAAATTATATGGGCCCTTCTAATAATAGGCAGTATACCGGCTCATAAATATGATTATAAAGGAAAACACTGTTTTGAAATAACAACATGGAGACACCATCTCATTTAAAGTTTAAATAAATTACATAGTGATAGTCTAGCTGGAGTTTAGCACACTTTGGTTTGCTTTTAAATAAATATTTAGCTTTTCAAAGTTCAAACAGGATTTGCAGAATAATACTGAAAAACCCACAAGGTTTTCATATTTACCCATTTAATAACCTGTTTTTGCTATTTTGCACAATAAATCTATACACCACAGCAATTACATGGTTATTTGTATTAGTAAAATAACCCTTTAACCCTTTTTGGATAACAAATATCACTTCACTGTCCCATGATTTAAACGTTTCAACTCTTACGTTACATACACTTTTTTATCACATTCACTTATGCCCTTTAATTGAAAATTACCATGTTCACAAATTGTTTAATTCCCTGCAACAGTTCAGTGAAAAAAGTTTTCTAGACACGTTTAGCTTCAGTCATCAAGAGCACGTGAGCTGATAAAGTTTGAGCTAGCATATTTTGCTGTCACTGGCTAAGCCCCAAGAAATACTATAACCATTGCCGTTAGCAAAATCCACAACTCAACATTCTCGAGGTCTGAGGCAAGGCGCTTTATCTTGTAAGTTTAGTCGGCGCTGGCTCTGTGTTTGTGGTCATCCAGCAGCAACAGAAAGCTTATCAGAACGGGCCAACTGGGGTCCATTACCACCACTTCAACCTGTCAAAAGCATCCCACTCTATAGCATACACAAGTCAGGCTGATCCAAATGTAACATGAAGTTTGCTGTTCACTCATGCGAGCATTACGCAGGCCCTCAAAGGTATTGAATTAAGCTCTCAATAATGCATGCTGAACCAGCAGCTGCGGTCCGCTGTTCAGAAGCTCCACAGAAAGGAAAGAAAATCAGGGACTAAACCTGGAGCACGCTTCACTTTCTCACTGTAATGCAGTACTGCTCTGTAATGGAGAAAGTGACCCGCTTCACTATAGCGTTATTTTAACAACAAACACGCACACCTTCGTGTTCCCCTCCCGGTCTGGGTGGAGTGGGACAAGGCGAGAGGCTGGTACAATATCAATAATGACTACACACATTTATCAGACTTCAGACTATTAACACCCATTAGGATGGAGCACACAGTGCGAACAATGTGAAATGCTTTCTCTGCACTTAATCCATTCACCAATTGAAGCAGCGGGCTGCCACCAACCCAAGGGGCAGTGTGTGGGGACGCTAACTTCCTCAAGGTACCACAGTGGTGACAGCAGCAGTCCTGGGAATCAAACCCACAAGCTTCTGAACACACAGGCCACTCCCAACCAATAGGCCAAAAGCTGCCCCACAAATCCCAAAGAAAAAGTCATAAATTTGTCCAGAGACCTGTTTATGATTTTGGCACAGGCAAATAAAGACATTGGGTGGACCACAGAAATGTGTTATCGCAGTATGAACAAGATTCATCTATCTTCATTTCCCACATCCTTACACAGGCATGTTCAGCTGTCACTCACGCAATCCGGAAGGTCCAGAAAAATCCCAGGGACATTCAAACAACTGACAAATCGGCTAGGGAACATGGCACATGGCTACACGCGCCTGAATGCTGTCTCGTCTGATAACAGTGCAGGAAACATTTGCATATCAGGGGCTCCTTTCTCAATGATGGTGCTGCAGGGCAGAATTGAGCTGGAAGGCCTTAAACAGAAACCTATGAACGGATGAAGGCACTTTTAAAGAGACCAAATCTGAAGTCAGAGACACCTTTTGGCAGGTGTCAAAGAAGTCTCGATTCCTTTTAGCATGCCATTCTCTTTCTGTCTTTCTCTTGTTTTCTCTATTTCTCACGCTCTCTGTCTCTCTCTCCCTCGCTCGCTCTGTCTCTCTCTTTCTCATTCAGCCCAAGGCAAGGCCGACTGCAGCACAGTGCGCATGTTCACTGAAGTTCCTTCACATAGCCAACCACAGCTATAAAACACTGACTCTACATTTATCTGTATCCACTCTCATCAGACCACTTTAGTGAATTGACCACACAAAACACAGCCCGTGCTGCACGTGAAACATTTCTCCACCCGCAGCCTGTATGAAGATCAGTCTGGATTCTGCTGGTGAGATCTACAAAGTGTAAACTCGCTCTCAGTGTGTACAGGTGAGAATAAACCTCCTGCAACAAGTCTCACACACGTGGGATCAGAAGTGGTGAAGTCCACTTACCCGTCGCTCTGCTGTCTCCGAGGGAAAGTGTCCATGTGGGGCTGAGAGCCTGTCTCCCATGGAGACTGGAAACAGAACCCCCTACAGGCAGGCAGCGGGACTTACAGACGCACTTCATCAAAGAGCGTGATTTATCCTCTTGTACCACATTACTAAATCCTTCAGAAAGCAGGATGCACTCCGAATAATCATCCATAAAGCAGAAAGAAACCATTACAAAGATAAAAATGTTCATTGAGAAGACATAACAAAAGAAACAGTTGCATAATGAAAATACGTATTTCTCTAATAAAGGGGGTAATAATTTATATAATATTGATATTTGTTCGTATAAAGGCCACTCCCAGCAATGCATGTCATGAAAATTCATCAAATGCTGATACCAGTTATATAAATGGTTTTAATATAAAAACAATTATCTTGACTTTTATACTTTTCTATAAAATACAACCAAAGCATAATAGATAAGTAAGTTAATGGTGTCAAGTGTGAGAGTAATACTGTCCACTGTTGTTGGGTAGGCTCTCACACAACTGTGTTCATAAATATTATAGCCTTTGGGTAAAAAAAAGTTGTGAAAACAAGAACCCTTAGCATTGATTAAAATCACATCGCAATTACTGGCACGTCTAGGAATTTAAAATAAGCCCATTCATCCATTTATTGACTTGTTTTTCACTTTTTTCAGCAGGCACCCGAGTTTTTTGCATCAACCCTGAGGTGGTCATCCACAATATCCTGTTTCACTGGAGTATAAATGTGGAAAGACACAAAGGTTCACAAAGGGTAGTGAACTTGGAGGATGCATATTTTTACCCCAATGTGCAGTTTGAAGGATGGTTAGATTTCTTCTGGGATCACTTTTGGAGTTTTGCAGAAGCCATTTCAGGCAAGCAGTTCTCCAAAAGTAAAATAAGAGACTGTGCAAATAGCAACAAAACATTTGGCGGGATAAACAAAACGAGTCTTTTTTTGCCACTTAACACAAAGTTTTCTAAGAAATACAAACTTTGACTTGAACCTGCTTTGATGGTCAGAGGAGCCAAAATGTTTGAGGGATGTTGAGGTCGGTTTTGAAGAAATGCTTGAGGTGGTTTTGCTAAAAGAATGATGGTTACATAAAGGGAATATCACCGTGTTGAGGATCTGTAATGTTTGGGTTTGTTTTTCCAGCAAAGACTGACAGAAAACTATAAATAGGTTGTAGTAGGTCATTGGAAAAATTAAAGATATACATTGAAATCCAAACTAAAACAATAAAAAAACTATTTGTTTCTACAGAACAAAGGGTTTGAAATGGTCACCCAAATTTATTGACCTAAACACAAGTGAAACCTTTGAGTTGAGCTGAGTTTTCAGATGAGAGAGGACCTAAAGGGGGCATTTGCCTCACACTCTTATCCAGAGCGATTACAATCATTACTATCAAGCGCTCCAGGAGCCACTGAGTTAAATGTCATGCTTGAGGAGACAGTGGTAAAAAGTGGGAATGTATGACTTTGTTGTCAGTGGGTTCACAAGGAAGTGTTTTTACCCACAAGGTTGCTAGCACACATAAGAAGATCTTTCAGGATCTGAACAGATTCTGAGAAGTAGACTCAAATAGCTTGTTGTGATCTTATCAAGCACTATAGGAGAAGACTTAATGCAAATAGAGTTTGCACAAATGTACTAACTGCACAGATGCAAAAAGCTGAGACACAATTTTTTTATAAGGTTTTTTGTTTTTTACAGGCTTCTTTTCCATCTGAGACTACACACAAAGACCAAAAGACATTTTTCCACCTTTATCAGCTGACTGTATTTAAAAGAGTTTTATATTAAGAGCACACCAATACCGAAACTGCAGTCCATGTCCTTATTCTACAGCCTCTAGCAAGCCATTATAAATTAGTCAATAATCAGTACAGGGATAATCAGTGCAGTAAAAAGGACCGGCCTGGTGGCTACTGTGTTGGTTAAGGTCGTCAGATATTTCCCAACAGACAAAGCTCACCCAGTTCCACATTTCACAAAAAAGTTTTATTAAAACCCACTGCACGGCACAAGCACAACTTACATTCAACAATATTCATCTCCGGAAGATGATATCAATACTGCAACTAGATGAAATCAAATATTTGATATCTTTTTTTTGTTTCTAAGCACTACCTGCTTTTGTCAATGGAATTAGAAGCAATAAAATAAAAATAAAAAGTCACTCAATAGCATACAGAGTCAATAGTTTGACAGTGAAATCATTTAAAAGTAAATTCTTCAGTATAAAGGTCTTAAAAGTGCGTGCACAGTTTATACAAAAAAGAGAGCTCTATACATCAACACTTTGTACATTCCACATCTAACACAACTAACATTCAAAGGCACAGAACTTCACTTCAAAACGATCAAAAATAAGTTCAATCATAAAGGTAGTTCAAGTAATCTTAACATCTGCAAAAAGAGTTCGGTCAAAAGAAAGCAATAGCATGGGGTTAATTCTGGTAGAAAAATTAGATGTGACCACAAAGAATCACCTTTACACACATGAACACACTATTAAATGTGAGGATCTTTGACGAACTTGTTACTGTAGATGCAGCAGTTTACCAAGATCATAATGTAGTGTATTGCATCTCTACTTCGGGCCTAGTGATATCCTTAAACAAAAACTAGATCATCGTACAGTAGTCGTAGGTGTTAAGAGAATAAATGGGTCAGTTACATGTTTCGAGGATTCAAGTTGGACCTGCACATTTTGGCACTTCGACTGAATGGTCCATATCAAGCAGATATTGCAATAAATACAAAATATGATTATAAAAAAATCTCAAACATGTACATGAAGTTAATTTAGCAGGATGAATATAGATACTTATTTTCATTCTAAAACTTGAAAAAAAAACAAAAAAACAAAAACAGAACTAACCTGAATATAACAAAACTATCAGTAGCAAGAGAAAGTAATCAGAGCTAAACACCAAGAAACCATAGGGGAATATGGCATAGTCTGGGGGAAAAAAAGATACCATTTCACTTGGTGTTTTTCAACCACATTTTTTAGACCATGCTTGACATCCTTAACTGGACCAGTAAAATGGAAACCTATATACAGAAGAGTTTCACTCAAGAAAGATTGCATAATAATGGCAATACCTCATGACATCCAAAGTGCATATCCACATTTCCACGTTCTTTCCTTCATTTCTGTATATAGTTACTAGAATATTTTGCTATACTATTTATGGAGTTGGAAACAATTCTGTTTATCCAATATGCTGTTATGAAACTCAGATAAAAGCTAAAAGCTAAAAGCTAGCTAAAGCTAAAAGCTAGCTAAAACAGAATGGAATTTTTTTTTATGGCTCCATTTTAAAAGAAATAAATTAACTGTGAGATATATTGACTATCTGCAGATAAATACATATATGTTCGCAGCTCTAGAAAGGAAAGTTTGTAAAAATAATAGTACCATTGAGCACACCTTTACAGATCAACCACAACAATCACATTACATTACACAACAAGCTACAATGTTGCATTTACAGATGTGTAGTAGCATAAAATGTTCCAAGCAATCGATTCATGCCTCCCTGAAAACTTTAGCTGTTACGGTCCAGTATTGGACAGCGTACGGATTCCACTTAGTTCAAATCGTATACACTGTTGTACCTAATCAATACATGTAAAAAATAAATAAATAAATAAAATAAACTAACTATATCAGCAGCAACATTAGCAAGATAATGGATCTATATCAGCAAGCCACCCGTGCTTGCAAAATAAAGCGAATAGACCTAAATTCAGTGCAAATATAAAAGTGTGCTCCCTTCACATACCTATACTTACACCTGGGAAAGAGAAAAATGATGGCTACAGTGATGTATGTGTGTTAGTACCCGCCCTCTAGGACACATTACATCTTTTCCACTTCACAACATGGGTGCTCATGCCCTGCACCTTTCTTAAACAATAAACACGAGTCGGTTACTGGCCCTATATCTGTGATGAGATTGATCAGTTATGAAGAACACATCATATTTATGATAAAAAATAAAATAAACATATAAAACTGGTCTTATTACAGCTGTAAGAAAGTCAGTAACATCTGCACATCATTAAGACCTAGTTTATGTAATCATGGTCCATCACATGGTGCATTAGTTACCATGTCTTTGCTTTTTTTTTCTTCCAACTACTGTACACTCTCCCCGGAAACCCTCCAAAAAAGTTCAACTGGAAAGATGTTGAAAAAAAAAAAAAGTTTTGACCGAAGCCAAAATGAATTCGGAACAGTGCCAGAGGCACAGCATAACTACGTTAGTCTTTCCTCTCCTCTTCCATATCGTCCTCAGACTGCGCTCCCTTATGGCTGAGTTTCTCCAGCGTGGAGGATGAGGGGAGGGACTCCTGATCACTCCCTTCAGTCTTTCTCTTAGTGGTCTCCTGCACAAACTCCTGAATCTCCACCGGGAGCCGGCGGAACTTGTCCTGATACTCCTGGTCCAGCTCATTTTGAAGCTGCAAAGACATTTCACATTCATCAACATCGCAGAACTCACACCTGACATCCATAATGATGAACATGACAGTTCGTCAGCCGAGCTTTTCAAAACTTTTGTTTTGCTTAGAACAGTGTTTGAGGTAGACAGATATAACCTTTAAGTGGATGGCATGAATTCAATCCAATAACTAAAACTCTTACTAATGCAGGACGTCTTTTTGAAAATGAGCAACCTGAAAGATATTTTATTGAAATGCTACAGCGGTACTCTAACTCGGCCCACAAAAGGCTGAACGAACAGCAGCTAATGGTGAGGGACCCTGTGCCTACATAGTGATGAATGCTCCAGTATTGATAGGCCCGGATCAATATCCATTCACTGTGCTTTAGACATGTTCTCTTTAGAGCAGCACCATCCGGCAGCAGCATTCCACAGCTTCCACTTTCCACACACTGACTCCATTTAGGCCAAAACCCAAACACTCAACTGTGTCATTACTCCAGAGAACGTTCACTTTGTCACCAGTGTATAAGGTGCTCCTACCTTCTCCAGTCGTACACATACGAAGAAAAATGTTCTGTTGATTTTTTTAAGTGAAAATAAGATAACAAGTAAGGCACCTTCGTGGGAGTTTTTTTTTTACAAACTGTAGTGCAATATTTCTATTTATTTGCAGAAATAACACGGGAAATCAAGAAAAAAATATATATATTTTGTCAGGCAGTGCCTAAATTCTAAACTTTTGCTATGACAGTACTTACACTTGTTGGACATTTTAATAGGTAAGCGATTAGGTGCATTTTATAGGTTTACAATTACTGACCAACTGTAGCCCACCTGTTGCACAACAATGTAAAGCCCCTACTTTCCCCTGTCTGCCACATACCAGATACTATGTGAGT
This sequence comes from Ladigesia roloffi, assembly GCA_037577295.1. Lineage (NCBI taxonomy): Eukaryota > Metazoa > Chordata > Actinopteri > Characiformes > Alestidae > Ladigesia > Ladigesia roloffi. The sequence continues at coordinate 26,101,702 of JBBKCR010000001.1, forward strand.
GCTGAATCATTCCCAGTAGTAAGAATAAACAGTAATATCAGACACAGTGTGCTGTTGGGGTGTGGCAGCTACTACAGTCATAACTATGAAATACACCTATGGAAAGGATCAAATGTCCAGTGAGTGTAGATGTAAAGTGGCAACTCAGTGCAGAACACTGATTCCAATATGAGCATGTTCAGGATTTGGGAAGACGGAACAGACTAGACGAAACACTAATGATATATTCATGTGTTAAATTATGTATACTCATACTGCTAAGCTTTATTTGAGTGCAGTGTTCCTTTTCATAATGTCATAATTTGCAGTCAGTAGCACTCTGGAGGAACAGATGCTTGCGAGGGCACCCTGAGGCCTACAGGACTTCTGGGGAAAGGGAAGGAGCCTACAGAGTAGGAAATGCAATTCAGAAAGCTAAAAGGGACTCAGCAGCACATTTAATTCAAAACTGCAACATTTTCAAAACAAAGTCTTCAGAGAGCAAGACTGGGAAACTGTTGCAACTCTATACGGGCCAGGGGAACGCTACTGAAAGCAGCATTACTCTGTACAGCCAGAGAGAAGAATGGGTCATTAGTGGTTGGTGAATGCTCCTGAGAAGTTAGGGTTCTTAAATATTTACACGTTTAGGGGAAGAACTCGGTAAATCGTCTGGAAATCACGTCATCCATTAACTACCGAAGAAATAAAATAGGTGGTGAATGGGGGATGATGAGACCTTCTCATAATGGCTGTGAAATATGAATACGTTCTCAGAGTCATGATGCAACAAATGTCAAACATATTGTAACAGTAGACAACAATATACTGTCTCACACACACACACACACACACACCCACTTTGAATGAGCTACAGCCTCCTTCTACTCATATTTGAACAAACTAACTGAAAGTCAGATGCAATGATGCTTCACCATCAAATGAATTCCTTCTACAACAATGACAACTGCAGTGTTAATTTTTTTTCATCTCTTGTGCTTTCTTAATGTCGCATTAATACGTAAGGCTTGACTCTCAAAGATCTGAATGTTCGTACCTTGGGTTTCTCTTCTACAATTTGTTGGAGGATATTCTTATGAGTCTCCAGCAGTTTTTCATGTCTTTTGGTCTGAGCATCTTCCAGCTGCAGGTGTGATTTAAGAATATACACAAGAACAAGAACTAATCATGATTAGAAATGCCACAAAAGTTTGCCATACACTCAAATATTATTTCAACAATTTAAAAGCTTACCCTCTTGATATGTTGCACCACTTCATTAACGTAAGATCTATTAATCTCAAGCTTTTCCCTTGGAAACACAATGGATAATGGATTTAGACAAGTAATTAAATTCAAAACAAGGAGATAAGACTACTGACTCCACTTTCTAGTGACAGCAGATTCTTTCAGTGACAGAGGAATGATTAATACTAATAACATTATTCTAATTACTTGGCTGGTAACAACGACAACACACAAATGAGTGTGTATTTTATAGAGGAGTTGTTTTGACAAGAAAATTACATACAAAGTAATGATTTGCCAAATCCGAACCGTGATTTAAAAACCATATTTGGTCTTTCACTGCCATCTAGTGGACGTGTTTTCACCTGCTATGATTACACTGAGTCGCTCACATAGTCTCCTCCTGCGCATTTATGATTCTGTAGAATGCCATTAATAGACATATCCACTCACATACTAATGTGCATTTACTCATTTGGAATACTTAATGATGAGAACAAACATCTTTATATCTTTTTGAATGAGAATTTTCTGCACACAAAGTATTTACACAAAAAGCAATAAATAAGTCTTATTTTTCACAATTGAACAAATCCCAATTATTCAGTCATCTTTCCTAAGACCGGGGACAAAATGTGTTTTAAATGTTGTTTGCAATTTGTCTGCAGAGATGTATGTCTACTCACTCCTCCGTTAAGTGTTTCTCTTTTGATTTGGCTTCATTCAGTTTCTCTTGTCTTTTCTTGTCCATTTTCTTTTTCAGTTCTTTCTTTTCTCTGTAGACATAAAAAAAGATGATAAGCCTGACGTTCTGACTAAAAAAAAAGGACATTATAAATCTTACAAGTTTAAAATCAGGCTTACTTTTCACACAATTCTTTCAGTTTTTTCATCTGATTGCTTTGACTCTCCTCAGCTACCAGGGTTAGTTTCTCCATTAGCTGGGAGATGCATGTAACAAAATCAATCTCAATTCTCTTTTACATATACAAAAGCACCAAATTCATCAACTTAAATCTATTTGATTATGATGTGAAAACTCTTAGTGTTAGACTTTCGTCTTAGCCGAGCATTTTTTCCCCCCGTGTGAGCAGTTTGAGAGTTGTTAGAGACAGTTCTCACTGTACCTGCTTGATGTGTTCTTTCTTCAGATATTTCTCACTGTAGTACTGTTCCTGCCTCAAGTTCAGGAGCTGCTGCTGCTGCTGCTCTTTGAGCTCAGCCAGTTTCTGACTGCTTTCCTGGTCCAGGTTGGCCAGCTCCTGTTCGAAGAACGAGGCTCCGTGCTCCGGGCTGGAGGAGAGACACCTGAGGAATACAACTCAGTCTGACTTCCAAGTCCAGGCAGTAGTTTTAACGAGCGAACAACAGCAGCTTGAGAGCAGAAGAAGCTGACCTACCTCTTCTTACCATCTCTTTTTGCAGATTTCTGTAACACAGCCCTTCTGCGCAGATAGTCATGCTGGAACTCGTTGTATTTGGCCGTATGCTCCTTGATCATTTCAGTGGTTTTCTTGTGATGCTTCTTCATGAGGTCCTTCATTTCTTTATAGTGTCTTCTCTGCTCTCTGACAAACACCTTCTGCTGCTTCAGCTCCTCTAATGTTTGAGCCTCCATCTCTAAAAAAGTTAACTAGACTTAGATTCACACACTGAAAAAAAAAATCTTGTATTTCATTGCTAGGATGCTGCAAAAATATTAATGACAATATTTAGGGACAATGTCTAGATACTGATAAAATTATTTTTTGTAACAGTGTAATTTAAATGACAATCCTTTGCTTAATTTACTTCATTTATTTGAGCATATCACTTGTGGCAGTGCAGTCTTAATAACTATAATGAACTATAGTTCCTTTAGTTTACACATCTATACAAATATTTTTTACACATTAAAAATAAAGATTAACATCCATTAAAGACAAACAAACTAAAAACAAATCAGGTCCCACACAATACAGACATTTTTGCTAATGACTGTCAAAAAATCCTGATAACCAATAAAATCAGTTCATATTTTTACTGTCTAATACTTTATTAAGCATCGTTTTAGACACTAAAAATAAACAATTTACTATTTTAAATATTATATATACTGTAGCATAGGGCATGAATATACCTAGAATTCTTTTTTTTTTGTAAATGACCTCTTATTCTTCATGTTTTTCAGAAGTTGTCTTCATAAAAAAGATTCTCGCTAAAAGTCCATTTTTAGGTACATGCCTTTATTTCACTAATCATAAAGGTGTTTTGTGTTGGAATCCACCAGTTCAGCCTGCTGTCATATTACATAAAGAGGGGATAACAGTTTCAGTTTTTTGCCGCAGACTCTGAGTTTCAGGCAAATCCAGGCCGTGTCGCATCCAAAGAAGTCATTATTAATGACATCAGCATTATATTTGAAGATAATGATAAAGATAAAACTGCAGGTTGTCAGTGTTGCTGCTTTTATATAGTTTATATATCAAAAAAGTAGAAAAAATCAGGAGTTTTAGTAGTCAAGCTACCTTGCCTATTAATATATTTCAGCTCTTATTCTGCATATTACTGGAACCCTGGTTATTGACCTAATGATGAGTCCCTGACAGCCATTGCTTTTTGTAGTACAAGCAGTTACTAACCGGTGAGGACACTCTGAATGAGATCTTCAGTCTTTGCCGCAGGTTTGGCTGATCCTGAAACACACACGCACGCACGCACGCACGCACGCACGCACGCACGCACGCACGCACGCACGCACGCACGCACGCACGCACGCACACACGCACACACGCACACACGCACACACGCACACACGCACACACACACACACAAGCTTTATGCATATTCAAGGTGACACCTCTTATTTTGCTATTCTGGATGGCATATTCATTTGAAAATGTTCCCACAAGCTCATAAACACAAACCCAGATCTGTGCAGAGTTTAGGTGTGTGAAGAGGTTGTTACCTGTAGGCTGGGGCTGTGGGGAGAGCTGTGAGGCCGGTTTGGGCGTGGCACTCGGAGCATGGCTCAGGCCGTTCTCTACAGGAGCAGGTTTGGGTTCACTCTTCACTTCCGATGCCTGCTCCACTCCAGGCTCGGTCTGTCAAATGAAAAAGTTGGAAATAGAAATCAATGGCAAACACAAACAAATTATGACGATTATAAGTGAGAGAAAGTTTTCTTTTCATCTGCATTTTATATGATGAGGTGGAAGGTAATGGAAGCTCAAAGCCTGCATGTACCATTCAAAGAATTCCCTCACACTTATAAACAGATGTCCTCTTAAGTACTGCCAAAATAAAACTGTCTGAATAATGGTTTAGACCAATATAAATGTACTAAAACATTCATATCTCGATCACATTGTTATTTCACAATTCTGATCCCTTCACTATTATAACAGAATGAAAAAAACTCTATTTTTATGACTTACTATGTATAAAATTAGATAAAATAAAGAATGATGTAACATGTAAGTTCACGGTTTGTCAGGAGGCTACAACATGTGGTGACGCTGAAGAAAAATGGAGTAAAGTGTTCAATATATAGAAGTCCCCACCTCTTTGGCATCTTTCTCTTCCTCTCCCTCCTCTAATGTTAGAGCAGCCAGCTGCTTGGACCTCTGCTCCATTAAGTTGACATATCTAATGGGGTTAGACAGGGCCTCTATGACATCTGTTTCAACGAGAAGCGCACAGTCAGTCACCACAAACATGGCATTTTCTATACAATCAGAGCATTCCCTGTTTACTAAGACTGACACATGATTGCAGTTCTTTCTCTGCTGCCTCTGAATGTGACAATAATATTCCCTGCCACTGACGTCAAGGAGTCCACTCTTAACAAGAAATGAGCGCCAGTCAAAAAGAAAGTGAGCAATAGCGGTGAAAAGGTCAGAGCTGTTTCCCCTCGTAAGCCCCTGTGGCATAACACATTTTAAGTAAAGTCACACACGCTGGGTAGTGTTGGGTGCAGGAAGCCCCAGCCTCACACCTTTAGACTGTAAATGGAGCAATCCTCGCTAAAACCCTTGGCACTCTTATCACAGTAAAAAAGCACAGCTAGAAAACTCTTTTCCTTAAAGAGTATCAGCAACTTTTACATGCTAATTTGAAAATAGTGCACATTACCTGCGAATGTATCTGGAACATAATCTTTGACTTCGATATACACGAACAGAGCAGGAAGTGTCAGAGACTGGTTTTTCTCATTTCTCACTCCAATATATCTATAACCTGCAACACAAAAAAAACACACATCACCACTTCCAGCAAGCATCTGTATTACAGCTCTAAGCGTGTTTACGGTAGCTAACATCTACACTACCTGGTCGGATGGCCGTCACGGGAATTAACCGATGGCCAATGAACTTTCCGCCTTCCTCAAATACAGCTATCCTCAAGGAGGCGAGAGTGGGTAAAACCACCTGTCAGAAAAGAGAAAACAACAATAACATGATTTATTTATTGTATCTGTACCACCCCACATATAACCTTTCAGACAGATCCACTTAACCCCATACCTTTTTGAACACAATCGGCTCCTCGTCCCACACAGGGTTGATGGCATTGTTCTGTGATGTCTTCGTTTTGAAAGCTTTCCGCCTCGTGTCAACTGGGAGTCCAAACATGTCAATTTCTACGTATACACCCACTTTCTTGTCTGTAAGGAACTGTCCTGATATGATCTGATGGGGGAAAAACAGTTAAAGGTATAGCAGCAACCACAGCAAGGGGGGGGGGTGTCTTTGCAAGGCATACATATGTATCGCGTGTTGCTCATACATGAGAAGACAGATATAAAAAGTTATTTTTATTATGTATGAATTTATTTCCAAACCAAATAAAAACAAACAAAATATGTAAATATACACTGAAATATATACATATTATAAATAATTTTCTTCAGGCAAAACATTGATGAAAAAATGATAAAAAAAATGCAATGTAAGAAGCAGCCAGAAAGTTTTCAGTAGATAGGAAAGTTCTTCAAGCCTCGTGGAAAAGCATCTTGAAGCTGCCTAAGAAAACACCAAGGGTGTGCAATGGCGCATCAAGGCAAAGGGGGCTACTTTGAAGAATTTAAAAGAGTCAACCCTCGTGTGAAATGAGAAAACTTCGCATTATGCAACTGGCACATAAAACTATACACAACATTCATGTCGGGGCCCTTGATATCACTTTCAGATATTCTGTGGGCTGATGTTTTTGTAACAAACACACTGAAAAATGTAAACCGATATTTACTGCAGATCCTTTTTCTCACGGATTCAAACACTGAATGGGGTCAGTTTAAATAATTCAACTTGGAGATTGTCAAACCTTTATTGATAAAGTGTTGGCTACTATCCCGTCTACTGTACTCTCTGTGAAGGGGTCAAAGTGCTTGTCTGGTCGTCTCATGAATTCTGGCTTGAGCCTGTAGCCACTCTTCCCATTATACTCATACATGCCCAGGTTCAGCTGCATGGACAGATCTGGGAGAACAAGAGAGAGAGGGAACACAGAATTAAAAGAATATTTTCAGCTAGCAGGAGATATTTTTAATTTTTCTGTACCTCTTTTATTCAATTAACATGCATACTTGGGTTTTTTTTTTACTTTTCTTTTTACCTATTGTCTGGAAGTTTAATGCCACCAGCTGGCAGCCTGCATTCCAAAACACTTGAGGCATATAGTTGGAAGAGTCAACTCGAGTTCCCTTAGGGTAGATTCTACTGAGCTGAAGCTTGTTGTACCTTAGAGCATCTGAGTTAAGGGTAAAAACTCATAAAACTAACTTCACTTTACTACAGATATAAATGTCCATGTCAATATTAAACACCGTCAATTACAGGGGATAATAAAAAACAGGATGACGCCGGTTAAAATACCCAGCAGGAGTGGTATGATAGGCACAGTGCGCTTTATAATTCACCTCAACTGATAATTCACCAACACTGAACTTGCTTTGGCTGCTATGCCTTTCATTCACACTAAAATGAGCAAATGAATTTGACAGATTTGACTATTTGGGTCACAAGTAGGGCATAAAAAATGGATGCACTTGTCCTCGTTTCTCCTCATGTGCCTAATCCTGCACCCATATGGGTTACAGCAACAGTGCTCTTATTAAACACAGATTGATAAAAAGTGTGAAAAGGATGCTCCACAAACTCCACAGGAGTTTTCGTGAGCTGCTCCAGAGCCTTGGTCTCCACAAAGGATGACATTTGATAACTGCGGCTTATTTCTGAAAGCAGAAATGTGGAAAAGGCATCAACAAGTCGTTTTTATCAGCAGAGGCACAGGATATGTAATGCATATGTAAGGCAAAAAGAATAGACAAAAATCATCTCACTTTTTGAAGTCTCAAATGAATGGAACTTCGTGGGCTGGATGTAATTGACCAGTGTGGACATTTCCTCAGTAGCAAAGGCTTCTGAACCTGCTGTGCCCTGTAGAGAAATCACACTCACATCTCAGCAACTATCTATTATAGACAGGGTGCACATAAGTGGTCCGCAGGTGCGCATACGCTGTCAAAATAAACAATGCACTGAAAAAACGCTGCAGCACGCATTTGCGCACCTAAGATTTTGTGGAGGACGGAATACATTTCTGGAGCATTTTAAAGATGTCCAAGAAGCTCCATTAAGTAATTATTTTGGTGTTCCTCCGCCTCAAAAAAAAACTTCACACTTAGTCGGAACCGCAAAAGAAAAGTGTATTCGCGAGCGATGTCAATAGGCCCTTTAACTGAGAAGCTAAAAAAAATTGAAGAAAACTAGCACTTTCCTCACGGTCCCTTACTGAAAGCTCGGCTGAGAGCGAGATCTCCTGCCTTAATGCACA
>JBBKCR010000001.1:26115784-26127399 GCA_037577295.1 Ladigesia roloffi
CGGCTAAAGCTAATAATCTGCGTTTGTGTTCTGCTGAGGAAACAAAGTCACCTTCGATTTGGATGCCCTGGGGGTAAGCAAATAAACATCAAATTTAAATTTTGGGGTGAACTATCCCTTGAATTGGGTGTGTCCAAAATATTGCTTGATATAGGAGGCTTGCATTTCAATCCAGGATTCCTTATCTTAACATGTTTTCATGGTAAAACATTTCTGAAATGCCTGAGAATATGCCTGCCTGTCAACTGTGAGGACAACACAGCGCAGAAAATGAGCTGTTTCACTCTGCCTTTGCACCTAAAGAAACAACCTGTCTCATCAAGGAAACTAAAACTGGAACTCCAAACAGACATGAAATTAAACTCGAACTGTAAGATCCGCATATTCCCTAAACATCGAGCGTTCTTGTAGGGAACACACTCATGGATGGGTGTCCCCCGTGACAAATTCTCACCAGTAGTTTACATTAATTAAAGCCATTCTTCGCAGAGCTCCAAAGGTAATTAACCGTGCCCCTTTTTGCAAGCAGGGGAGCATTGCATAGCGACACTACATTAAGTGTTTCAGAGTATTCTCAATGGGACTGCCACTGTCACTGTCACCATGAGGCAAACAGGCCTTAGTTTACATAAGACAGGAAACAAACCACCTTGCACTCCCTGGAAAAGAGAGTCAAATGGATTTTCAAACACTACAATTACTGCGCCCTGCTGAAAGTTAGCAATTGTCTCGTCAAAATGGAGGATAAAGGAAAAGCGTTAGCGAAGCAGGGGTGCAATTCAGATAATATCTTTGGTTGCGAATAGTCACATTCAATTAAGGACACAAAGATCCATCAGTCAAATCTGAATTTAATTTGCCATGACTTTACTGACAGTCTCACGCACATAATCTTTTTGGACTCCTGTGGAAGACAGTATACAGACCTCGTCTTCAGAAGCCGGCCCCATGGCTAACCCAAAAATGTCTACGCTCGATTCTCCAAGTAAATCCTGAAGTCTGTGTGGGCAACTCATATGCCCCGTAACCATTGTTCCCTGCCTGTCGCTGAGAGTGGGCCGGGAGAATAGATAGTTTATAATCTGGGTGACAGCGAGGTGTCATGCCAGCACTGCAAGCAAAAGAGCTCAATGATCACTCCTATCTATCCCAATCTCTGGCCTCTCCAGGCTAAATATGTTTAATCAATCAAATGTCACAAGGTAACTGTCTTTCGCACACAATCGCCCAGCGTCCAGATCCCCCCAGTGTAGCTTCGCTGGTGAAATTATATAAATAAATGAGCTCAACTGCAGCTTTGGAGATGGACTGCATCTCAGGAGTTACTGTTGCTATGGTAATGAAACTAAGGGAAAGGTGGAGAAATGTATGAAAATGTTATTTTGTGCATCGAAAAGGGGAAACAAAAACAGGCTTATTATTAAAGAGCTTGCAATTCATGGAAGAATTCCTAAGGAAGAAGAAACAAGTAGGTTTCACTGTGGTCTGAACCATTCATCATGGGTTTGTGTTTCATTAAGTCTGATGTTATACGGAGGCAGAAGGAAATGGCATTCCATGATCAAATCCAACACAGAATATTAGAAAATAGGCAAACAAAAACCCCTGGCAGACATAAAAATATACTGGTGACCAAACGGAAAACCTTAGTGAAATATGACTGTATGCAGTAGCATTACAATATAATTGTTTGATGTTGTTGGGTATTATGTCATCATGGTTTTGTATCTGTAAAATATATAGAATATAAATATTTTAATATTACAAGGGAATGTAATTAAAAAAAAAATTTTTTGGACCATTTCTACTGGTCTGTTCATTATGAGGTTTGAAACAATGCTCAGGAACACTAATGTTTTCAAAATGCGAAAAAAATGTGATGTTGAGCAGAATTTTGCGAATAATTTCATAACGGGTAATTTTTTTTGTAAAAAAGCAGCGAAACAAGGAGATAAAGTTTTGTTCTGACAGCAACGATATGCTCAATATTAGAGGCAAAACACATGGAAAGCAAAGCTCACGTCTGCCGTTTATAGCTCTGCTCATGGCTACTTGTCATCCCTGGACAGTGTGGGCTGATGTGACATGACAGCACATCAACCAGCTGAAAGAATCAATGGGAACCGGAGGCAGGCGGAACATGACGGCTAAGGAGTGTGCATGTTTAAGGCTGACCTTTTTGGATCATGCTGTGGTTGGGTTCAAATTTCTCCATGAGGAACTGCGTCTGCTCAGTCTTCAGCGGAGGATAAAGAATCTCGTTCAGACGTGGATCTCGCTGCTTATAGTTGATGAAGTCAGTCATCTGCTCCATGCTCAAGTAGTTCTTGCCTTTGGCTCCACTAAGGAGGAGGAAAGAGAATTTTTCCTTTCAAATGTATGTTTCCATTTGTGGCCTACACGAAAGTTAAGCAAAAAAACAAAAAAAAAACAAAGTATGTAGTCTTTCAACATCGTTACTCACAGGTCTGAGAAGATTTGGTTGATTTCAGGCCGGGGACAGAGGTTGGCAATGAAGGATTTGTAAACATCAGGAGTTAAGTCATCCAGAGGAATGGAATCATTCTGCATAGACGCCAAAGAAAAACACAGCTGTTGAAAACCCAATCAACGCTTATGCAAGGATCCTAATGCATTCCGCGACCAGCCAGCCGCTAAACACACCAATCATCCAACCCGGAGCAACTATGTGCTGTAATATCCATCAAACACTCAAACTAAATACTCATGAACATGATCCAAAACATCAATGAGTCTGGACTAAAAATAGAGGATGAGCTGCTGCTTTAATGCCATGCTGTCCAATATTAATAACGACTAAAAGCTCCAAGAAGGCCTTCAAATTAATTAATGCTCTCTCTCCAAGTCTCCAAGTCTGGGGACTATCCAGTTAATTTGGCTTTAAATCAACTGGATCATTTTAACAAATGGAATAATAAACAAAGTTGTCAGAGTGCAAACATTAGTCAGTGTCATCTCAGCGTTGTCCCAGATTCATCACTCCCCAGAAAACACTGAAAACATTTGAGCCAGGCAGTCAATCTTCAAGGCCACGCCAAGGCCCAAGGCCGATTGATGCTTTGTTGGTTAAAAAATTGAAGAAGCCCAGAGAGAAAGAGATGAAAGGCTCAGGCAGCTCTGACTCACAGAGGAGGCACTGGGAATTACGCACTTTTTGCTCCAAACCCCAGAGACCTTTTAAACATTATGGATTGCATTCTGATTTTTTTCTCCTCTTTGAAATAGGCCTTCATTATTTCTACAATGAAGGAGACACAAATTGGCATTTGTTAAATATTTGGAGTATGGTAGAGATAGGGCACCTTGTTTAAAGATGGAAAAAAAACAAACAAAATGGAAACAACAAATGACACACACATTTTAATGTGGAAAAAATAACCATAAATGAGTGTAAACGCAGAGCAGTAGGAAATGAATACTACCAAGCATTTGAAATTGTAATCCACAGAACAACTGAAATATATGTTATTCATCAAATGACGCATAGCTGCAAAGACTCCGTGGGCAAGCCTCAATGGCGTTACTGGTAAAGACGATGCAATCACTTCCTGTCAGAATGTGAACTCATGCCACTTCCCAGCAGGAACCTGGAGTGATTAGCTAAACATATGCTCACCCTGCCTGACGAAAGATTACAGCTCTCCAGTGCGGTTTCTACACGTTTCCTGTCAGTCGAAAACATGCGAAATATGCTGCACAAAAGAAAGATAATAATCAGATGATTCTCATAAAAATCCATCATTTCTTTTTGCCTAGAGTAAGAAAGTGGAGCATTTAGCATCCAGCTGGTGACTTACTTCTTCACTGGAATACGTCCCTCTTGGTTTGGTTGCAGCTTGAGTCTTGTGTAGCTGATTTGAAAAAGTGGCATATTTCAAAGAGAGACAAAAAAACAGCATTTAAAATACAGCAAGCATAAATAAATGCTTGAAAAGCAAGCATAAATTAAGCAAAATTAAAGGCAAATCGTACAGATGGAAACACTCCTTTGTTAACACATGAATGCGATTTGACGCAGTGACAGTTTGGTAATGTCAGTTCACTCGTGTGATGCTGCCCTGAGGCTAATAGTCAGGTGTGAAAAGCTCCTGGCCACAGTCATATTTCATTTAAATCCACGTTGATGAATTTACACCATGAGAGATTATCTGCAGGTGCTTACGCTTTTTCCAGGCTGGCTTCTCTATTCATGTTCTGAGCCAGCAGGTTGGACGCCAGACTAAACAACTCCTCTGCCCACTCCTTTGTGGATGACAAAACACAACAAAAGAGGCAATATCCATTTAAATAGGTCAAGTGCTGCTCCTGAAAATGTTTTGCACAGATATCTCAATGGCAAAATGCACCATTAGTGAGTATTTCCCACTCTACTGAGGGGAAATTGAATTACTGACATGATAGCCCCTTAGGAGCTGGAGCTTCAAATACCTTTGCCACTTCCTCCTGGAAAGCCATGAAGTTTAGATAGGTGATGTTGACCATGTCAGGCCCTGTGACCACTGTCAGCATCTTGTTTTCGATCCGTCCCACCAAGTTCCCAACATCAAGTAACTCTCGCAGCTTGGCTTCCTGAAGAAAGATTGAAAAAACTGCCAATTAAGAGTCAGAGTTTGGTTAAAAACAATTATCTGACATCTGCAAAATGTCTCCTATAGCACCTGTTCATAGATACAGAGAAATTTAAATCAGACTTCTCTATTATCATACAATCATGTTATTTTAAAAGTTATATTAACTTATTTGTCAAACAATATTCGAAAAGTTATTGATCATGGTACTGGTAATGCCTCTTCTACTTAAAAACATATGTTGCATGGTGTGAAAGCTTTGAACAAGTATTTTAAAAGAAATTTGTCGATCGTTCCTGCAACAAATAATATTCATAATTCATATTACTAACATTCTCAATAAGGTTAAAGGTACAGCAGTTAGGACTGCTCAGAACATTGCTTTTGTAATTACCAGCAATGACAGCAAATTTCAAGGATTATGAATAGGTCTGGAGATCTGAGAAATTCTGGATTCCCTCGAGCTGCCAGGTGATGGTGATGGGGAGGGGGAGGGTTAATTAGAGCCTATACTTTGTGTTGCAGGGACTTTCTGGATAAAGAGAAGAGCCCGGTTGCCAGGGGTGATGCGCTGGTGGTGGGAAGTGAGCAGTCAGGAGCTGTGGCTCATTATTGGTGAGAGTGGAAGTATGTGGTGTGCAGAGCGAGCACTACCATTATCCACAGCATTGTACCTACCTACAGAGAAAATGAATAGTCTGCTGACCTTCACAAGAACTACACTGAAACCACCCAGCCCTCTTCTGATTTCAGCACTTTCAACCCAATGTGCATATACACATTTACAGAGATACAGGAGGTACCTGCTTTAAGCCTTTGAATCTCAATAAATATAATAGGGCAAAAGGATTTATCTACAGATTCCATATCTGACCTGCTGTTTGCCACACATTCATCAAGGCAAGGATAAGACCTGCAGCATTTAAGTGTGTTCAAGCATTAAAGGAATGTTTATCCAAACAAATCTAATTTACACAATTACCTCCTTAGTCAAACATGGTTAATTGGCCATTACATGTTTAGTGAACCAAGTTTACTTCTTAAGATACACATTTTCGTTGAGAGCAATACATTAGAAGCCTATGGCTAAGTTCACATTACACGGTTGCATGTTGCAAAGTGGCACAAATCCATTTCTCACCAGATGTGACACGGATCTTTAACTTTTTCAAGCGTGATCCTAAAGCTGACAGATAGCTGATTGCTGACCATGTGACCTTAATGAGAATGCTTAGCTCAGAATTGATGTGTTTTTCTTACAGTGCACCATCATTCAATATTTGTCTTACTCCAATTATGAAAGGCTGAGATCTGTTCAGGACATGTCATTTTTGGCCTTTGTAACTCAGTGGCTCTCAACATCCTACACAGTACATTACATTTGAGATTTGAACCATTTGAGATTCAGTTTCTTGCAACTGCAGATCCCTACATTCTATTTGGGTGCAGAGATCATGGTTCACTGACTCACTGAATGCACTAGCAGGGGGCCATTTGGAATTGAGCCTTATTTTGACATTCATGTGGCATATAGTTTATTTAGTAGACACTACTACATTAGATTTGCACAAAATATTCTTTTCAAGCAGAAAGTGTCACAAAAAAATATATGATTACATATAATCTGTTCTTCGCCATGGCGATATCAAACATATGCAAATAAGACTCTAAACAAACATTCATCAGTGTTTTTTCCCAGAGTTCTCTAGCTTGAGTGTTCATGTAATACCACAAAAGCCAAATTATTTTTGTCCAGACTTTAACCATCAAACCATCAAACAAAATCTGCATGCTTTACATAACAAAAATTTATTTTTCATTCAGAAAATATTAGATAGATATTTTAATATACTGAAAATCCTCCCAATGGCAATATTGGCAAACTAGTATACAACACTCATACTGTGCAGCTGTTTTAAAGTAGTACTTAACCACATCAAAGTGAACCATCCGATACGAACCAAATTAGATCTGAGGAATAATCAGTACTGAGTAATAAAAAATTGAGACTTGTAATGTGGGTGTTTGTAAGCAATAAGTGCTGTTTGGGATAAGCGTATGTTTACATTTGGGTATATGGTGAATTCTTCCTTTACCCACCATGATTTAATTGCAGGATCTATGACATAGAATTAAAATCACCCATCTAATACTGCATGGGTCCAACTTGCTGCACCAAAAACACTCTGTCAATGCACAGAATCCACTAGAACTCGGATGGCATGCTTGTTAAGAGCTTATCATTTAGGATCTGTAAGTTGCGTGGCAGGGCCTCTATAATAAAGACCGGTTTGTCCAGCACATTACACAAGTAGCTGATTAGATTGAGATCTGAGAAATTTGAAGCTCAAGTGAACACCTTAAACTGTCATTTTCCTCATACCATTCCTGAACAACGTTTACTGTGTGACGAGGCACATTTTTCTGCTGAGAGAGGCACTGCAGGTCCATTTAACTGTGGTCAGGGGTCAGCGTGGGAAGAGGTCGGCAGCTACACGGTCTTTTATGCAGTATACTGTGGTGCACCTGTGAATTCTGACACCTTTCAATCATAGTCAGCATGAACCTTTTCAGCAGTTTGTTTGCCATTAGCTCTTCTGTGTGATCAGGTCAAATAAACTAGCCTTTGATCCTGATGTGCATCAATGAGCCTTGGAAGCCCATGACAATATTGCTGGTCTAGCATTTGGCCGTCTTTGGACCATTTTTGGCTGGTACTACCCACTGAATGCTGGGAATACCCCACGAGACCTGCCATTTTGGAGATGCTCTGACACAGTTGTCTTGCCGTCACAACTTGGCTCTAGTCAAAAATGCTCAGATTTCCTTGGTCATTTTTCTGTTTCCAACACATTAACTTCAAGACCTGACTTGCTGCATCGTGTATCCGAGCCCTTGACATGTACCACTCTAACAAGATATTCAATATTCACTTCACCTGCCGTGTTTGTTGTGGCTGATCTGTGTATGCTAAATCATTTACTGTGATCAATACCAAAACTGCCATTTGTATTCCCTCTCTACCACTCAGCCTGCATGACTGTTCAACAGGTGCACTGGACCCTACTGTTCCTGCATCATCTGCCAGAGGATAATTACAATGAAATGCAATGCCTTTCCAATAAAGAAGTAATTTTCGGCATGCTATCTGCTACACAGCAGAACAAACGGCTGAACAAATATAGTTCATAGCAAAAAGACTGAGACTGGTGTTTCTGGTTGGACGAGCACGGTGAAACTGAAGAGAAAACGAAAGAGGAAACGATGGAGAAAAACACCTTCATCTTCACAGGTTCATGACATAAATCCTGCCAGCCGAAAACAGAGAGAGTGCTTACAGTTTATCCCAAAATGAAAAAAACAAAAAAGCCTCTTTAATCTAACTGAATTTACTTATGTTCATCAGCAAAGTGAAGAGGCCGGAACACTCTCCAGCCAGAATGACATCACAGTCAGCACACAGAGGGAGGTTATACGCGGCAAAGCAGTGATGAGACGCTAGTCGCTTTTGTAACTGGTTTGCTAGACAACACCAGTGTGCTTCAGTGGTACCAGAACGGAGTTCAAACCTACTCGTCATGAATCATAACTCTGTTCTGGCCCATGCTGGCATCTTTGATATATTTGGTGCAGACACACAGGCCAATTTTACACTTCAATTCAACACAGTTTGCCAAGAAACGGTTGGAGAGATTTCACTTCCTGGATTTCCCTGCTCAGTTCTTTCTTGATGCGCTTATTATTTCTAACCCTTCCCCGCCCTTTCTTTAGATCTTATTACAGACACAGCGAGATGTTAGAACAAATCTGCGTGTTTTCATTTTTTCTGGGTATTGTTGCTCATGTCTGCGATTTCAATTTACTGATCTATCTCAGCATGCTCCACTCTTTATTACTGTGGGCCAATCTACAATCACCGGACTTCCTTTCGTCTGATGGAAGCTCTATAGAATAGGCAGATTAGATTCTAAGAAAATCCCCCAGAGGGACTAAAAGAGGTTTAAATAAGACTGGAAAAGAGATTGATAAGTGTTTGACGTTCTGCCAGTACGTTTCATCTTCCTTCGCTTGGTTTTCAAACAAAAACAACTGATGTCTGTCATCATTTATAACCAAGCACAAGCAATATTTTAGCACTGAGAAATGTATCACTCTTCTGGTCTTGTGTTTTTCACTCGCATGAAACCCAGACAAATCTGCTGTAATATAATAAAAATATATATATAAAAAAAGTTTGATTGATTTTAAGAAGAATTTCCACAAAACAGTTCTCTACCCTACATCTAGATAATGTAGGAAGTATGCACTCATGTTGAAAATGATGTTACTGTGTCTCAATATTAAAGCTATGACTCTCAGTTCAAACAAGATATGAAACAAATCTGATACGATCTAAATAAAAAAACAAGCCTAACAAGTTGTCAAGAAGGTTTTCACATGTTTACAACTGACAGACAATAGAAGGAAAGTAAACCGGGATAAGAAATGCTGTGTCAATGCTCCTGCAAATCAGAGGCCACGATATTACTACTCTACTTATTATGATTGCAATTAAATCAAATAAAATTCTGAATATTATTCAGGGTTTTTATGCCATTTTGAAGAACACTGTGGCGTCATCATTGAGCTTTTCCTGGATTGCCATCTATATATTCTACATGGAGGATATTTTTGACACAGGAGCTACGGCAATCACCTCATCCTCCCACACACCACGCAGATCTATGGCACTCAATGATGATTCTCCTCAAACATTCTCTCTCTGTCACTTCCGTCCAAGTGAGAATGGTCCAAAATGCATATTCATTATTGTCGCCATGCTGAGGAGGCGGAGGCTTTGGATCAGATGAGTCAGCCGCAAATAAGGGGAGGGCTGCAACCTGTCTGCAGAGAAACACTGTTGTTTGTGTTGTCACCTTGTCCTTGCTTTGGCTCCTCGCCATGTTGGATGCCCTTTCTTCCTACCTCATTAGCTCATGTGCCTATGGCTTTGGTCACACACAGCGAGCCTTTCCACAAGAGTTTCTATGGCAACAATCCATCAAGGCACTGCTGCCACTAAGAAAAGGATTTTACCAAATGTTTAGCTGGTCTTCTCACAAAGTGAAGCTCCACAGTGCCCCTGGTTAAACCAGCTTTGTACTCAAGGTGCACGTTGGCTGTCTCTCTCTCTTTTTCCCAACCACGACAGCAAATTGACTGGGTGCCCTCCGCAACAATAAGACTGTCTGTGCCAAAGAAAACAGGGTATTAATTTTGCCCGATAAGATCCTTATAACAATTCACAGACATGCTCACAATTAAAATTGTGGCTGCGATTATTGTAATTGCTAAAATTTTGAGAGAGGGTGGTTCAGAACATTGGTTCTTTTCATGTGACAGCTGAATTAATTGAAAGGCTTTGTTAATGAGTGCTAATTCTATCCTCTGTACCATCCTCCTCCTCCAATAAATTCCTTTATGTAAGACTAGAGGCCCCATGGCCAAGTACCGTGTGTTTTAAGCAAAAAACATATATTTAAAAAAAAATATATCAGATGTTAGACCAGGGAGAGGCACGACAGTAAGTTTTGACATCCAAAACGGCATTCAGGCTCTGCTCTCCTCGAGAAGCGTGTCGACAGATGGGGCGGCCTGATTTCATGGCAATGATGTTGAGCTGCTAATCCTCCTAGAGGTACTTTTTGCTTGAGAAGAAGTGGGCAGGAATCAGACAGCAGTCTCTCCCTGCTCTCCTCTCTGGCCCAGGTCCTGCTGGATCCTGTGCCTGCTGGGCCGAGTGTGGATGGCTCAGCACCCAGAGAGAAGAAAGTTTGCTGAGGCAATGTCTCTTTTTGTGAATAACGAAGTGCAATGTAAAGGTTATATATGCACACACAGACAAACAGACACACACACAGACACACAGACACACAGACACACAGACCAATCAGCCATAACATTAGAACCACTGACATGTGATGATACAATGGTACCTGTGAAGGACAGGGAAATATTAAGTAGCAAATGAACAATTGCATGTTGAAAGCAGAAAAAAATGTGCGAGTGTAAGAGTCCGAATGATTTGACCTGGTTTGATGCCTGAATCAGAGCATCCTCACAAGGGTGGTAAATACCTGTCAAAATGAACCAAGAAGGAACAACCAGTGAAGCACAAATTGCTGAAAAATTTGATGGTGACTATTATAGAAAGGCATAAAAAAAACCACACAGGGTATCACAGCTTGTATACCCACAGACCAGTCAGAGTGCCCATGCTAACCACTGTCCTTTGACAAAAGCGCCTATGGGGTATCAGAATTTAACCATGGATCAAATAAAATGTATTTTATACCATGTAGATTGCTGTGTGTTAACATTGCTTCCTTTGGAACGAGGGCAGCAGATGGAGACAGTGTGATGCTCTGGGCAATGTTCTGCAGGCAATATTTGGGCCAGGCATTCATGGGGATGTTAATTTGACATATTTGCCTCATTATTGATGCAAACCAACATCACCCCTTCATGGCAACAATAATCCCATTGGCCACTTGCAGCAGGCATTCATGTAGATGTTAATTTGACAATTTTGCCTCATCACTGATGTTGACCGACAACACATCTTCTAGGAAATTATATTCCCATTAGCTTTTTGCAGCAGAATAATGTTCTCTATTATGCTGTAAAAAAACATGTCAAATTTAAGGTGTTTAGTTGGTCTCCAGATTCTCCATATCTCAATCCACTGAGAAGTGCTGGCCAAAGTAGGCTAATGCATTAAGGCCCAACCTCCACAATTATAGGACTTAAAGGATCTGCTTCTAAAACACTGGTGTCACTACTACTGTGCATCGTCAGATGTCTTCTGGAATTAATGCCTTAGCGTGTCAGAGCTGATTTGATAGGTTGAGGAGGCCCTGCACACTATTAGGCAGGCGGTTTAATGTTATGGCTAGTTGGTGTACATACATCCATGTGTGTGTGTGTGTGTGTGTGTGTGTGTGTGTGTGTGTGTGTGTGTGTGTGTGTGTGTGTGTGTGTGTGTGT
>JBBKCR010000001.1:26149149-26167972 GCA_037577295.1 Ladigesia roloffi
AGACTGCTACGGCTAAAGCTAATAATCTGCGTTTGTGTTCTGCTGAGGAAAAAATGTCACCTTCGACTTGGATGCCCCGGGGGTAAACAAATAAACATCAAATTTTCATGTTAGGGTGAACTATCCTTTTAATGCTGGTCATGTGACGATAACGAAACAAAATCTATGATGTATATTTGTTGACGAATAAGAACGAGACTATATGTGGTTTGCAATGTAAAAATTGTCCTAAAGTGTCTCTTCATTTTCATTGACTAAAACGAGATGAGACGTTATTTCCTGTGCGATAGGGAGGGGGGAAAAAAGTAAAGGACGCTCGACCTTAGAGTTCAACGATGTTACGTCCCAAAATTTAGGTCCATTGTGCAGCACTGTGTATTAGATTTAGATTCTCTGCTTGAACCCGAACCCGGTCCGATATTGCCTGCCACCACCCTCGGGTCAGACCGGGCCGTGATGCAGCATTTGAGTTGCCCGGAGCTCCAGCAGCGCAGGGTGTGGGTTTATAAACCTACCCACAGTTCAGAGCGTGTGTTATAACAGTCAATTTGTCGGACCGTGCTGGTTTCGGACACAAGTGCACGGGTTTGGGTCATGCCGGTTTTCATTTTTTGGGCCCGATCTGGGCTCTAATGTAAAGGAAATGTATCTCGAGTGGTTTTTTTTTTTGGGACACTCTTTCTAGATTTTCTTCCTTTAAAATTAGGTGCGTCTTATATTCCGGAGCGTCTCATACAGCAAAAAAACGGTATATTTAATTTGTATTTAATTAGTGTAGTATAATACTGCAAACAAATTTTATGTGTCCAGGATGGTGCACAGACGATAAATCTTCAGATTCAGTTAAAATACACTTTCAGTAAAGTGTGCAGTAGTTAATGTTGGATAGTGGTTTGCATGTTCTGCCTGAGTCTGTGTGGGTTTTGCCAAGAGCGCTTGTTTTCCTCCCGCAGTCCAAGGGGTGTACATCAGAGGAAGTGGAGAGGTGCCCCTAGGTGTGACTGTGACCGTTACCGTGAGTGTGTGTGTGTGTGTGTGTGTGTGTGTGTGTGTGTGTGTGTGTG
Organism: Ladigesia roloffi; assembly: GCA_037577295.1. Taxonomy (NCBI): domain Eukaryota; kingdom Metazoa; phylum Chordata; class Actinopteri; order Characiformes; family Alestidae; genus Ladigesia; species Ladigesia roloffi. Next base: position 26,150,214 of record JBBKCR010000001.1, read on the forward strand.
TCTTTGTGTGCCTTGCATTGGCCTGGTGGCCTGTCCAGGGTGTTTATCTGCCTTTCTTAAGATCCAGAATAGGATCCTGTGACCCTGGTTAGGATAAGCAGCTCAGATAATAAATAAAGGAATGAATAAGTAGCTTGTTTGTTCAATTTGCCTGGCTTCTTTATTGGCTTCCTTTTTTTCTGCAGTGGCTCTTAAGAGATAATTTGATAAGCAGCCATGGCTTCACTAATGGGTACAAATAAACTGCACTGTTAAAATAGAAAGCTCGGGTCAGCTGCTTAATAAAACCGATCTTTCAAAAGGACAGAACATAACCTTGATAAAGACTAACCTGGAGAAAGGAGTGCCAAGGGAGAGGGGAAGGACAAACCAAGTTAAGGACGATCAGTACACACATGCTTGCAGATGCAAGAAAAAAAAGAAAGCTTTCCGTCAGAAGAAGAAAATGCTTTTTTTATCACAAGATACAGAAATTATTCATCATTGCAGCTATGGGGATTCTTTATTCGAGGGAACTGATCTTTTTTTTTGTCTTATTCTGCTCAATATTATCTCCACAGGAAGACATGGAGGCAGATGGATGGGCCTAGTGTAAAGTCTATAGCAAAAGGCAGACAAAATCCCAAATATGAATTTGGAAAATGTTGCATGAGCAGGTATATACAAACATGGGTGCCAGATGTTTGCACATGTATGTGTCCAGTTGGTCATGCTAGTCATACAGCAGTTCAAACAGGATTCAGCCCATCACACGGTTGCTGCATTTTTCATGGCCCTCATGCGCACTGCTGCAAATGAAATTCTTTGCTTGTAGTTACTTCAGCTTGTGAGGGGAAGACTCTGTGCTTCCACAAATAGCTGACTGGCTCCTCTAGCTCTGTCTCTTTTAACACTGCCTCTCCCAGGCCGTCTGAAGGAGGGCGCTCTCTGTGGAGAGCTCAGCTGCTGGAGGAAATGAGCCCCTCGCTCACGGTCATGAAGAAATGAAGCTACTTTACTCATATTACAGCTTCACTATTGAAGTGAGGGAAAACTCCCACACCAGGGAGTTCTGCCTGTAGGACACTCCATAGAGCCCTGTACCCTCTATCTCTGCTGTACACATTTCTGCAGCAGCTCATTCTCTCCCTCTTCTCTCTTTCCCTCTCAGGCCTGAGTGGGCGGTTTCTCGTTACCACACTACCAACTATTTTTCAGTAAGTCCCTGTGTCTGAAAATTCACATTCATCTCTTCATGCGGTTCAAGCACCAAATATCAAATATCTCCTGTTGTCATCAGATATTTTATATTTCTCCTTACAAGATACATATTTCTACTTAAAAATATTATGCAGGAGTATGCACTGTATGGAAAAAGTCTGCTTAAACGTCATCGATGTCCCTGTTGGTGTAATAGTTATGTCTATATAGTGTGTTAATATATAATTCAGTTGAAAACAATTGATTGATGATTTTAATTCTATATTTTGGACAAAATTTGAATTAATAAATTCAACTGCTGTCATCCTGTTTCAAATCTTACTTTAGAGATGAGATGCTAGATAAATGCAGAAGGGGTTGTTTGTTATTGGCCATTTGAAAACTTTAGATTTCAAAGGATAATTAAATGAATGTCTATTCCCTCTATGCCCATTGTCCGCATTTTCCCTGCTATGAACATCACAATGCATTGACCTACATGGTTTTCAGCAGATTATCTAGTGATAGTTTCTTGTTCTGTTTGTGTATCATTTTTGCTTATTTTAAACTCTCACTTGCCAAGATATGTTTCTCACAGTGTTGCCCAGGTGAACAAAACCATGAGACAGTTCAAAACCCGTCAGTGAGCACAGGGTCATGTTCCCAATTTTCAGCCTGGTAGCCTCTCTGTTGAATATTGTTACAGCTTACATAAAATTTAGCGTCCGAGTTCTCACTTCTCTTCTTCTGCAGCGCGAAAGACGGAAGTTTCCGAAGATACATGTCATCGCGGACCATTGAGGACATCCAAGCATACGTTGTACATAAGAAGTGGGAAGCTGTGGAGCCTCTGCCAGGATGGAAGTCGCCATCATCTGTTTTGTAAGCCACACTCATATCTCTGTGTACTGAGTTAGATATATTTAGTTCCTCTGTGTTCTTATACAATAGTATTGAACCAAAACAAATCACCATTCTTTTATTGCAGTGTGTTTTTAACAGCTCAGTACCCCGATCAGCCATAACATTAAAACCACCTGCCTACTACTGTAATGTACTACACAAGTTGTCTGAATGTGGTACCTGGCACCAAGATGAGAGCAGCATTTCAGGTGTTGTACATTTTTAGGTGGGACCTTTGTGGTTTTTCCATCACATCTCAGATGCTTGACCAGATTTAGGTTTGGTGAATTTGGAGGCCAAGTCAATATATTGAACTCATTGTCCCATTCCAGAATGATCCTTGACAGGCACCACTGTAGCAGGACAGAGTTATTCACTTTGCCTACCAGTGCTTTTAATGTTCTGGCTGATCTGTGTGTAGTGTAAAGGGTACCAGTGAACAATGTACAAGATACTAATTTAAAAAGAGTGATAGAAAACACATCACTTATGCTATAACTGCTCATTCTTTATTTAATACATTTTTCCTCCTGCAGAATGTCCGGAATGGCTGGTCTCTTCCGGCTCTCTGTTTGGATACGGGTATGGTGCATTTTTGGTTTCTTTTGTTTGTATACGTTTGACTAATGCAGACTTCAAGGTCTAAAATAAAAACTGTAATAACCTGAAAAACACTGCATAGTTTAAGGATATTTGATAGCTGTAAATTTAGCAGTGTTGTTAGTTTCAAAGCAGTTTAAAATAAGTTACAGATTTGAGAGAAAATAACAAAGGATTTTGTGTCTTCTTATTGAATTTAGCAAATCCACACATACCTCACCGACACTCTTGGCATTCCCTCGTGGGGCTCTTACGTAATCTTTGCCATTGTCACGCTGTTCATGGGACTAGTTCTCGGTCTGGTAAGTTAAGAACACCTCTACCAAATGTACTGAAAATAATTGTCATTCTGTTTGACGTGATATAGTGGGATGTCCTGTCTTTTGTATAAAAGAATCTCATGCATAATGTTTCCACCGCACTGCCGAGAGTGCAGCCCTAACAGGGCTTTTGACTTCTCTGCATTAACGTCACAGTCAGGGAAGCTATGCTTGACTTCTCTTTTTATAATATTCCGATATCTCTATTGAACAGGGTGCAAAAAGAGATGCATGATGACTTTCACCATTAGGTATTATGTAAGAAATGAAGATGTTGGGTTACTGTATTATACAACTCTCGGTTGTGTAATCGTTGTCGATTCCACCTCCCTTTTGAGATGGAAGTGGGTGGTACAGGCACCTCATATTTTATACAAAGAACTTTTGAAAGTGTACTTCAAGCAATTTTTTCCCGTACTCTGTATTTCCAATAGATGTTGGTGTTGATCGCTGACTGCATTTGTCCATCCAGGCCAAAGCGAAATGAAGTTAAACCTGGTAAGATGAATAAAAGAGACTTGAAAGAAATAATTTTCTCACTAATACTCTTACTAATTATACTTGACTTGTAAGCAATGAACTATTTTCTACTTAGCATCTAAAGTGATGTACTTCCTGTTACATCATCTAAATATAGATGACTGATTTTCTAAATATGCAGTATATTAAATCTAGCCTGGGCTAAATATCAATGGAGATTTGATTATCCTTCAAATCCATGTAATCCATTTGCCTTTTGAAAAACAAGTATTGAACTGAACTGCTTTGCCATAGTTTAAGAACTGCTTGCAATACTTTTCCAACTTTCCAATTTAAACTACTAGAAATGGTGCGGTCTTTACAGAACTAGAATCATTTAAGGAAAAACAATGTCATGTTTACTCTTCAACAAAATGGCAGTAATTACCTTTTATAGTAGTAAATTCTAGTAGTGTTTTACCATCCAACCGGAGCGTTGATTACAGCAACGTTTTTTAAGTACATTTCTTCATTAAAATAAGTATTGATTTTTCAGGTGATCGTTAATCAGTACCTTATAAAGCTGAAAGAGGTGCTTGTGTAGGAATTTAACAGTCACTGGCAAGGGATGGTTGTCATGCTCATAAAGGTGCTGATTTAAAAATAAATTGCATGTTCTTACTTTTTGCAGAGATGCATGTCAGCAATACTGTGATATTAACCTTCACAATACATAGCTGCAAAATTTAAATGATCCCTTTAATCAGACTTTTTAAACACTGCACTATGACTTTGTTTATATGTTGCCTATCATAAATGCTCTTTAATTCTATTTTATACATTGTTTTGACAGTATGGCTTCCTTTGTAATTGTAAAAGGATAAAATTTTATGAACACTAAATATTATACTGCATCGTGGTGTCATGATATATTTGGAAAATTATATCATGATATTAAATATATATAACCAACTGTACTGTGAACATCCAGATAAAGACACTAAATGAAAATTAATGCATTCCAACTAAGGTCATTTTTTTGCCCAATGAATACTGGCTAGCCTTTAACCATGCTATTGATTCCCTAATGCTTATTCATACACAAGTTGCAAGGTGAGACAATCACCGTACTAATACCAGAGGTCCTTAAGTTTTGCCACTGTTCCATTCCTTTGAAAGTGATGTAACTCGAGCTTTGATGTTAGTTGAAACACACCCCAGCCACTCAGGTCACTTACCAATCCTAACTCAAATAAACAAAATTAAGTCGCAGAAAATGGGTATTAAAATGCATATTATTCCACCATGTACAACCAAACATGTTCATCCACAAAGTCTGTAAATATGAGGCTAATAGAGAGGATTGGGATTGACTTGTAAAGTCAAAACTTCGTAAGTAGAGTTCATTGTTACTCAAGCACCCCTGTGTTTTGTCTATTTCATGTGGCTAGCAGCTTGGTTTAGTATTTCATATAGGAAGGGAATGTAAGGTACACAATATAGAATGTCTCACCACATCCCCTCTTCCCTACATGATGGCATTACGTTATTATCTCTCAAAGGAACTGTACCTTTCCCATATCTTTTCTTCATGCTCATACGATCCTGAATCTTATTATAGAAATACAATTCCTCTGCTAACGCCATAGAAATTATCATATTTCTGCCTTTCCAGTTGTGTACCCAAAAGATGAAGCCTCAGAGGATGAGGCGGACGACACTGTGACAGAGGAGAAGCGCATGTCTGACGCGGACAACGAGAGCGAGCGGGTCTCTGGTGAGGAGTCCACGGAAGAAGAAGGAGGCCCAGTCACAGAGGTAGCAACTGGCAGCCCTGAGCAGCCTCTGCCAGAGGAGGCAACAGAGAGCTCAGTGAGGAAGAGGAAACCACAGGTCCCTAACAGTCCAGACGAGACATAATGTCTCAAAATGCACTACAAATCTGAAATGAAGTTTGAACTTAAATAGGGAAAATCCTGCATCTACAGGGTAGTGTTAAATGCCACACTGTAAGTGCACAATGGTTTTTATTCTCTTTTTTTTGGCTTCCATGCTCTTTGTCTAGCTACAGTATTACTGAATTTTTTTCCTCCAGCTGTCGTGGTCCCTCTTAAAGCTCCAATTCTTGAAACTACAGTATTGCTTTTGTCTAAGTAAAAATACCTATAAAGTAATTGTACTTTAAAAAGAGATTGGTTGCCAAGGATTTATTACCAAGTAGATGAATTAGTTGGCTTTTTAAAATATATATTTTTCACCAAATATCTGGTCATGCGTTGTATGTTGAATGTTTACAAGTAATGCTAAGTGGAATGGTCTTGTTTACACACTTGTTTATTACAATGATGTCTCCATTTTCAAATGATTATGCTTTTCAAATGCTAAATAACATTCCGCTGGCAGGATCCGGAACGTCATGATTGCCACAGTGGAACTCTTTTTGTACTGGTCGACCAGACTTGGTAGCATGCCCTAGCAAAGCTCTGTGGTTAACTGAAGGCATATAATGTACATGATGGTGAGTGCACTCTAGATGTGAGGACAATCATCATAATGCACATTTCAGAGTGGTTCAACAAGAAAGTCTCAGGATGTTAAGTTTTGTGCCCCAGATTACATTTCTGTTTATAAATTCTCCATTGCATTCAGAAGTAGTTTCCTAGAACTCCCTTTTAACTGTTTATAATGGAAACCAATGGGCTTTAGCATGAAGTTTTTGGAGTGAATGCTTTTGCAGTCATTGCTACATGGCTGAGGCAAAATGAACATTAACATCTTTTATTTGGCTCTGTGCTGTTCCGGAACGAGAATAAAGCCAATTGAACCATTGTGATGGTTCCAGGACAGTGTGAAATGGGGAGCATGTTTACATTATTTGTTGGAGAAAATTCTATAGCTGGGGCGTCGGCCCCCAGTCCTGGAGGGACGTAGTCCAGCACATTTTGGTGTTTTTCCTGCTCAGAAACACCTGGTTCAACTTGCTAGTTCATTGTCAGATTTAGTGAATGTGTTTAAGGAGGGAAACCATCAAACTGTGCTAGGCACAGGCCTGCCATGACCAGAGTTTGACACCCCTGTTCTGTTGGGATGCTCTGGGCTTTATTGTGTTACATCTTCTTAAACATATTTTTAGTGCATTGTGTGTGTATGTAGAAGCAGGGAACTCTTGGACTGCTTCCAGGACCAGGTTCGAGAAACACTGGTATACAGTATCTGACAAAAGTATTAGGGCAATGATTTTTGAACTGTTATTTTTACTGTATAATTCAAGCTATTGGCATAAAAAGGAACATAAGGCAAAAGTACAGCAAGTTTTTGTGTGTGCCTTCCCCTTCACTTCACTTAAGGGAAGTATACAAATTAGGACCAGTTAATTTATGAAAATTTAGGTCAGGTGGAATTTTTTTTAAATATATATTAGATAGCATAGTCCGTGCTCATAAATACTGCATCCAATGCCCAGCTTTTTTGGAGGCCCACAGGTTTTACTGAAATTATTTATACAATAGTAAGTGAATATGCCTATCATGATTATATGATAGATTTTATACGGTTGACAATTTGAAACATCAAATAATGTTGGTTTGTTTGTTTTCATATACGATTGTGCTATACCAAAATTTGTATTGAGCAATGTATTGTAAAACTGTCTATAAAATAAATGAAGATCAATACAAGATTATGTTGGCTGAATGACTTAAGCCTTGTTTTATCAGAGATAAACGGAACTTTCGGGATAAATCTGGGACAGGATGTTACGTTTGTGGTTCGTTGGCCAAATAAATTTGATCTAGTTTATTTGTACTCAGTAGTTTTCTATGGTGTGAAGTTTAGAAGGAAGTATGTACATCATTAGACACGGTGTCCTCCCCTGAACCTATGTAGGATACAGAGATGAGATGAGGTCTGCAATACTGTTATATAAAGCTGCAGAGGAGGATATATAGAGGAGGATCCAATCGGCCAGGAATATTAACAGCCCACAGCCTACACAGCAGTGTGGTGCAGGATTTGTGCTTAGAGGGAAATCTCTGTGAAAATGTATGCCCAGTATCCTAGTGCCAAGTTACACTACAATCTTATTTAATCTTGCATTCAATCAGACATGATTGGTCCCTCTTCACCTGTTAAAGATCGTTTATATACAGCAACCATTTTTTAAGCTGTAAGGGGTTTTTCCTATTCTTACAGACAACACAGTGCATTGATTTATTTTTTTTTACTCAGTGTGGGCTGCTCAGCATATATGTGAACCTTTTACAAGGCAAAAGCTCCCGTAGCTATTTTGGGAGCAGCCGGGCCCTGGGTAGATAAACATATGTTGTAGAAGTCTGAAAAGTGAACTTTTGGAGTTAATTATTTATAGGCAGCCCACTGATCCCTGAGAAATGTTGGACAGGGGGGAGAGAGGCAGATTAAGGGTTGTCTCTTAGGAAACATGTCCAACAGGCCTGTTTGTGTCCATGATTTTGAGCACCATGCTAAGAGAGTTTTGCCTAAAGCAGTTTTTGACTATTATTTCTCAGGAGCAGATGAGCAGGAATCTCTAGCTGATAATGTCGCTGCCTTCTCAAGGTAGGTATACCTTCATGTGACACGATTCTTACTGTGTCCTTAGAAGCGAAGAACATAGAAGAGCACAGAATCCTACTGCTGTGAAGTGGAAAGCTAGTACAATGTCAAAAAAACAAAAAACACTTTTCAGCTGTGGTTCAACAGGAAGCATCTCAGGAGGTGAATCTCTGCCCCTTATTTGCATTGTCTATCTGTGTTCTCTCTGCATAAGTCATCGCCCTGAATGTCTAAATGTATTCATATGAGCTGAGGAAAATGACTCATTTCCTATGTTTTCACACATTTGACCTGGTCTATTTTGGCTACCCTGTTAAATAATAGGGTGTGTTAAATAATACATGCCTAGGACTCATCTCATGTCGGATGGCTCAAAGAAGCTCGAAGAAGAACTGGTCAAATGTTGCTATTCCTACTATCAAATACTTCAACAACATATTTGCTTTTTTGTTCTTACGGGTTGTATGTTTGCAGTTCTGTTATAGAAGTAGAACTATGCTGCCACTATGCATGCAATGGGAATGTCCTATCAAGGGTACCAGTAATTGACCACTTCAGATCTTATTTTAAAAACAGAAAAACAAATAGTTCTGAAAGGGCTGCAGATTATTTTCCACATACATAGGGATTTTTAAACTGTCATTCTGAAACGAGTAACACAGACATTTTCTGTTGTGGAAATGAACCCAAAAGCGTACCTTTGAACGCTGAAATATCAAGCATGTAATACAGGCCATCACAACAATGGTTTCTGGAAATTGCTTTTCAGACAGCAAGTTAATAGCATGAGTCATTCCAATACAGCACACGTCAGACTGTGCCGATTCACTGCCTAAAATATGCCTTAACCATTTCTAAACCTTGCTTTTAGCCTATTTTTAAGAGGACTCCATTTAAATGCTTGGAGTCAGAGAGTTATCATTCTGGACATTTATCAAAGCTTTGGCCACTCTGTTAGTCTGTGTGGGTGGTCAGACAGTGCATAGAGACGGACCGAGGTGAGGGAAGTGCCTTGAAGTGGTGTCAACAAACGAACAGGCTATCATTATCCAGATAAACAATGCTACATTATTTATGGAACAATCAAGAGCCACCTATATGTCCTGGTTCCAGACAGCTGCGGTCAATCAGGCCCAAACCAAACCAGTCTGACCATGTTGGCCATTTACAGTGGCAGGCAACAATTAAGAGTCCAACAAATCTCACATTAATGTGTCTACTTTAAACAACAGCCCACTGAATTTAATGCAAACCTTCAGAGCAAACTATCTATACATACATATAATGTGTGTGCATGTGTATATTAGGGATGCACCGATTTTTTGGAAAACGAGTACGAGTATTTGCAATTTAGTACTCGACAATACCGATAACGAGTACTTAATAAAAACATGATTTAAATGTCCAGGTAACAGCTTTAGTCATATAATTTAACAAAAAAAAAACAAGGGACTAGTTTGAATTTAAGAACATTTATTGAAAATGAAAAGCATGTTGTATGCAACAATATTACAGAACGAAAAAATGTTTAACCCCTTACATGCCGCTCAAACAGACATTTCTCAGACCATGGTATCGGTCCCCGGTATCGGGGACTTTTAATGAGTACGAGTATGTGGTATCGAGGCCGATACCAGATACCGGTATCGGTATTGGTGCATATATATATATATATATATACATAAAGATATGTTTTTGTATTTACAAGTATACACACTAATATATACACAAACAAACACAGAGCAAGCCAGGTCCCATACAGAGTTCTAATTTAGTAGAATATATTAGTGAAGTAAACAGGAAAACAGGCTTTTTGTGAGATTTTGTTTGCATGACAAGAGTTTTAAAAATGAGTGCTGAAAATGAAACGAAACATTAACGCCCCTTTTATGTGCAGGGTCAATTTAACAACATTCAACACATTCATTTGCTCTCTAAGTAAATGACATCTTTTAAATGACTTTGCCTAATCGAATGGGGACAACTGGATAAACACAAAATTAACATGATTGCTTTTCAATGTCCTGTAAGCATTCTGTATGCATTAGTGCTCTTTGAGAACTGTTTAACCAGAGGCTCCTAAAGCTGTGTAAAACATACTGGAAATATAGTTTACATGTTGTTGTTTTGGTTGATTTGGGTGGTATTGACTGTAATATGCAAATTTCCTTCTGCTTTAGGACCATAACCTAACAATCATACATGTTGTAGTTTCTAGGAGCACTTTGATTATTTCTTGTGATGTAAGGCTATTACATCTATGTTGTATTTTACACATTATTTAGGTAATCAACAAAAAATACATACCTTACACATACATCAGGGCAGCAATTGTAATTTCAGCTATTTTCTGGGGGTTTAAATTGCTCGGGTCAGACTTAAGTCAGGCATGAAGGATTTTAGTTCATTTAAACATGACATAAGGGTTAATAAACAAAAAGAATGAAAAAGAGACATACAATAGTCCAACGGCAGCATATTGAACTGGAACAGTCTAAAAGTCCAGTCCAAAGTTTAGTGGCTTTAACTTGGAAAAATAAGTTTCTGAAGTGGATGATGAAATGATGAGTTGAATAGGAGCAGTCAAAACCTGTACACTAAATCTGGTGGATCTAGGGTGGAAGTTACATTGTAGGAGTGAAATTAGTTTTTTAAATAAATATTTGAAGTAAAAAAAAATAAGCAATGTAGTCTACAGCAGATTATCCAGAGAGAAACGTTCTTTTGCACTGTAGGAAAAACAGATGTTAGTTAATCTTTAGCGCTCTGATGTTCATTATTCAACACACTCACGGATCCCCCTCGCTTACAGATGGCGTTTGTTCCCCCGAGTACTAAGAGATGTATCCAGAGTGGACATGTCCACCACGGTGCTGGGCCAGAAACTCAGCATGCCGGTGTGTGTGGCAGCCACTGCCATGCAGAGGATGGCCCACCCTGATGGAGAAACAGCAACTGCAAGAGGTGAACCCCCAACTGAAGTCCAATTTAAAGACCAGGATAACTCGCCACTTGGTGGAGCTCCAGGTCCACGTTAGACTCAACACTCAACACACCAAAATGACTGAAGCTCTGCCACGTACTTGTGGCGATCATGAAGTTTACCCAGGAGCCTTTTTCATGTTCCAGTTATGGAGTTAAGCTAGTGTTGTGTTGCAAAGTATATAATGTCATTATGCACTACACACAAACACACAAACTGCGTTAGTTGTGGGTTACGACAGAATCAAACAGCTTTTTCATTCTGTACTTTGCATTTTACTCCACTCTTCTCACGAATATTTTGTCTCAAAGTAGATCCTTTGCTAACTACATTAATCCTAATTAATGTTCTTAAGCCCGCTTTTTAGAATTGAGGGCAGTGGTGTTTCAGGCCAGTCTGGTGCTCTGTGCCAGGTTTGCGCTATTTTGTTGACAGGGTTGTGGGGGCTCTAGGAGCACCCATAAATAAAGGATAAGCGGTATCCCAAAATAATATGTTACAAAAAATTCTCACCCTTTTCTGAGTGTATTCTGAACTTCTAAATACAGAAAATATTTGTTTATCATATATCACAACAAGACAGATTAGTCTGTGTATCGAGATTGAATGTCAGTCATTTTTTAACCAAAAGTTTATTTTATTTTTACATATTTTTTTGTTTTAATTTGAACTGAATTATATATTTTTTTGTCATCGTTTCTCATTGCTTTCCATTTTGTACATTTTTCTCACACCACTTTCTGGTGCGGTGTGTCTTTCCCGACATGTTTGCAAACTTTTAAAAAAGTGAAACCTTGCGATAAATGTCTTTAAACATTGTTATGTTTCCACAACATCATCCACTCTTTTTAACAGGGATTCTCCATTGTCTCCTCTTTGTATCCCAGCATGCCTTTCTGCTGGTACAGGTATGATGCTGAGCTCCTGGGCCACCTCTACGATAGAGCAGGTTGCTGAGGCGGCCCCGGGCGGCCTGCGCTGGATGCAGCTCTACATTTACAAAGACCGCGCTCTGACTCAGTCTCTGGTCAGGAGGGCTGAAGAGGCTGGGTATAAGGGTATCTTTGTCACTGTGGACACACCTTATCTTGGCAAGCGCCGTGATGACGTGCGCAACCGCTTTAAGCTGCCCTCTCATTTGAGGTAAAAAGGCTGAGGCAACCATGCGTGACACGCCACTGAGCCAAGCGTGGGGTTTTAACAGCTATTTGTGAAACCTGTGGAGGTCATACTGCATGTCATAATGTAAACAGTAACGGTTCATCCTCTAGCATCATAGAACTTGGTTCATTACTTGTTCAACATCTTTTGTTGAAAAAAAAAAAGGTCTATTTTCTTTGTACACAAAAACCGCAACACAAATTATAACACAGAAAACTATCTAGGTCACCACTACACTTTCACCACAGTGAAAATATGCTGGAACTATGCTAGCTGTGGGCAGCTGACCTAAACTCAGCGTTAGAAAACAACTCATGACTGATTGCATGTCTGAGAGGACTGTCTAATACTGACAGTTCTTGAAAAAAATAGCCTGCCTGAATCTGACCCAGCACAGACATCGTTCAGTTTTGTTTTCTCTTGGAAAGTGAATCCCTATCAAAGAAGAGCTTTATGCATTTTTAGAGGCGGAAATCTGGCCTCTAAACCAGCGAAACCTTTTCCACGCATCATATTAGTAGATTAGCGAGTCGTTCACAGGGATTAATAGGAACTGGTTGATCTTTGCTACCCCTCGTTACATTTTGCTAAAGAAAAGCAGACACATGGAAGCAAAGGCTTCCTGTCCCTTACCGCTGGGTGAATTATTGCAATCAGAAAAACTAAAAGAAGTTTGAAAGTACATCATATATTTTTGAATAGTGCCCCCCCCCCCCCCCCCTCTTTTCCATCAGAAATGACACAACCGAAATTTCTCAGGCTCTACTGAAGACCTTTTGCTCGGCCTCACAAATCAAAGTGCAGCAGCAACAAGGTAGCATTGAGCTGCTGGTCGCGAATCCTGAGCTCAGCTTTCTTGCAGTGACCAAAAACAACATGCTCAAAATTAATTCCTTTTTTCTTTTCCAGGATGGCCAATTTTGAATCCCCTGATTTAGCATTCTCCTCAAAAGAGGGCTATGGGGAGGACAGCGGCCTGGCAGTGTATGTGGCGCAGGCCATAGATCCCTCACTGAAGTGGGAGGACATCGCCTGGCTGAAGCGGATCACATCCCTGCCTGTGGTGGTCAAAGGGCTTTTGAGAGGTGAGCGCTCCAGCTGGGAAGAGCAAGCCCAGCGTCTGCTGAAGGCTACTTTGTGGGTAGGACTCAGCAGTCTGCGGTTTCAGCTCCATTATACTCTTCCCCTTGGAAGTGGATCGCTGATATGCTGTGAAGGGGGTCATTTACATAATCCAATCCAAACACAAATGATGTGTGACCCGCATGTCAGCAAGAGGGTGTTAATTAAAGACACCATGATGTGCATTTTATCTCATGGTAGTGAAGATAAGCAGCAAAGTACACAAGCTCTTTGCTAAATTGCCTCCATATGGCTGGGAGTTGGAGATTTTTTTTTTTTTTGGAGGCCAAGAACTTATACTTCTGTAATAGAGTTTACAGAGATAGTTTAAAGAAAAACACACCTTATCTCGAACAAAGTCAACCATACAAGACACAATTTGGTGTCTAAAGTTGCCTTTAATATAAGGTAATAGAAGCTTATACCCCCTCGAGTAGAACTGCATGCAATGAAGGACAAAGCACATTGCATTACTAAAATTAGTTATAGGAGATTTCCAGAATGTCATCTGTATATTTTTTAGATCAGTGTTTTGATGCATCTATTTAATAGTTATCAGTATGTCGTGAGGTGTCATGAACCATATAAGCATTAAAAATGAATCAATAATTACTTTCTTGTAGGTAGGCATGTACATTATATGGAGATTTGAGCAGTATGCACAGTCCTATTTGGTTTCACTGCAAAAGAGCAACCTAAAGAAACTGGCTTCATCCAAATGTATACTGAAAAACAACAATAGTCAACAATAGAAAAACACATAGTCAGATACCTCAGCTTATTCCTAGCATGGAGCTTAAGACAAAGTACATACACCAGCAATGTTAACAAAACATAATCACTACACAAAGACTTATTGATTTGCTGAGTTTTGATCTCAAAAAACATTGCTGCTTCAATTAAATGTCATTTCTCACAATAAAGAGGATTTGCACAAGAGGTGCCATAACAAAGGGATTGCAGCATTGTGTTTATGCTCTCTCTGTTGCAGCGGAAGAAGCCAAAGAAGCTCTGAAATATGGTGTTGATGGGATACTCGTGTCAAACCACGGAGCACGACAGCTTGACTGTGTTCCAGCCACCGTAAGTGCCTGGTGAAAATGAAAAGCAGTATTTATTCTCTGGAGTTCTGCTCGCTATATGTCATCTTTTCGGTAATCTACTGCTGCCTGAAAATTACAACTCAGCTACTAACTTTGCAAAAGTGTTTGAAAGCTTTGATTTAATACGCACTGTAAAATAATACATTATTATACCTAGGATATAGTGCTTGGCCTTTACGCAAACCAGTCATAATTCAATCATAACGTTCCTTTTGTTCAGGTTGCTCATCAGTTTTATTTTTAGAAGCCAGGGCTTCCAAAGCAGGAGCTTCAAGATGATTTAAAGGAATTGTTCACTAAATTAGATGTTTCTCTTAGCTCTTAAAGCTAAAGAACATTGATCAAAAACATCAATCTTTGTGAATGATATAGGCTTTAGCTCCCATGCCAAATTAAAGAAGCTGACTTTATATAGAAAATATTTCTTGGCTACCTGATTACATTTGGGGTTAAAGAGAGATTGTGAAAGTTTACATACTTGGCAGACCATTTATTTGAATGGTTTATGCATTCACCCTTTGGTCCTCTAACTTTTGCATGTGGCTAATATAACTTCAAAGTGAAACTGAAAGTGAAATGCATATGAGATTAAAATGAGCTAAAGGTCAATTAACCTCACCCAAGAAAGTGTTGCTTAATGTGTGTACATCTCCTGCTTAGAAGTGTAATGGCTTTCTTTGTGAGAACAGATCGATGCCTTGCCTGAGATCGTGGCGGCGGTGGGTGGTCAAGTGGAGGTTTACCTGGATGGAGGGATACGGAGGGGCACAGATGTGCTGAAGGCTCTGGCATTAGGGGCAAGGGCAGTGTTTGTGGGGAGACCTATTCTGTGGGGCCTGGCCTGTGAAGTGAGACCAATTTTATAATTACAGCTGTACATTTCATATTATGTCTACATTGTGCATAGACTTCTTTCAAGTGTTTGGTTTTGGGCAGCTAGTAGTGAGGGCATTTGCCCTGCTAAGCACCTCTGTGGTACACTTGAGCAAATTACCATCCCCACATACTGCTCCAGGCGCAGGGTTCCTGCTGCCCGCTGCTTCACTTTGTGAATTGGTTAAATCCAGAGAAAAAATTTTGTGAGGTTAACACTGTGTGCTGTGGTGTGTTTACAAATGACAGAAGGTTCACTTTCATTTTTCACTGAATTTGAAGCACATGAGGTCAGTGCTCCATATTAGTCGATATCTCTTGTTGCTATTAGGGTGAGAGAGGCGTCAGCGATGTGCTCCAGTTGCTGCAAGAGGAGCTCCACCTTGCATTAGCCTTAACAGGTATTTCATCATGTGATGCTATAGTGTATAGTGAACTTATATTTTCTTTTTGTGTAGTTGTTATTCTATTGTTTTTCTTATTTGCTGCTCTTATCTTGCTCTGTCCACTTTCTGCAAATTTCCCAGTTGCGGGACCAATATAGAATTATCATAATTCTATCATATCAAAATTACATATGATAAAGGTTAATATATTATTTAGTATCACAATTAGTCTTTGGATGATACTACACAGCAATGTTACATTTTTAATTTTTAAATATTTCACTGTGTCTTAAAAGGTTGTCGCTCAATAGAGGAAGTCGACAGAACACTTTTGAGAAAATCTGGACACATCTCAAGGATCTGAAGGTCATCATTAGATTGCCAGTGCTTGAAAACTCTGAGGTCCAGTTAAAATATTACCCACATTACATTGATGCCAAAAAGTAATTAGAATAATGTTGTTTAAGTTTTAAAATAGCATTCATAGTAGTGCATTCTGGATATTGTCAAACCTCTACATATAAATGATTGCTACAAATCAACTCTGTGAGGTATCAATGATATTGTGAATGTCATTAAAGATCTTTATAATGATCATTTACTAGTCATGCTTTAGCTTTTGAACATTTGTTGATTCACGTTACTCTACTAAACATTTACAATTTGATACAAGCATTTATAAGGGGAAACTATTAAGCTTCAGTAAAAGCTCCCAATAGAATGGGTTCCTTTCCGACATATTGTTCTCATTAAATGACTATTGAATACAGCAGCAAGGCCTTCGTGCTCGTTGTGTGTGTGGATGTTTGTGGTAACAGTAAGAGAAAATCATATGTCCTGATATAGCCTCCTGTGCCGCACTGTAGCTGCTGGGTGTCTCTCATGAATATGTAAACTCCCCCAATGAGGCCCAAAAGGCAAACGGGTTTGTAAGAAGTTCAGGAAGGTCACCCAAATCCCTTGGGATTTCTTTACTAGCTCTTTCCATGGCTGAGTCGCTGCTCCTGAATGAAGCCATTATATGCATGGACTTGGTGCAGGAAAACAAACTTTGTCAGGACTGTTCATTAGCACCTAGCACTTTGTTTGAACCTCCTCCGTTTGCAGGGGCCAGCGAGGGGAACATTTCCCTCCTGCTGAAATCAAATGAAATGTTCAGTTTATGAAGGAGGCACCGTGAACTTAAGAAGAAATAAAAACCTCAAAGCCACATCTGACCAGTTCATGATGAAAAAGGTTTTGTTTTCTAATGCAAACATGAACTGTATTAACTTAGGGCTGTCACGATTACTCGATAAAAAAATAATTGAATAGAATTTACGTGATAATAATTCATTTGCAATTGTAATGATGATTTTTCATAAAGCCTTTTTCAAAATTATGTCAATGTATTTTTTTAATCAGCTATAGGGCCATAAATGAATTTATTACTGACTGCCATAGTAAGAACAATACTGGTCATTTGATTTTTGCCCCTTTATGTTTCCTCAGGATTTCGACTGGGCATTACTGAAAGTCTCTGGTGTGTAGTGACCTCTAAAAACTAATCAGACTACACTAACCTAGGCCTTGTTATGTCAGACCAATCAGCAGTGAGTAGGACTATCGGTTGAGAAACACACCTTACACTTTTTACTCTGGTAAAATGAAACTTGAATGTGAAATTTCAAGTGAGCATATTTTAGAGAGCAACATATCTGAACAACACTTCAAATCTGCTAGTAGGGCAGGTGCTCGAGTGGAAGAAGGGGGTCCCTCTCATGTTTATTTAGAAAATAAAGTTATATATAGTAGAATGTATTTTATTTACCCTTTTATCTGTTTTTGGCCAGCAGGGTATGCTGTGTATTTGAGTATTGCTTTGTGACACAGTCAGTGCACTAAAATACAAAGTCTCACCAAACTTTCACACTCACAAAAATGTTCCACCATTTAATGGGCTGATTGTCAAATATTTTAATAGCATATAAGTATGTGCGGTGCATAATGGAGGCTTGGAGAGGCTAAGCCTCCCCAAAATGAATGCTGGGAAATTGTGAAAATAATGTACATGGTGTGTGAATATTATTAAAGATGATTTCAGAATGAACGCAGCAGC
>JBBKCR010000001.1:26184150-26194214 GCA_037577295.1 Ladigesia roloffi
GATCCCGGGAGTTGGGATCCGGACCGTGGGACACGGACAATGTCCTGCGGTCCACTGCTGCGTCGCCCGGGTTGGAGAAACTACAGCCCGGCCGCATTGGACAGTGGCAGGCAACGCAGGACAGTACGGAGGACATTGTACGCAGCCACCGTCGTTACACACGTCCCTAAACTGAACTCACAATTTCCAAATCCTCCATTTTCCAAGAGATTCAAGTGAAGAGACTGGCTAGGACATGCAAGCACCTTTATTTTTCTAAGAAAGACCTGAGTTTAGTCTTCCAGATTCAGTTTACTGTTTGCAGAGAAAAAACCTATATTATGATCCCACCTTGTTGTTCCTGTTGCTTTCAGGTCTTAGTTATATACCTGTTTTCAAGTGACAGCATGGCAACCCTGATTAGTTGTATCTTTTCACATGCATATTTTCAAACCAGTTGTACTCACAGAAATGTACTAGGTCTATGTTTGAGGCTGTGTTGTGTTTCCCATTTGAGTGTTGTTTAGCTGTCTAGGCAGCTCCTTCACCTTCAGGCTTTTAAACTGACGCCAGGTTCAGTTTTCCCAAGAACATCTTTTCTTGTACCACCAGCATATTAGTATACAGAGTGTGTTCTATTTGATATGACCTTTAAATATTTATTTATCATAATATTTGTTCATGCTTATGAATACATATTATACATGTGTACATTTAAACCAGATATCTATCAATGGAAGTAAACAGAAGTATCTGAACACAGGTTTCCTCCTCACTGTCAATGGGTTTCCTTAACCGTTCCCAAAGAGATCAACAATATTCATAGTTAATGCTTCATTAAATTAAATCAGATGTACTATGGATGTATTTAAACAAATCCATGCAATGTTTGGAGCAGAGCTGTTGTAGCCATATAGGAGAGTAAGTCAGTTACCAAACCCTCACCCCCACCTCTGGTCATAATAGAGCCCAAAAAGCATTTCAGAGGACTATTCACTTAACAGACAGCTTCATATTGTTTTGCCATACTTTCCTAAAGTTTTTAAGTGGCTGCAGACTGGATTTTCCTTCTCTGCATATTTCCCAACATAGACCCAGAATCTCAATGGGCTTTAAAGAAACCTGACACACATCAAAAACAGCTGCAAAACAAAAGCATGAGATATGTTCATATTTGAATCTCATTATTGTGTAAAGGAACATATAAAAAGATATCCAATATATTGTTCCCTAATTATTGGTACCTTGACTTGCTGTTTGTGAAGTAAGTCTTGAAATAAAAAGTCCAATTAAAAAAAAGTTAAAACCTTCAAATGCCCAATAAATCACAAATGCTGGCACTCCTGAATTTAATACTTTCTGCAAAACTTGTTTGGTCAACACGACAGCAACACGTCTATACAAATATATTTGCTTGTTTAGACTGGAAAATTCAAGTAAGAACAGAATACAGAGTCCTCT
The DNA here is from genome assembly GCA_037577295.1 of Ladigesia roloffi. NCBI lineage: Eukaryota > Metazoa > Chordata > Actinopteri > Characiformes > Alestidae > Ladigesia > Ladigesia roloffi. Next base: position 26,185,591 of record JBBKCR010000001.1, read on the forward strand.
GGGTCCTTTTGGGCTCTACACTTCCATTCTCGCCACAGTTTTTCAACAAGTTTTTCAGAAGCTTGATTGTGGTCATTGAACCTTTTTTGTGTAATTATGAATGTTGATTTTGCATGTTGCAACACTGTAAGACCCATTTTGACAGATTTTAATTTAAAATCTTTGATGCCATGTAGCTTAACAAAGTTTCTTTTGTAAGAAAACAGGCCGGGTTATCACAGATCCTCCACTATACATGAGTCTGGGGAAAAGGTCATTTTCTGCATTCATTTCCAGGCAGGTTCACTACAGCTTCAGTTGTTTTAAACTTCTTCATTGTTGAGCTAATGGTTTCAGACATGGAGCTTTTAAAAAGCCACTCATTTATTTCATTCAGTGGGTGCACTGTAAATATAAAAAACATATATCATAACTATATGAGAGAAAATCTGTGAGGTAAATCATTTTAGGGGAGATTGGGTGTATTGTTCTTAATTTTTATTCAAAAATCAGGTAGCAGATGAACTGTGAATCAGACAAACAGGCCCTGTCATTCCGCACTCCTCTCAGTAAGGGTTCAGCAGTCGCTGCCAAAACCCAAATGAGCTCCACCACACACCTGCAGCTAGGAACATCTAGCAATTACAGCAACATCTCACATGAAATCCAGAGGAAAAAACACTCGCCATGCCCTTTAGAACCCTTTAACCTTTACCAGTGAACATAAACTAATTACATTCCTGATGCAGCGGAAGCCTCGGGACAGCCGTGAATGGGAATCACCATTGACGACTTAATTAGCGTTTGCCGATCTGGAACATGTAATTCCACTAGAGCTGTTCTTCTGAATGCCTTCTCATTATCTCAGTTCTATGGTGAAGTGCCCTGCTGAAAATGGCACTTGCTCAGATGGAGGTGGGGGCCCACGAGGGAGGGGGCTGACATTCATATTACTCAAAATGTCAGCTCCGAGCCTATGAGAGCGCCCCCCCGGCTGCCCCTTTCCCTCCCCTCGCACAATGGAGTCCATTCTTCTGTGTCACTTAGTGATAATTTCGGCCCGTCAAAACAGCTTGTGTTTTAGCAGCGATGTGTTAATGGGCCCGCGGCTGGGTGTGAGAGTGTTCCAAGCCACACACATCAGATGGGGGTCAGAGGTTAATGTGGACCCTCTGATTCGGGCGGCTGGGATTTTTGCAACCTTTCCACTGAGACGGAAAACAGGGAGGCAGAAAGGACGGGCTTGATAATGTGATATAATTAGTCAGACAGTTTCTGGGTCAGAATCTCGCCGGCTGACTGTGAGACATGCCGCAAGTGAATGGGAGCAGATGGGCCACCTGGGCCTCAGCAGGGGCCAGAAATAGGCCCGGTCATCTAGGCCCAGCAGGTGGGCTCTGAGGCTGCCTCAAAGGAGCGGCAGTGGGAGCCAACCTGCCAAGCACTTCATTAGGATACTGGACTGGAGGGTTTGTTCGTTCTGCAGCTTTCAACCCCAGTAGAACAAGTATAACGGAGTGAATGAACTAACTTTTTGATGTCTCGTTTGTTTTTTTGATTCAGGAGGAAATGTAAAGCAGCCAATTTTGGGAGAGTTTCAGTAGCAAAAAAATGGGGAAAAAATGGTTCTTTGGAATACGTCTTTCCGACAGTCAGGGTGTATTTACCTGTAAACTTGTGCATGGAATTACAATGTAGTCTAATGGGATCAGTAGCTTGGTTTGGTCTTTTTTAGAACCTAATTTTGGTTCGATATCTCATGCACGGTATCTTAGGTCAAAAGCAGACCTGTATTATTATTATTGGCAAATTACAACCAGCGTATAATGTAGAAGTTCTATTATATTTTATAAACACCTTCCTCATTCTTATTTACCTTCAGGGTTTAAAAACAACGAACATACTCTTGGGAAAGATTTGTTGAGACATTCCATTCAACCTGAGAAGCTGGAGGGATGATATGTTTCCAGATTTAAATGATACAACACCAAATTGGAGCTTATGGCTAAATGGAGGATTTTAAACATTTTTTGCTAATTCTTTCTTGCCAATTCTACACTGATGACATAAAAAAAACTACAACATGAAAGTGACTTTCTCACAGAAGAAGGCCGGACTCAGTTTTCAGTCCGAAGCTGCTCTGTTCAACTTTGGATTCATTTTGATTTAGTTGTATAAGACTATTTCCAAAGCATAGTTTTTTGGTTTTCAAATAACATTTAGTTGTTCATGATTTTCGCTCAAGTGGAAGTACCTTCTTATGTGGCAGTGATGATGTCTTTTAAATACTTATTGTAATTGATAGTTCCTTCTAACTAAATGACTGAAAAGCATAATTAGGTGTCCCCTTGCACGACTAGTTCAGGTGGGGTTTCCAGAGTATTGCAGAAGTATTTTAGGAGCAAATAAATAATTCAATCACATTACATTTTGATAGAAATAATAGATATCTTGTAATCGATTTTATATTGACTTTTTATGAGTAACTATCCATTTTTCACACACAGATTCAAATTTGAGGCGCTCTGCACTAAGATATCTGATTAGGTTTAATAAGATAGTCATCTTTCTGTTAAATCAGTCTAAACAGACTTGTGGGCAGAACTTCTTTTTGCACTTCCCTAAAGTCATAAGTACTAAATTGATACCTTAGCATAAAAAAAGTTTATGTTAGAAATAACGTTTGTAGCTAGGTCTTCTCTAAAACAAAGAAAGCGAAAGGAACCCTCAAGCCCAATTTTCCTTCATTAACCTCTTGGTATTGTTCAGGTCCATCTGGCTGCTGGGGAATGAACCCAGAGCTGACCGTAAAGAACAATGCATGAATTTTTAAGTAGTGTGTATTAACTCCACCGCACCAGGCACAATGCTCAGCTGGAAAAAGCATGGCCAAGGACAAAAATATATATAATCCTTCCTAAAGCCTATTGCCATTGTCCCCGACAGCAGCCTGAATATGATGTGAACAATGGTGTCATAGCTATAGTCGGAGGTGGCGGGGTCATGAGGGTCCGGTTTCAGTCTGCCCTTTGCGGCGGGAAAGGGGATACGTCATACACCTGATGGCTCACAAAAATACGGCCCATATTGCCAGCTCTCATCAGTCACTAGCATTTCTTGGAGCGTTATTTCAGTGCCTGTCCAATAACCATCTTAATCATCTTTCTTAAACATTGTGTTATGTTGTAATACAGACATATGCAAAACATTTTGATTTTCTGTGTAAAAATATTTTATGATATCCTCTGTATAGGGAATGAACTTAAACATGACATTTTCTGCAAATTCAATTTCTTTTCATATATAAATAAGACAGCATGACATGAAGTTTTGCACAGATGACTTTTATGTATTGCTCCAGCATTTTAAATTCTATTTTACAGCAAGTTTAAACGGGCAGTACTGTATTCTCTAGGGAACTTTTGCATAAGACTGTGAGGAATTCACCTTTGAGACTGTTTTATTTTGTTACAGTATATTAGTAAAGCAGTTCAGAGTTTAGGTGATTAGTCTACAACAGTGCAGCAGCACAGCAGTTTCCCCGAGAGAACCCACAAATAGAAGCAGGTTGTTTCCGTCCTCCAGCGCTGTGTGTTTCTCTTTCAAAATGGTGCGTTCATACAGACTCCAGAGATGGAAGCAATCTGCCATATTCAGATTGAGCAGATAAAATAGGTTCTCATAATCAAAGACTACACAGCATCATTAACTGTTTGAGACAAGATTTAAACAGCAGATTTCACCATGTCATTGGAAACGGAAGTTCAGATATCATCAGCTTAGGAGTTTGCCAAAACTATTGCAAATGAAGCAGATGCAAAATGAATTGCATCCCTTGACATGCTGCCAAGAAAGTTTCAGCAGGAATTTAAGGAGGTAAATAAATGCACAATTGATTTTCTGAGAGATGTGGAGTGCCTTACATGATGAGAGTTGATGCAGTACAGATCGAAACTGCTTTGGCTGTGATTAATAGCGCAACATATGTCAGGTAGGAATGGGCAGTTTTTTAGGGGACTTTTTTTAAATGGAAAAATGGGATGGGCTTCTCAACACCAACCACTGTTTTGCCCCGCTTTGCTCTAAATTGCTCTTAATAAACGACCGGGCGATATTGTAGTGCGGAAAGATCCGTGAATTCTTTCTCCCCCAGAGCAAATGCTCTTACATAAACAGTTTACATCAAGGAAATTATTCTTTTGGGTCATTTTGTGCAGTGGCTCATCAAACAGGAAGGGCTGAGGCACAGCCAATAATTACCATCTAAAAGTACTTCCTCGGAAAAGACATCAGTGGCGTTTGATATTTCCTTTTACAGGCAGCCGGGGGTGAGCTGTGTTCCTCCCTCTCCAGCCCGCTCGCCCAGCGCCGAGAGCTGCTACACTGGGGCTACACAAGCTGATCTTATCCGCACCGGCACTCAGCCTTTGATCAGGACATTGTTGGTGCTGTAGAACACATTTATATCGAGCGACCGCTTTGCGAAGAGCGATTTCATGCGCCATACAACTATATAAGGCCAGGGGAGCTCCATCCTACATAATATTAACTTACAGAACCCATAAAAGACAATGACCTGGAAAGGAATGTAGAAAAAGTAATAGACTCTTTTATGTGAGTAGAATGTTGTCTACAGTGCACCCCAGTAAAATATGATATACACTGACTCTCCTCAAGAGAAGCAGGTGCTTTAACATATTGCCCTTTGAATGAATTAATTGTTATACAAGTGTAGAGCATGTGCACCATACTGTGGCTGTTGGGCAGAATCCTCATATGTCCAAAACTATGTATATTCTAAATAAATTAATACTGTGTCATCAAAATTGGTAGAACTATTTTCAACATTTTTCATTGGTTAATAATATCTGACCAATAGATTCTATTTATAAAAAAAAAACAACAACAAAGACCAAAAGTGGAGAGAGTGATGATATGCATAAAGTCACTTTTGCTTAAAACCACATTGATATTTCTTCTTTTATGGTCATTTCTATTGATATTAGAAGTCCTGTGTAGGCCTCATATCATTCCATTTTTGAAGGTCAAAAAAGACGATAGAAAAGGTGCATTGCCACAGAGGAATGACTATTAGTTCCCTAAAATACCTCCCAGAACATTCCTGCAAATGAGATCGGTGAAGCATAAAGAAAAATTGGAAGTTTCTTTAAATATAATTGTCCTGTCCAACCCAAAAAGCTACTGAGGAATTATTGTAAAAAATACCTGGTAATCCTGTGTTTTAAATTTAAATCAAAGAATTTGATCATATACAGTTAATATTTGTTAATACTGTAACGATTTCACACTGAAATCGTTAAGGGAGGCAAGGAACACTCACGAGAGCAGGTGAACTCTGAAGGGGAACACCCCACAGCTTTATTAGAGCTCAGACAACAGGAGCATGCAGTAGGTTAACTCAACAAATGTCACCACTCACTCTACATAACACAGTAAACCCAGCCCAGGTACACAGAGCGTTTGTGTAACACACATGGTAGGTCTGTGTACCTCCACCCAAAACCCAATGAAACAACCCCACACAAACCAAAGACACACATAAACATTCCCAAAACACACAATAACACAATTCATCCCCTAACACACAACAATAACCCCTAAATAATACACAAGAACACAGAACACCGTTCGAGGCGGGAGCAATGCATGCTGGGACAGCCCTCCCCAGCCCAACTTCTTTACAATATTCTTTCTGTGTTTGATGATTGCAAGTGACAGTAAAATAGCAAAACTTTTCCAGGTAATGAAACCAAGGTTTTTTTTAACGGTGTAGATGCTGTAACATTGTTCTCTTACAGGTGATTTGTCACAAAAAATGCAATCAGGCAGTAAAATAAAAAAGTTCCAGAAAGGCTTATTGCCATAGAAGACACACATTAAATTAAAATACCATTCAAATGGTGGTGCTTTAGGGTTATTGAGATGCAAAGAACCTCCATATGGAATGCAAACATTACAATAGGTAAAGAATCTGTCCAATATGTGGAGGTTCTTTAAATCTTTAAAAGATTAATCACATTCAAACAATCTCTTCTCTCTTCAAACACATGAATCTCCTTCTTTTTTTTGAAGAGAGTGCTGCTGCGACTCCCTTCATTCCTTCCATCAGTCATTCACTCACACATTCATTTAGAATTTTTATTGTTCAAAACAGCTTTTTCATGAAATGTTCATGGAGACCATTGTGGTACAAAGTTTCTACAGGCAAGTTCCTTTCCTCCAGCTATGCAACATGGTGTCTTATAATCCTTTTTAGCTCATGGAGAGCAGTAAATTAAAGTGAGGGGTCAATGTGTGTCACTCTCTTTCTCTCATTTTGCCTTTCTTTCCATCACTTTCACTTTTCTTCTCCCCGTGTCTTTTATTTCTCTTGTTCCGCATCTTTCTTCTGTTGACGAGTTGAATGGCAGGTGTGATAAAGTCGGAGGAACTGGTCCCTGCGAGGCTGAGAGAATAACGTTCGGGGCGACGGGGAAGCAGGCGGCTGTCAGTTCCACAATGGCGGGCAGCCCAGAGGACACCAGGCCCGCGCTGAGCTCAGACAATAGCAACCCAAACCTCTCCCTTCAGCTGCTGACAAGATAGCGTAATGGGAAGGTAATCATCGAAGAAAAGCACCATCAAATATTCAAAAGGCGCCCTGGCATGGGGTTGATTAAATATCGACTCCTCTGTTCCGCTGTCATGCTCCGCTTTGACTCCTCACACAATCCCCACGGCCGCGGCCTGTTGTCATGCTGGAAGGCATGCGTGTCTCCGCCGCCTCCCTGTTAGGCCCCTTGAAACTGTACTCGCCCGCAGTTTTACTGGCCTTTTAACGGGCCTTTGAATCCAACACCTCCTGCACATCTCCAGGGATGTGACTGTGAACTGCTGCCTGTGGAGTAATTGTCAATATTGTTTATTTGAAAGCTTCTTTGAAAAAATGACAGCATATAATTAGCTCACTATTTTTAAGAATGTAACAGTAGGTCTAGCATAAGGGCAGATATGTACAGAAAGGTATGCTTACATATGCTGCTGTTTTTCAGTTCGATTATTGCCTTTGGTTGGTCTCAAAAACGATTTTAGCCTCAATACCTCAAGCATTCACCTGAAGGCTCCTCAAGATTGGACTGAAGCTACCTCTTCTCAGTACATTCAGCATATCCAAGCACAGGACATGAAGTATGTTTGGCACTATTCTTCACTTTCAGTCATCCTTTCGTATGCTTGAAAACGAGATGTGAGCTGAATCAAGTGTTGTCGACTAAACATAGTAAAGAGATTAATTGATACCTTTCTCAATTCTCAGTTCACAAATATGCTTAAATATAAACATAAATGTCATCAAAACACACTGTGTAGCTACAATACAAGCCTAATTTGCAGACATAAATGTAAATATAACAGCAGAATTATTCTGAAAATCAATGAGCCACTCAAATCATACTAAAATGTAAGAAGTGGTGACAATTAAATTTTTTTTATGTTACTGCTTGAGTTTATGAATCAGTATAAAGAACAGAAAGGAGAAGATCGGGTGGGTGCTCGATTTGCAGATGTGTCAGCTACCGAAACATCAAAAGAACTTCATGTGTCAAAAGGCAGATAGTGTCCAAAATGATGAAAGTACACTTCAGAAGGAAAAAGTGCCTCAGGGAAAGGGGAACAGTGGCTGAGATTGAAGCTCACCAACTTAAACTGGGCAGTTACTTCAAAAGGGGATCATTACAACTGGTACCTAAATACAGTGAAACCTGCTGTTCTAATCGTACCACCATTAGAAAGCTACAATAGTGTACTACAGTCTACCGAGACATTTTTGCTTTTTTAAAATTTAAATGTGGATTTTTTTTCTTCAGCAAATACCAAAAAAAGAAAAATCCAAAATCACATTACCTGCTCAACATGAGACTGGGTCTGTTCATGCTGAAAAGCGTCTCCAGTTTCTAAAAGCAGTGGGTCAAAATGTGTATAACAGTGTTCAAAGCAAGGCTGAAGCTGCTCTGAAGACCAAAGGCAGCTCAGCCTCTTATTCCTGATATATTACCTAGTGCTTCCATTATTTTGTATACGCTAGGAAAGATTGCAGATATTATTCTTTCATTTGAAACCATTTCAAAGGGCTGGTGTAGGGGCTATGATTAAATTTGAAGTGAATGTGTTCTGGATCAAATCCAGCACATGGAGGTTCTTCAAGCATGGGAGCTTCCAGACCAATCATGCCTGTATTATAGTGGATATGACAGTGCCAAGGTTCTTTACCTTTCAGCATGTCATAGAAGAACCACTTCTGGTTCACCAAAGAACCTGGTTATAAATAGCTAAATAGAACAGCTGGTTCGGTTGAATATGGCACTTTTCTACTCCAAAGGGGCCATTTTAGCAAAATGTATGAACTTTATCCTTTAATTCATTCTGGTTTTGGTGGGGAAATTTGACTCCAAAAGCCAAACGCCACTGTGTTTAAGTGACATTAAATATAAACAGATATATACAAATAGAGAGAGAGAGAGGTTTTATGATCAACTCATCATAAATGATGCCAACAGAGTTGGAATCCTTTCACTATGAAACACAATGTACTTAAAATATGCTTAACTCTACCTTAATTTAGCCCTTAAAATATGCCAAACACCTTA
>JBBKCR010000001.1:26205977-26220518 GCA_037577295.1 Ladigesia roloffi
CCCAATTTATCAACAGTTCAGGAGAGTGATGGCAGTGGGAAAGAAGCTGTTCTTGTGTCTGTTTGTTTTTGTGTGCAAGGGCCATTCAAGTTGTAGTGTAAGTTATGTAAGTTAAACACATACCAGCACTTTATATTGTTTTTACTGCCAAATGTGTTAAACGTAATTTCTGTATATATATATATATACACTCTCCTTTTCCTTGTTAAATATAATTATAACACTGAATGCATTTTCACGCTCATATTTAGACTGGACACGCGGAGGTTGTGTGTCGGGAGGTCTTAACTCTATTTTACTGTATTTTTAAGTCTCCTCTTGTCCAGTCAGATTTCGGCTAAATCTTTTGCAGTGCTGCTGAAGTCCCTGCAGACTCAGAGTGGTGGTGGTGTGTGTCCATATGGTGCGGGGACATGTGGGGACAGGCCCTGCTCACACATGCTGCCTTTATTAAAGGCATTTTAGCTGTGCGCGCTGCAGAGCTCTGCTTGTGCTGCAGAAGCCCACATTGGCCCTTCTTTCATGTGGCCGAGCATGTTTAGCACATGACTGTACGGACCCAAAAACTGTGCCCACTTGGCAAGGGGGCCGATCAGCCAGTGCCCTATTTTTGAAAGTCAGATTAAAGGTTTCTGTTTGTCTTTGGTTACTTCCAACTTATTATAGGAAGACTCTGACCTTGGTATATTCTAAATTAAAAAGGTTATGTCATGCATTGACTACAAAGACATATAATCTTCTCCTTCTCTCTCTGTCTACGTCTTTCTCTCTCTCTCTCTCTTTCTCCTTTCTCTCTTTATCAGATTTGTATGAGAAAGAATGAACCACAACATAACAGCTGAGGTCCAACACGTGGGAAAACATTTGGGAAAATCCTGTTATGATTATTGTTATCATATGTATGAATAATTATATACAGGGACTGTGTCTTTTATCCTCTGTATAACTGAAAAGTCAGCACTGTCCAGGGATACTGAGGTTTCCTTTCCATTGTACGGCACTGCGTAGTTTACTCCTGCATCAAACTGGCTGGGTGCAGTTTTACTTTTACAAGCTTTTCTGGTAGATTTTCAAAAGGTGTTACAATAAAGGTGTCACATTCTATTTTTACTTCTATTTTGGGGGTTTTGGGGTAGTAAATTGTCTCAGTTTTTGTCTCAGTTTGATTTTATGTAAATTTGTATACATCACCTACACTTTACATTTACAATTTTCATATAAATTGTTTTTAAAATATTACTTCTCCATAACTATTACTATTTTGGTGATAGAAATTTCTGTTCTGGGAGCAGCTCTGTGTAAAGCTCTTGCTGCCCTGTTTTGTGTCTTATAAAAAAAGAAGTGTTGGTTTTTGTGACTTCATAAATACAGTGAATACAAAACAATCTATTCTGCAGCCTTGAGTCATTGCAATCCACACTTAAGCAAGGGTCAGGATAAGTGTCATCCATTCTGCACTTAAAATGATTTTGAGCAGCAACGTGCACTGCCTCTGCTCCTTTAAGAATCCTAAGCTAATTTAGCCTTTACCTCTGGCCTTGACAAAATCAGTTTAAATATCGTAACAAGCATGACGAAAGCATTGTGCATGTCAAACCAAACGGCTTTCAATCTACAGCGAGGTTCTCAGCAGTCTGAAACTATGCCTAGTGATTGGATTTGTTCAGCTGTGATAAAAACCCTTTCAGTCGGATAAATCAGCTTTTTTTTAAATCTCTAAACCCTGCATTTTCTTGTAGGCTTGTTTCTGCCAGGACAGCAGGTCATTTTTGCTACTTTCCAGTGTTTCTTTAATCTAGTAATAAAGCACCTTCAGCTTTCAACACATAAAAACAGCAGGCAAATACATGTCCCATAGTAAAAAGAATGCTATCCTTCATCACCTCTAGAGAACTTTTTACGTCATTTCATTCATCAATTTTGAAAGATTACACAAGCAGACACTTTGAAAGGACAATTCGAACGTAAGAGGATCGGCCATCTTTTTCAGCCACCATAAAGAAGCAAGGCTAATGTTCTTGGCAGAGCTCGTGTTTGAACGAGGTCGATTTAAGGTCCTATTTGCTCTGCTGTTTCTGTGGGGCAGCTCCATCACTTTGACTTTTATACGAGTGAAATCAGAAGATTAAATACTTTAATTAAAGCCCTGTGACTGTTCAGGCTTAAGTTAAACATGTGTAAACACGTTTAGACAATTTCATGCAAAGTACATCTCTGTAATATCCAGTTGTGGATGTGAGCTGTCCAGCTGTGCAATTACAAGCCCTGGTTTCCAAAGGCTCCTAATGTCAGGTTAAATGGATAATCATTCATTTCACTCAGCAACCAAAAGTTTCCAGCTCTTTCAAACCTGTCATTGGATGTCCCGGTTCGGGAAGACTCATGGATAATGTGTCTTTAAATCTGCCATGCTTTATCCAGCATGGTGACAAATACTAACTTCAGGTACGAAACACTTACCAGGCCCCTCTAACTGCTTTAGCCAAGGTTGTCCCATGGGGTAGGTGTAATTAAGTGAGCCAAGTAAGAGCTAATAAAACAGTAGGCCCAGATGGACTCTCCATAACTCACTCAAGTGTGCTTTTAAAGTGTCTCAGAAACAAGAAACGTAAAGCATTTAGAATTATAACGACTTCCTTAGCAAAGGAAATGACGATTAACAGACTCACAAGCTCTGACTCCTTGCTCGAGTGAAAACAAGGCTAATGTTAAAGAAAATAAGCATGTGTTTGCGGAAAACCAAATGATGCATTCTGTTACTCTCCATTTAGTCTGGATTACACTGATTTCCAGCAAAATCTTTTTTAAAAATCTGTTTGAAATATTTATAAACCCAATTACATCAGGTAATTGAAATAAATATATTGCTTGCTGTGGGACTTATCACCCAGAACAAATCGGTGAGTGTCATATGTTCTGTGTAAAGTTTGGGCTGCTATAGAGAAGCTCATGAAAAGTTTTACACTGAAACACTATAGACTAGCATGCTAGCTCGGTGACCGCTAATTTATAACCATTTTTGATTTTCATGTCAAAGAGTGATGAAGGTTCTCCTTTTTAAACAGAATGTGTGGCCTTTACTTCGTGTGAAAATATAAAGATGAATAGACTAAAAGAAATATTTACACAAACTTCTTTTTAATACCTTTTTCTTACACATATTTACCATTTTCTTTTATTGTCATAAAAGTGTATAATTGGCTTTATAAAATTCGACAAAAAGGTCAGTTGTTGTCATACATCATTACTTCATCATATTATAGCTCTGACAATTCATTGGTGAAATAGTTGAATCTGCCCAGTGGTTTCTTAATTTTCATTACACACATTAGAACCTTCCAGCATTCTGAAGTGCCACTCAACGCTAGACCACAAAGCCCATCTCTAGTTACGCCATACACACTACTACACTCCTACAGAAGCAGCCTATAAAACCTCATCCTGCTAATTACCCTTAAACCAGCATTAAAACCTAAATAAAGGTTTAAACAGTGTCCTGACCAGTGAATGAGCCTGGTTCAACATTTAACACTTCTGTATAATTTCCAGCAGAGGAAGGGGTGTGTGGCTGTTGAAAAGTCTGTAGCACCATAGAGGGAAACTGATCTTGTGCACTCCCTCAGTGTGCCTCCGGACCTGTCGTAATGAGACACAAAGAGAGGGACGATGCACACATTCTTCCCAGGGCCATCTCCAGCTGCGAGCCTGACACTAATGCAGAAGCCACAGCTGAGAGACTGACATCCCTGCCACCCCCGGCTAATATTAAAGCCAGGCCGGTGTTTTAATGGGCTGGACTACAGGAGAGAGAGGCCGTAGATCATAAGTGGACCAAGGCACCTTCAGAAAGTCACTGAATGCTTTAAAAACATATAAAATTACTAGGAATTATGGCATTTGGCAGTTCCACCATAAACACTGGAAGAATCAAAGGTGGTGGTACAATCAAACAGTGGGAGCCTCAAAGTCAATGCTAAGATGGTATGCAAGTGCTTTATGGTTAGATTTGAAGGAAGAAATTGGAGTGAACGATTGGTTGTTGCAATATTCTGTAATGACAAATTTATCAATTACAAAAGTATCATTACAAGAGAGGCCATTTATAAAAGTTAGTTTTAATATATTGAAAAAAAATTGTATATTTTTTTACACATAAAAAAGCCTGTTGGTTATGTAAAATGGTTATGTAAAAACTGAATATGGATTTTTTTGGTAAATAAAACTGCATCATTATATCAAGCGGAAATAAAAAACAAGACAAATGTAGCATATGTGGTACAGAATCTCCCTGAAGGGCAGTTTTTCACCAGCAAAATGAGCAAAGTTGGCCTTACAGTGACTTTTATCAAAGTAATGGCAGGACAAATTGATAGTACAGCTCCACTGCTTGGACACTGGGGCTAATGCACATAAATCCTGCCCAGTACCTGGCCAGTAGTGACTCGTTGCTGTAAAGCATGTCGCGGATTATGTCATGCCATTAGCTTCAATAATAAGTCAAATCTGCAGCTGTCAAAAGCACTTAAAAATACGCTCAGCCCTCACCACATGTGTTTTCTTTCTTACCTTTTTTTGCTTTGATTTGATTTTCTGTTACAATGCCAGATCATTACACTATAGCATCTGGGCTTTGAGCTTTGGGGCTTTTAGAATGTTTTAAAACTTAAGAACTGGAAGACTGAGGCAAAAACCTGAGGGATGAACAGGTGCACAGTGGTTTGATGTCCAGCGAGGCAGAGAGCAAAGGAGAGATAAGCAGGCAGGGAAGGAAACCTCCTTGCTGCCTTGTAGGATTTTTTTTGACACAAGGAAATCCCTGCAGCACATCATCAACAGGGCGCATCGGGTTCGGCCTCTCCCTTATGCACACACTTATACACACACACACACACACAGTGCTCACTGCCCATTCAATCTAAGTCTGATCGCACACGTTGAAGTGGTCAGCAAAGTATTTATATCGGCCCGTATTTTGTTTAAAGTGAGATGGACTAATGGTTGCCATCTGCTGGTGGGACTGAGAGGAAGTAAAGCATGTATTTACACAAAATATATCTCCACGGATACAGCCAGCGGCACACAAAATTACAGCTCTGCAGCATCTAAAGCAGAGCCGACTGAGCATGAGTAGCTGGAGGTGGAGGGGAGCTGGAGGTGGAGGGGAGCTGGAGGTGGAGGGGAGCTGGGGCACTTGTTTTGGTGGAGCTCTCCTGTTGCAGGCCCAATGGTTGGGCTAGGCCAGTGGCAGGGGAACCACGGAGGCAGGAACTTTCTTTGGGGACCAGCAGTGGTTTTGTTTGAACTTAAAACGTATTTGTGTGTGTGTGTGTGTGTGTGTGTGTGTGTGTGTGTGTGATCCTTACGCTGAGTTCTCCAAGTTTAACTGTGACAAAAACGTTCTAGTGCCGTATAATTTATGTCGGTTCCCAGGACTTCTCAGTGACATCAGCTGTTTGCACTGGGAAAATATACATGGGGAATGTGACAACTTAAAGTGAATTTACATCCAGCCTTTGAAATCTCCACAGAATTTTTGTTTAACAAGGTTTAAATGGTCATTCGGAAAGGTCTGATGTGAAACCCACTGTTTCCCAGCGATGGAAATATGACTGACCCTAAGAGCTACCTCACAGTAGAGTATTGTGTAAAGTGGTTTCAGATATACTGCCTGATGACTGACACTCTTTTATGATAGTGTTGATAAGATAGTGGCCTAAAGCATATGCTTAAATCCCTCTGAGGTACAGAGACAACCTATGTGCAGTGAAAAATAGTTGCTCTAATTGTTTTGGGGGGGGGATTTACCACCATTTCACAATTAGTTTTGGATTTCACTAGTTTTGAATTGTAAATTGAGGGGCTGCATCTGCATTTTAGACACAGTCATGACTCCTGAGTCCCATCACCTCCAATATAAAGGAACACAAAGAATTTAACTTCTCAACAGTGAAACATTCCACATCAAACCACTTGAAATTAATTTGTTCACGTCTCAATCCCTGCATAATTTTCAAATGTTTGATGGAATTCGCTGATGGAATCCACCTTCAAGTCTGAATAAGGGAAACAAGGCATCCCCGTCAAGCACATTACAGATTGTTGTATTCAAATGTGATCCATTAGATGAAACTGGAAGCCTCAAAGCAAACAGGATGGAAAAGACAGGGCACATCAAAGGACATGTGCATGCAGCAATGAATCATGAACATTTATGCCGGCTTCCTCAGCCCTGCAGCGAAAACAAAAGACGACTATATCCGCATACGCCGGCCAAAAATATCCAGACACCCCTTTTAATTAATGCAATCAGATACTTTAAGGTAGCAATTCTGAATGACTGAGGGGTAGTAGAATTGCGTTCTCTAGAATGATGGTGCTCCATCCAGTAATTTGTGGATGAGTGTATTGTAGTGTGGTTTGTGATACAGAACTAATCATCCAACATCAGCACCTGGCTACGCTAATGGTCTTGTGGCTGAATGCAATCAAACCCTCACAGCAATGCTCCAACATTCTTCCAAGAGAGTAGGGTAGGCTTATTATAACAATATCTCATTTCAGAAGAAATGATGGATGACCAGGTGTCTACTAACATCTTTAGTGTGTCTGGGTGGATTTGATGTTTTTTTATGGTTGCAAATTTCAACTGGGGAGCCCCAAACTCAAACCTAACCCAACGGCCTCATTTCCAGTAAGGCCCTGCAGCAGCTTCAGCAGTAAGCATCAAGTAATAATGACAAGCAGTCATAAAACACATCTTTAAACCTCTGACAGATGACCCACTTAAAGGAAGCAAAGGCTCCAAAATCTAGGTGGCATTCTTCATTTGCTTTTCTTTTTTTACGCGTTCAATTTTCATTTTTTGCTCCATTCCATTAGGGAACGCTATTATTACTCCACTGCTTCTGCAGAAACACTGCTCTGGGTAGCCCAAGTTCAAGGGTGTGTGCAGCAGGCAAACACGCAGAGGCTTTGACTCATGTGAAGGATGGTAATTGAGGGCTTATGTGGGAGAATAGGTAAATGACACAGTAAGAGCTCATCATAGAGGTACTGTCACTGTGGTTAGGGAATTTCCTCTGTAATTACCTCTGCAATCTCTCTGCACCTGGAGACGATGCTTAGCAAACCGGCTACCTTGCAGCGACCACTGGAATGTAAACAGGGCACCATTGAAAGGTTCCTCTAAAAAATGGTGCAAAATGGTTGAACACTCGGAACAGAAATAAATCTCCTCCAGCTCATTCTGCAGCACAGAGGTGCATTCAACGCCCGGCTTCAGATGTTAAATTCTGGGGTCCGCCACAAGGCCTCACTGCAAAACGGTGCATTCTCAGCACTCACTGTAATTGTACATTCAGGGACAAGAAGGTATACATTTGTCAGTGATGGGACCATTTACAATATATTGTAATGGAACTACAGAACTAAATGCTAAAAACGAAATTCTGCAAGGTCAATGGACCTGAAGCAGCTGAAGCAATCTCGGCTCTACTCAAAAGCACAGCTGTGCACAAGCTTCTGCTTTGCCCAAGTGAAGTAAGGCAGGCGCTTTTGCAAGAGGCCCTGTAATGTAGGATGAGAGAGGAGTTTCCACACTCACTGGCTCATGTGAAGTTTATACACTTAAGCAATGAAAACAAACAATTAAACTAGCAAGGGTCTAATACCCTCACAGGCAAGAAGCCATTTTCTGCTGCTGGCTTTGTGTGCCGTGTTCCGAGTTTAACATTTGCATGTGTATAAATTAACTTGTTGCCTCCTGAAGTAAATAAAAATACCAACATTTGGCCACTGCCTCTGCAGCACAGCAATTTTGAGCCTATGATTTCCTTGCACTGTGGTCAGGCCCCTATGGTGCAAATGCAGTCCAGATGAGATTCTGGTTCATGGTTATGAGCTAAATGAGAGGCTTCAGGACAAATTCCCTCCATCAAACTCCTGCACCCAAAATCAAGCCCTGCTGGAGCTCCAGCAAGGCCAGTGGTCTCTGCACATGTGCAGGCCTGGGTCACATGACAGATGGAGAGAGAGGAAAAGGTGGAGGTGGGGGTAGGAGTAAAGGGAGAGAATGCTATATCCTTTAAAAGAAAAATGCAAAAAAAGCGGTTCACAACAGTGACGCCAAAGAAGAACCACTTTATGTTAGGTAAGGAATAAAGCCATGCATGTTTTTATAAGAACTAGTTTTGTTCATTCCTAGTGCAAGTGTGACATTTTTAAGAAAGGGAAGATTGCAGAAGCTGCATACCTTCAGTAAAACATTTTATCGTAGGTGTCAGTACACATCCCCAACAGACACACTGGCCTTTCAGCGAAAAGTCATACATGGTCTTATGAACAAGTCCATGGAAGAACCATTTTAGATCTTTTCTGTATGGGTTTGTCCAATATCCTATACATTATGTGGAGGTTCTTTGGAATGTAAGGAGATAGTCATACTCACACATCACGCTTACATGAATGGTCTTCTACGAACATCCCACTGGGGTTTTTAGGACTAAAAATATTTTAGACTATCAGACTCTAGAGGATGATCTAACCTTATACAAGTGTTAAATGAAGAATGGCTCGAGTCAATGTAAAAGTCAAGTTAAAGATCATTAAAACTTGAATCAAGGCAATAACGTTGCATGGGAAGCCAATGGTTCCAACTGAACTTGGCTCAGGCCCAAATAAAAGCAGCTGATTATCTGTTGTGCCATCAGACCAGAGGAGTGCTCTTTGAGCAGCTGCTGAGAAGTTCCTGTGCCTTTATCGCGACCATTAACATAGTCTCAACACAAATTATGAACCATAAAGATGGCCATCTTCGCCATAGTATCTCTGGAATGCCACAGGCATTTGGGATTTTACAGTTTAATGCACCTTTTAGAATTAGAATCAAACTCTTTACAGCATATACAGAGCGATCATGACCATAGAACCTCTAGTAGCTCCATACTGGGCCAATGGACACACTGCTTCTTTAAAAACCAACGATCACCTTGATTGGCAGGGTGTCCTCAACATCTGTAAACCATACACGCTGATTTGAAAGCAGGAGCGTCCATATGCTGCACAAAATACCAGAGCTATCAGAAACCATCCTGTAACTGACCTCCTCATGAACCTCAAACATCTTTCCTCCACTCATATGTCCAGACATTTTTACCAGGCAAGAAGAGCATGTTCCATTTTAACGAAAGCCGTAAATGTGATTTAAAAAAAAGAAGACGACTTCCCACAGGCTGGGTTTTATGGGGCATAGAGAAGAGGAGCTATAAAGACGTTTAAGCTTATAAAGGTTTTCTTCTGTTACCTTTCACATTATTATTTTAGTGTCAAATGAAAAAGTTGTTCCATGCACTGGCTCAGCCATTTACAGGACCCGGTTAACCATGAGGAAAACAGGAGTCAGCGGAGTAAACAGCGTCACTACAACCGTCTATCTTTAGTGCACTATCTGCAGAAATGAAAACATTCCTGTACATATATTTGCCAACCCTCGCTGCCGTTGCGCCCCAATAAATCTTGTTAAAGACTCCTAGAGAAGAGCTGTTTATTATTTTTTCATACATCTTTGACATTTGAGTTCAAGTAAATGAGCATTGGGAGGTTTAGCCAGCCTTCTTGGATATGTAAACCTCCAAATGATGAAGAAAAAAACAAAAAAACAAAAAATATAACCAAACAATAAAAAAAAACCCAGATGTTCCAGATGGTTAAATGCTATAGTGTTCGTCTAGCAGCATGGGCATTGCATTATGTACTTATTTAGACAAGTAAGTGACAAGGAACCTCACTTCTTCAACAGTGTCTTGACAGGGTCAAGGCGTTACAATAGGGCTTATGCCAGTTTGTGAACAAGGCAAATTCGGTCAGGGAGACTCGAGGAGGCACCCTTCACTGTAAAGGTGATGAAGCATCCCTTAAGAAACCAAAGCAACAAAGCAAAGGATGAAAAGAACATATAGTCACTGCTTGTAAGGCTATAGGTAGATTTTATAGGCTCGTAAGGTGGATCTCATGCACACCAACAAAGTTCCTGAGCATTCAGTGTCAACTACCTGTCACATTGCTTCTAGATTAAGTGCATTCACATTCACCACTGCCTCTTACTGCAAGAAAGGCCCAGTGGTGTAACATGCTTTTGGATCGTTCCACCGAATGGATTCAGTGCTCCAGGTAACACTATGGTTCGTGCAGATGGGACTGAAAATTCATAACTGCTAATATTTAGGGCTCCAGCAATGCTGCACACAGAGGAGACTAAGGCTTTGCCTCCCACTCTTGCAATTAAAGGAGACGCATCACCCATCTACGGTGTTTTCTGATCTTTTACAAATCTATATATTGTTTTCTCTTGAATACACATAAATAGACAGAAACTATGTTCTAAAAGTGGTTATGATAGAAATAAATACAAAATCTGAGCAGTATACTTCATGTGCGGAATTGTACTAATTGAAATGTACATCAGAAAAATACATTAGTTGAACTCCAATTAAAATATTTATTATTTTTCCCATTAGTGGACATAAATATAGCTTTATATACTTTTCCAAAATATGTGTTTTACTTTAGCATAAATAAAAGTGTAGTACTGGGACGTAAAGTGTCTTTGCAGGAGTCCGCGCTCAGGTCTGTCAGCGGCACCCACAGCCCTCCACCACCATGTCCTGGTAGTTTTTAAGGATCACCCGCTCGTACTCATCCAGGTAGAGCAAGGACACAGGACTCAGGTCTGTGGGCACACAGCAGGCCTTGGGAATGTGGCTGTTCACCGAATTGACCAGTGTCTGTACTATAGCGTGGTTGGTGGAGTTGAGGTGGTCCGCCAGAGGGAACGGGCATTCTCCTTGGCAGTAAAAGGCATGATAACCTGGAGGAGCCACTATCCAGTCATTCCAGCCCACGTCACTGAAGTCCACGTAAAGGTTGTGCCTCCTACAGTTCGCTTTGTGCTTCTTCTTCGGCTTGCTGGCCCGGGCTTGTCGTTTTTGCCGAGTGTGGAGCACATGTCCTTTGCCGTCGTGGCTGAACGTCACCAGCAGCGGCCTCATCTGTGGCCAAGAGTCCTCGCTGTCGTGCAGCGATCTGCTGACTCGGACGTGTTTCTTGTAGTCCCCGTCCGTCGAGCCCGGGTGAACCACCTCAACCACGAAGCCGTGGTTGGCATGACCCTCGACGGTCCATCGCAAGATGGCCGGGCTTACGTCAAAGCTCTCCCATTTGCTCAGGCTGTGCTGAACCAGCCTGGTGTCCAGGAGTCTTGTGATGGGCTCTTTTAAAGGAAGCCCAGGCTTCATGATCTCATGGATGTTAATGCGATGGTAGCCTGTGCTGCCGTTGGTGGCCGTCATGACCTGCTCCCTGTAAATCCTCAGCTCAGCTGATGTGACAAATTCCTCTCTGGGGATGGAGCTCAGATTAAAGAGGAACCTTTGAGTCGTCTTTCCATCCTGACTTGACAAATCCTCTGTTGTTTCTGAAAGAGATGACAGCACAGTCAGAGTATGACTTGATATCCTAAAAAGGGTGATGCACATACATCTTCATAGTAGAGCTATAAATGAGGCAAATTACTTAAGCACTTCTGAGCATTTTATGGATAACTTAAGGAACACTTACCAACTGCACGTATAAATAAAGATAACATATTTAGTCCTGTATAACTGGAATTGGTGTAGAGAATTGGGTGAAACAGTAATTTCCAAAAATACTAATTCTTTTTTGCCGGCTTCAACTTATCAGATGTCAGAATATATATTGTGACATCATGTAAAATTCTAACTTTCTGAAATATAATCTTATACTTTTACCTTCCACCCCCAGTTCATAGCAATAAATAGTAGATTTATGCCCTCTACTATATATATGCTTTATATAAACAAGCTGTTCAAGGAATAAATCATTGAACCAAAGGGTATTTATGCCCTCACCAGTTCATCCACTTCTCTCCAAACTGTTCGCAGGCACTGTGGGTTCTTGCTGCTAAAATTTCTCATTAAATCCCAAACCTATAACCCAAATTCAGCTTGGCCTCTAGGCTCAGAGCCTAGGCATTCAAAGTTCATTTTTATCTAAACTTTTCATTCGGACATTAAGCAAATATTGATGATAATGATGCATAAAAACGAGCGGCCAGAAAAATGTTCACTGGGTTTTCAGATGATTGGCAGAACATTACTTGCGGCAGGATACAGGAATTTGCTATTCCTGTTACTTCTGCGGTGGTGGGGCTGGTGGCTACACCTGTTGCTCATTTCCAAGAGAATACTGACTTTTCAGCACGTTCACCACATACATCCCCAGAAGCACCTTAGTAAAACCCTGCGTAACGGCAGGACCCCCAAAAATCCCCACATAACTACGCAGAGAAAAGAGAGACATGTTGTTTACTCCTGTTAGTCGCAGACGTCTTACCGTCATGGTGGAAGCTCCTGATGGTGTTCGCCCGGCTGGCGGACTTATCGGACTCTCTCCCGAGCGCGCGCTTCGCGACGCCGTGTTTTGGCTCCGCGTTGGCCGAGTACGCCGCGAACAGATCCAGCATGTAGCGCGGCACTACTGCGGCCCTGCTCGGGCTGGGTCTCTGCTTCAGCCCGAACAGGCTGAGGAGTCGCGCCTCGAATGTGCTGAGGGTGTCCTGGGACAGGGGCGCCGTGTACTTTCTGCGGCCCTGCTCCGGGACGAGCCCCGCGGAGCCGCCAAGGCGCACGTGAGCGAGCAGGAGGAGAAAAAGGGGCAGCGCGCGCAGCGCGGCGGAGCGCATGATCGCCCACCCGAGCGCCCACCTGGACAAGACCCGTGCCGATCCTCTCTCACACGGCCACGGGCCAGCACGCGCGTCCACGTCTCCTGTTCCACTCAGCCATATTTGTCACTCAGTCTGCCCCCCCTACCCCACTCCACTCCACTCCAGGTCCCCCTGTTTCGCGTCTACAGATGGAACCTTCTCCCCTCAGTCATGCCTGGCGCTCGCTCCTTGCTGATGCAGACCGGAGACAAGCGAAGCACCAGCTTGTCATAGTCTCTGACTCGTTTCGCTCCTGACCGCTGCAGTGTGTGAAGGTAAAAACAATTAAGCACGTCCAAATGCAAAGAGCGTGTGAAAATCCTCCAGAAAAAGAAAAAATATCTCAGTGCATTAACTGAGCATCTTCTCGTCCATGAAGTAAAATGGGAAATTCTCCACAGAAACATCCATCAGAGCGACGGAGTTAGGCATCCGCAAGAGGAAGTCTGGAGGAGAAGCTAGGGCTCCTCGCTGCGTTCAGAAGACTGTCCTGCTGGGTGTAGTGCGTGCGCGCGTGAGCGTGTGCGCGCAAGGAGAAAGTCCACACGCATCCCTCCTTCTCCCCAAACCCACAGAACCGATCTCCTGCAGGCCCTTTAGGAGTTCTTCTCTCTCAAATAACTTCTCTTAGGAGCGTTTCACTTAAAGGCGCAAATAACGTGTCGTTTCTGGAGTTGCGTTGCGCGCGTGGGTTTGCGTAGTGCGCCCAAATCAACCGTTTGACGTAACGAAGGCGCAGGCAGGTCAGAAGGCACAAGGTCTGGTTTGGTTCCTGCGGGGAGCTCGTTGGAGTTTGCCCTGTTTTGACGGACTGTCTCTGCTCAAGTGGCTTTTAGTTGCTCAGTGATGTCACGAGTGAACACATCGACGGCCAGCGGAGGGGGCGGGGGGCTCATTCTGTCAGATGAGGAATATTAACAGTGTTGTTGTGGAGATTAGTGGGGGGGGGGGGGCGCAGAACATCATACAGGTCCTACAAAACCTGACAGCACAAATGTCTTGCTCTATCTGTACCCTCCCCCTTCCATTGTTATTTTAGAGATATTGACTCGAGCACAGCCCACTTTAAATGGCATAAACTTTTGATTTTGAGAAAGAACTCCGTGGAGTTCCTCTGTGATGGGCCAAAGTTGGACACAGAGCGCCAACCAGTGGAGGGAATTAAGTATTACAATAAACTATCCCCCCCCCAATTAATAATGTAAAGTGGAGCTAATTAAATTACTGAATGACACACACACACACATGTGTATATGAATCGGGGCCCTTATAATAACGCAAAAATAGACCACAGCATCATTAGAAATTCTCTCTACATTTAACCCAGTCACCAAGTGAAGCAGTGGGCACATGCAATGTGTGGGGACTGTACCTTGCCCAAGGATTTCTCAGTGGTACTACAAGCAGCCCTGAAATTCAAACCCACCACCATCTAATCACCAATATCTTGGCCCCTTGCCATTTCAATTAATGTGGTGCATAGCATAGGATGTTTCCAGTTTATTAAAAACTTTATCAGTATGCTTCCACTGCACAAGCCTGCTGAAGTATGACTATATGAAAACAGACACTAATGTACTACTTAAAAAAGGTTTATTTTTATTAATATCTCAAAAAAATGTTTATCTGCAACCACATTCATCCACAACCATATCCTCATAGTGCCTGAGGACCACATTATCGTTATTGTCATAGTAAAGCATTGAAATTGGAGACAGTTTGACTGGGACACAGCAGGGCTGAGGGGTCCCTTTAGGGTC
>JBBKCR010000001.1:26240616-26259035 GCA_037577295.1 Ladigesia roloffi
CAATGACAGTGGTGTCATCAGCAAATTTTAAGAGTTTGACAGCTGGGTTTGTGGAGCTGCAGTCGTTTGTGTAGATGAATTATAGGACATATGAAACAATTTCTTACAGTATATCTGTGTGAATGTGTCTCATTCTCTCAACAGCAGCCTTAGCAAAGCCACTGGCCCAGATTTCCAGGAACCTTCTTCCTCTTCTCAGCTTAAAAAAGGACACTGATGTTCCAGCAATTTAAGCTCCGCAAACCAACTTTACCCAAACCAGTCCTTCCCACCTCCAAGCTCGAGGAATTTCATCACTTTTGTTAGCAATACAACAGAAAAGCAGCAAAAAGCATCCACCTTGTTAACTTTGTAAGAAGGAAGGGGTCAACATACTTTCCTATCTCTGTATGTTAATGTTATTGCTTATATATACAAAAAGAAATACCATTTTGTAAAATGGCAAAAGTTTTCATCAAAGAAAAAAACATTGCTAGATGTTTTTATATCGAAAACTACTTACTACATACATTGCTTATATAATTTAATGTATATATCCTTTAATTTTATTACTTCTGTAAAGTGACTTAACATCTTGAAAGGTGCTTATATATAAAATGTATGATTATGATGATTCTTTTTATTATTATTATTAATAGTATTATTATTATTACTATTAGTAGTAGTAGTAGTGTTATTATTATATATTTCATGAGATTATATATCTTTCAATGTGATTTCACGAGTGTTGGTGATCAGTCCTGACAAAGTTCGCAGCACCCTCTCATGGACGGAGAATGTAATCACCACTTCAAATACTGTGACAAACTGCACCGTGAGGAACCAGGGAAACGACAGGAAGTGGAGTAACATTCAAATCTTTCAAAATGTGATGGCAACAAAAAAACTGTCACCAAAGCATTGGTTAGTACAGTAACTGGCTCTACAAATAATAATAATCTCCAAAGAAGGTGTCATCAAAGCACATGATCACTACTGACGTTAGATTTCCCATCACAGCGAAATCCACAGCAGCAGTCAAATATGGAGCAAAACGCAACAGAACAGAAAAGGCAAACTGTGATCATGACAATTGAGTCCACAAAAATGATAATCAGAAATTAATATTTCTGACTTACGTCTAAAAGTACACTATATGGACAAAAGTATTGGGACATTACACCAACAGGGACTTTCATGATACTGCATTAGGATAACATAGACTTATGGAGTTGGACCCCACTTTGCAGCAATAACAGCTTCCACTCTTCTGGAAAGGCTTTATTTATGCCCATTTATTCTGTAGAGCACTTATGGGGTCAGGCACTGACAAGATTGTCTGGAATGGAATTTCCAGAGGGCTCTCCACAGGTCATTCAAGTTCTTCCACACTGAACTCGTCCAGCCATGCCTTCATGGAGCCTGCATTGTGCACTGGGTCACAGTCATGCACCACCTAGCTATTCACTCCTAGTTGAAGGGACTAACTCATACCCTGAAAAACAGGTGTGTCACAATACTTTTGTCTATATAGCGCATGACTGCCATCTCTGATCTTACACTGTTAATGCCCAAGAAAACACACACAACTCAGAGCTCATGAAGTACACTGCCTTCTCCACAGAGTAGGCTACTGGGTAGTGCTCTGGCACAGCACTTCAGTGCAGAGAAACGTAAACCGTAGTCTCTCATTCCATCAGACATATCAGCATTAAAGGCACAGTACAGGCTCACAACCACACAGGAACATCTACCCCAAAATGTGCTCCTGTGAGGATGGAGGTAAACTATGTAACCTTAATTTTACACACTGACAGGAATGTGTGGAGGCCTCTTAGTCATGGTCAGTCTCACAAGCATAATTTTCATTTACAATCCAGGGATTTCTTACCTGGGTGAAGAAAATAAAAATCCACACAAAAAGAGAGGCTGGCCAAAGTAAAACACATAGATGTTCACAAAGTAAATACACTACAGTCTGAGGAAACAGGCACTATACAATAAGAAAAGGGGATCTATGATTTATTACTACTTACTATTTAAAAGGCATGTTGTCTACTTTGTTTTGACAGATGCTTTTATTATCCAAAGCAACACAAGAAAACACTCAAGTTTAGGGACGTGTAAGAACCAAAGGAGAGTTATCGGCGATAAAATCTTCATGTAGGGGGACTAGTGAAGGAAGACAGAAAAGAAGAGAGATTCTCTCAGATACGTCTTCAGGAGGTTTTGAATTAAACACTTTCTTCCTGTGGTTCATTTGGACAGGTAAGAATTACAGCAATCACTCCGGCGAACAGTCCAGTAGGGTTGCATTCTGTTCATGTATTACTCTTCATAATCCCCAGAGGAGCTAGCAGAAATTACTGAGAAAGTTAATGCAGACAATGATAGAACACACAGTGCATCACCATGCTCACTGCATCTGGAGGTGAGTAGCCATAGACTGGTCAGACTGAACATGCTGAAGCCTGTGTATTGCTGAAAGTGCCTGTAATGCACACAGAGGGATCAGAACTACACCATGGAGCAACAGGCGGAGGGGGCCTGGTCTGATAAATCACAGTTGCATTGATGGCCAAGAAAGAGATGGCACCAAATGCACTGTTGGCTAGTTAAACTGGGAGGGACTGTGATGCTTTGAGCCATGTTCAACTGGGAAACTTGGGTTCTGGCATGCATGTGGATGTTACTTTATTAGGAATGACTTATCTAAACACTGCTGCAGACCAAGGACACCACTTTATGGCAACGGTATTCCTTGGTGGCTTAGTGGTTAGGGTGTTAAACCTGCAATAAAGAAGTCAAGGGTTTAAATCTCAAGACTGCTAGTGGTACCTTGCTAGTGTTTGAGGAAGGTACCCTCCCCACACACTGCTCCCTGGGCACTGTGTTCCTTGCTGCTTTACATTATTAAATAATGCAAAGGAAGAATTTTGCACTGTTTTACACAGTGGCCGGTTGTGTGTTCACATTCGACAGAATAGTCACGTTCACTGTAATGCTAATGGACTTTTTAAGCAACATAATGGGCCCTACCACACCGCAAAACCTGTTAAGGGATGGTTTAAGTATCCTGACTGAGATGTTGACTTAGCTTCCAAATTCTCCACATCTCAATCCAATCAGACATATTGGGGAAGAGCTGGGCTTATCCTCATCTCATCTTAGTTTTTAAGGATCTGCTACTAATGTGTTGGTGCCAGAAACCACAGCACACTTTCAGAGGTCATTTGAACAGTGAACGCCACAGACAATGTTGGATCCAAGTGAGTTTTAATCAGAAAATTGTGGTGGTGATTCACAGATATTTTAAAAAGTCCACATAGTTACATAATGTTCTTTTGCTTAGTAATTTTGTACACTGTGATATCAAAATAATTTGATTCAATATATTCCTGTACACTAAAACCTTTAAAGAAAATAAGACCTCAGCATCAATTTCCAGTATGTACACAGATTGATTTAAGTTATACCAATGGTATCAAAATTACTTTGTGTTGTTCAGAACTTCAACGGTTTTCCTACCATAATGATAGTAGCTGTAACCAGAAGCTGCGGTTGTCAGTGCAGTGACATACCTGAAATCAACAAAAGGTATTCAGCATGTAATGAACTCAAACTGATTCAGTGTATAAATAATAAGAAACTGTTATAAAACTTACCACAGTGACTGCAGCAGAACACTGTCTGTGTAGTGGAAAACGGGGGAAGCGAGCGAAGCAGCTACCAGGAACAACTGGATCGCCGTGTTGAACTATAACACAAAACACAGATAGGTTCAATCTTCTGTTAAATTACGAGTTACATAATAAATACATTCTGTAATGACTGGATGGCCTAAATTGGGAAGTGTTCACTGCTGGATAACCTCGAAAATACTATATTCAAAATCTATTGACGAAACTGAAAACTACTAAATAAATATATGAAAAACTAATGAAGAGAAATGGATGTGATAAAAAAAAAAGCAAGCAATGTAAAATGCTTTAATTTCAATGTTATTAAGCAAAAATATTAGATAAGTCAATAAGTAAACACTGCACCTTGCTTATAAGGGTGGGTTTGAGCTGAGCAGTGGTGTAGCATGGGTTAAAAAACTTGCTGAGAGTGACCTGTGGAGAAAAACACTTTTTTGTTTAACTGCCAAGCAAGATCTTCAGTCAATGCATGAATATGTGTACAGTACCAGTCAAAAGTTTGGACACATCTTCTCAATGATTTCATTTGTTTTTGGCTACATTGTAGATTTATATTGAAAACATCACCTATTGCTCTGATGACGGCTTTTTAAAAATGAGATTCATGAGGAGTCGACCTCGAAGTGTATTAAATTAACAGGTGTTCTTCGTCAATAGATCATTAGTGGAATTTTTTCTTAATGTGTTTTGGACTATTAGTAATCCTAATCCACAAAGGTCCTACTCCATATCATGGCACAAACCACTTAACTAAGTAAAAACAGTCCATTCTGGTTTCACTTTTTTTTGTTTACTGCATAATTCCATGTGTTCTTTCATCCTATTGTTTGGTTTGAAATCTAACCTAAGATGTGGGAAACAAAAACAAAGAAAAAATATTGAATGGGAAGGTGTGTCCAAACTTTTGACTCAAAGTGTATATGCATTATTTATCATTTAATCAAACTGTGAAATATTATTTTAGTTACTTACTGGTGGAGGAACAGTCTTGTAGCGGACATAGAAAACCGCAGCAATCAGAGCCACATCCCTGCATATCACCAGAACTGTGAGAGGAACTGCAGAAGAGACATAACATCAGCAATATATATATATATATATATATCACACAATCAAAAGTTGATGTGACTGTTTTTTTTATGCTTATGATCTACTCATACCCATTTGAAGAAACTACACTAACAGACAAATATGTAAAAGGAGACTAAAGCTCTGGTTATAATGTTCACAGTGTAAGACCAAATAAAGGCACAAAACTCCAGTGCTAATGTGTAGATGTGGATGACACGAATTCAGTATGAGTATATATTTTAAGCACGGATGCACAGAATGACACAATGGCAGAAATGTGCTGCATTTGGCATTAATACAATGCACGGCCATATATTCCTATCCAGTATATTATCATTCCACCAAACGCAACAATGAGATCGCAGTTGTTAGTCATTATAATGATTATTTTAATGTTCCATACGTAATCTGTCTAAATGAGTATTTATCAACCACAGCTCACTCAGTTGTGACTCATGAATGCAAAACTGTGGTTAAAAGGAGATATTTGTCCAAACTTCAGTCCATCATGGACAATGCTGATCATCCACCCCAGAATGTTTCGGTCGAACATAGAAGCCCTTTTACCCATAATCTCACAGGTATAAAATAATTTAACCCCAGACTGAACGCCTGTCTCAGACACACACAAAACAACCTGCTGTGACTCACATGTGCAGTTTCTTACTGTGGGCTAAATCATTATACACAATTTACTTTTATCATTACGTTCAATAGTATATCATATGCAATATCAATACTTATGCCACTATTACATGCAATGAAAGACTCAATATAGACCATGTGTTAACATGTACTGTTCAGCAGTAATTTATTTCTCTATCTATAGTATTTATATCCACTTCAACTATGGACCACAGGATGTTGTGTAAATAGCATGGTGTATTTAGTACAAAGTTCTTCTGGAGAGTTTTACTTTGACTCTGTTCTTCTCGTCATTGTGCATCTGTGTGACTAAGCAGTCATAGCATAAGCAAATTTCTGCTGCGACCAAGAAAACTTTTTTATATTCTGATTGCATTTCATGTGTACCAAGCAAAAAAATGATTATATTGCTGAATACATATTGATGTGGGTGATTGTGTACACACATACAAGATTTTAAAAAGAGGAAAAAAAGGAAAATGCATTAAAAGTTTGGGTCTGGGAAGCTGGTAGAATAAAAATTATGGTTTGAAAGTAGCAATGCAGCAGTGGAGTTCTCATGCTACAGCACTGGTGCACCACAACACCCATGGCAGCACAGGTGCAATCATTCCCAGCCACTAAAATAGTCACCGGGTGATATAAATGTGTTGCGCACAGCTGAAATAGCCAAATCCCAGCACTGTACCTCCCCTGTAAACTCCCCTAATGTGAGCACAATGAGGTCCTGTGTTTTCTTTTGTAAAATTTTAATCTAGATGCAGAATAAAATCTTTACGACATGAATCTTCTCTCCTACAACATTAGATTTTCACTCAAGTCCAAAAAGTTGATAAAGTGACAGTCATTTAAAAAATGTCCTCTTCTTTAACCACTTATATGATTAGGATCACTGCCTTGCTGCAAGTTTAACTTTCTCTTCATTGACAGAAGCTCTGATCTTTTCCTGACCTATGATACTTCCACCACCATGTTTCAATGAGGATGTGAGGTTTTATAAAGGAATTCAGTTTTTTTTCTTACTCCAATAAAACTAAAAATCCAACTTTGGTCTCATTTGTTCACAAAACAATCCAATATGATTTGAACAATTAAAGCAAACTGCAGATGGACAGCAATGTTCTAAATGAAGAGCAGTGGATTTCTCCTTACAAGGAACATGGGTGCCATTGTGTTCTCCTGATAGTGGACTCATAAAAGATTACCATAAGCCACTGTGGTAGAGGCATCTAGTTGCTTAGAATTTACCTTGGGCTTGATTTGTGACTTTGCAGACTATTACATGCTTTGCTCTTGGGAGTTCATTCATGGAGAGGGTAAATATTATTTTGAATATCCTCCTTTAATACAAGATCAGTCTGTCCAAACTGCTCAAAAGTTGATAAAATTATGCACAACCACGATTTATTTGGATTATTTAGTAGCAAATAAATGACGAATGTGTCCTATTTGGTTTCCATTGTTTTATAAGTGTGTTTCCTTTCTCTACTTTCAGGACTTGCATGAAAATCTGACAATATTTTATGTTATAATTAATGCAGAAATTCTAAAGAGTTTATTAACATTTTAGCCCCCCTGTAAGGCAGCATCCTAACCTGGGATGAGCTGTGCATACGTCAGGCTGACATACAGCACACTTATAAGAATTTTATCTGCCAGTGGATCCAGAGCACTTCCCAGAGCGGACTTCTGGCTCGGCCAGTTTCGGGCAATGAAACCGTCCATCTGTGTAGTGAGAGATCTGGATGTTAGGAATGTCATACAACATGACCTCTACAAGGTTAAAAGTGATTTGCATTAAAAACCCAAAAGCATCTCAAGGCCTGTTGCACTCACCAGGTCAGTGGCTCCTGCCAAAATGAAAAGACCCAGAGAGAGACTGAAGTACTGTTCCATGATCAAGTAACCCAGGAAAGGAGAGAGCACGATCCTGGCCATGCAGAGGAAATTGGGGATTGTCCACGGATTTTCATACTGTAAACACCAAATGGAGACAAATTCATAAAGGCACTTGCTCAATGAACCCCAAGGTCAAGGAACCTCCAACAAAAGAGGAAAGGGAAACTTTAGTTTACCAGCTCTTTAAACTTCCCCTCCTTTGAAGGGGTGGAGGTGGAGGCACATTGGGTGTCTTCTTTCTCATGTCCTGTGTGCTGATCTGCAGATTTCTCCACTTCCTTTGCACGTGTAGTGCAGTACCCTTTTGACCCAGAGCAAACTGTATCGACCCCCCCACATAAAATCCTGACCAGAGGGTGCAGCTGGAGGTTGTAGGTGAAGTTAAAACGCTTTGGTCTGTTTAAAACAGAGCATTTCCCTATTTTAATACATTCTAGCTGCACAGTTAGGCTTGAGCTGGACATGTGGGGTGAATAAAGTGCTGAGGTTGGGTCTCTGAGGGGTCCCACACACATGGGCCGTGGTCTTGCGGAGCAGAACTTGATTTCTGATCTTCGAAGACATTTGATCTCTGTTCTAGGTCGTATCCACTGTGTTTTAAAACTCCAAACTCCTGGAGATCGTGTACATTCTGAGGTATGCAGGTGCCTACTGGTCGTGGAGGCACTGAGCCGGACTACGTGCCCTCTGGCACAACTTAACGGGTTACTAATGCAAATGGAGAGAAACATCTCCTCTAAAACCACTTAAACGGATTTTTCAAACCGATTACTCCCCACAGACCCTACCTGGCTCCGCTCCGCATCTCACAGACACACGTCTAACCAGTCAGAGCTTGCATTACTCCCATAGCACAGCACACATTTCACACGGAGCTTCAACGTGCTCCTTCACCTTCCCCTGTACCAGGAACCTAATCCCGCGGGCAGGACCTCGTGGACCGACAAACACGGCACATTCCCCTACACAGACACACTTTAGGAATAAAAAGACGAAGTGAAGCGTGTAACCACACCTGACACTGCTACACCTTCCTACACTTGTAGCACTTTATTATTATTTTTAATTCACTTATAATAACAGATCCCGCGCATGCGCACATGTGTCAAAGGCTTTCGGTCAGCAAGCACAAGGGTGACACATTTAAAGGCACAGGACCTACAATATACTTAACCCTTTCCATCCAGAATTGAGAAAAACGACATCTTGTGAATTATCCAGTGAATACATCATTTATTTACTACTGTAAACCACGAGAATCAGTTATTTTGTAATGCCAAAATAAACACGGTTGATTGTAAAACCGTGCTAACCATGAGCATGTGCATACGCTACTTGTTTTCTGAGATAAATAAGTGAAATAAGCTAAATAAAGTGCCACAAGTTTTGGAAAGACGTGTGCTTCCACACTTAGGGATGCTAGTTTTTAATTGTAAATCAATACTTTGTCTATAAAGAGCATACACTTTATGGGTGTGTACTTGGCTGCTTTCAAGACTTTTTTAGGTAATCAAATTCTTGCTTTTGTAAATATTCTGCTGGAAACTGAAATTCCCTCTGGAATGAATAAAGTATGTATGTATGTATGCATGTATCTATCTATGTATCAATGCTGTAAAGGGGGCGGCTGGTGGCTAGGAAACTTCCATGGCAATCAGGTTGTTGGTTCAAATCCAAGGATGCTAGATGAACTGTCTGTACACACTGCTACCCAGCCACTCTGTTCCTGCCTGTATGCAGCTTCACTTGGGTGATAGGGGTAAATGCTGGGCTGTGTTCACTTATTTACTCTTTACACCAAGCCCTATGTTAAAAAATAACTTACAAAATACTTCAAATATAATTTAATTTATGAAATAATTTAAAATCATAACTGTGTAAGATATTCTGCAGGCAAAATGAAAACAAAAGAGAAACCAAAAAAATGTTTGCATGTACTCTATAATTCAATTTATAAACTTTTTGTGACGAGTGTGACTCATGAGTTTTAAAATGTTTTTGTAATTCCTATTAAACTTTCCCTCAATGTCATAATGAGCTTAAAACTGCTTAAACTGTGCTTAGAAATTTGAGTGGAGGGCTGGAAAGCATTAAAGGGCACACATTATCCTTAGGTAGTACTAATTGTTAAAGCATTTTAGTACACCAGTATATTTCGTAAAACCTTTTAATGTCAACTGCACAGCCAGTTTTTGTGATGTCAATTTAAAATCTATGCACATCAAACTACAGTTTAGATCCAACGCTTAACAATTAATTTTATGATTCAGAAAACTGGGTTATAACCTGAGCAACTTTCATCAGTCTTGACGGTAGCAAAATAAACAATAAAAATGCCTAAGATAAAGAGAGGCTGGAAAAAAGGAATGGTAAATTAATTCTGATAAGTGAGCCTCAGAATGAATTACAATACAATATATTGTAGAAAAATATTTTAATATATAAACAGCAGGCTTATATCACATCTGTTAATTTTTCACAGTTTAATTAGCCTTAACAACAAAGTTTAGAAGGGATATGTGTGGAATCACACATAGATTGCCACAGAACATTCAAGACTATACAATAAATAGTTTATATATTCCTAATCTCATAAGGTTATTAAAGAAAGTTCATATTTGTGGTATTAAATCACAAAAACAATAGGAACACAGGACAATATTGGTCAACAAAACATCAACATTTCACATGGTTTGGAGCTGAAATGTTTTGTGTCCTTTTTTTAGAAGGTAACCTTGTTCGTTGAGTGAGCTGATGAAGCCCACAAAATCTACCACCTGTAAGACATCATGTGAATAAAGAGTAAGGAATACAGTCACTTATTAAGACAGATGAATGATGCACAATGTAAAAGACTCAAGACCTGAATTTGGAGCTCTTTGGCCAGTTGTCGCAGCTCCGAAATGTCGAACAATGTTTTGTGGGTGCGCTCAGCGATTTGGTTCAAGGCCACAACAAACTTCTTGACTTTTGATCGGTTGCTCATCCCAGAACCAAGCTGAGATCGGTCAAAATCCAGCCGGCCAAATTCATCAGAGTAAGTATCTGTCAGGCTGGTCAAAATAACATGTTTAAGTCAACATAAAGTCAACATGTACGTACAAGCAAAAGCGTAGAAAGAAATGTTTGCTACGACAGAAAAGATTTCAGATTTCATGCATACATCTCTAATACTGACAAATGTTTGTCAGCTGTGAGGGCTCCAGCTGTATAAATCCCTTACTAGCTTTGCTTGCAAGACAGGATAAAACAGCTTTAGGAATGATAAATGCTGTTAATTCTATGTATGTTGTGGGGAGTGGACGTATTACCTGTGTTTCATTATCTCCACCACATCCTCTGCATCACTTTGAGAAGCCTTCTCTCGCAGCTCAAGACTTGCTCTTGCCTTAAAAACACAAAAAAGACCAACACAGAGAGGGACCCTGGTTTCACGAGTTATCAGGGAAGGCACAGAAGAAAGTCAACAACATTATGGGTGAACGCACATACTGTTAAACCGGCTATTACCTCGGTGAGGCGGATGAGGGACTCCAGCTGGCGTGTAGTGATAGGAGTGCTGTCAGCCGATTGGTTCTGTTTGCGCAGTTCAAGATAGAAGTCCTGAAGGACCTGTGCAGCTTCGCATGAAAGACTGGGATGCACATAGTGCCGGGCATAACCCACATACTTACGCAGGAGCTGGTGGGGAATTGGATCAAAATTCTCCCTGGGCAACATCTAAGAAAATGTATTTTTATTTAGCTGCTTATGTAAACCAGAATACTAACAGATGCTAGGGTAGAAATTATATTTTGGATTGGATGGTAGATATGATTTCTGTATTACCTTAAGTCTGTCTACTAGAGGCTTGTCTGATGGAATCTCCAGAATGGATATATTAGACTCTTGGGTGCTGCTCCTGGCGACAGTTGCGCTGCTCACCACACCTTTTTTTCCAGCACGCATAGCCATGACATGCTCTGAGAGCATGTGATCATGATCCTCGTTTGGAGTGTCCAGAAGGATAAAGACCAGATCAAATCTGGATAGAAGGGCGCTGCCCATCCTACAGAGGGAGATAAAAAACCTTTAGTGTGCAAATACATGATATCAGCTTATAGGAATAAAATGTTCACATTCTCATTGGCAAGAAAAGCAAATCCAGCCAAGCCCATACAATTTGTTTTCACTACTTACTTCAGGTTCTCTGATACTGTCTTAGCTTTGTTGTAATGACCTCCCACTGGATTGGCTGCGGCAATGATGGATGTACGAGCCGGAAGGGTGCAGACAATGCCAGCTTTAGCCAAGCTTATGCTCTGCTGTTCCATAGCCTCCAACAAAGCCTGATGCTGATTTCCCATTTTATCAAATTCATCAATGCAACAGATACCTACAAGGATAAAAAAAAATAAAAAAATCAGCTACAGCCATGGATTATACACGGCCCGGCCAAAAAAAACCCATATTTAATTGGACCACAACATTTATTTACATCCAGAGTTTCATTAATTTGTTGATCTTTTAGTGATGATGGAATAGCCAGACTGCTGCACAAACTCCCTTTCAAACGGCAGCCTTTTTTTTTTAAAGATTGGCCTCACTGATAAGTGGTTTTCTTAAGGCTACACAGCTGCTTAGTCCCAAACCTGTTAGTTCCCTTTGCATTCTGCATGTGGAAAGGATCTTACTTTCACTATTAAAGATAGCTGTGAGATTTGATTTCACCAAACATTGAAGTGTTCGCCGACTTGATCATTCAAAATGTTTTTCCGACCACATTTTACCCGCGAAGATGATGATTTCACACTACCCTTACAGATTTGCACTGGGCATTTCTTAACCCAATTTAGTAGTTTAACAATCTCCTTAGATGTTTCTTTGCTTGATGCCTGCCGATAATTCGACCCTTCTGAAAAAGATAAACGTCTTTCCCATGACCACAATATGTGTCTTCCGACATTGTTGTTTACAAAATGAGAAGCTACTCACTGTATCATTTAGGGTTAAAGCAGTAATTATCCAATAGGTGGTTCTTACCTATTTGCTAAATCCAGGCTGGGCAGTGTGTTTGTAACATATGACACAAGTATCTCAGAAACGTCTGTGTGAAAAATACCTTGATCTCCTAGCACTAAAGCTCCAGCCTCTAGTGCATAGTCTCCAGAGCCACTGTCCCGGGACAGAGAAACGGTCAGTCCTGAAGAGGTGGTGGTGTTTCCACACACGTAAATTCCACGTGGGGAAACATTACATACTGCCTGTAAATACATGTAAGATTATTACATTGTTTCAGTAAATTATGTTGAAGCCTTAGAAAACATTCCCTTTGATTTAAAAGAAAATAGTGCAAACAAAGCAGGGAGCAGAGAAAACGTATACCTGTAACATTTGACTTTTTCCAAGGCCAGGATCTCCTACAACAAGTACATGTGGGTCTCCTCTGATGGGGATTCGGTTCTTATCGTCCACATATTTCTGACAGCCCCCAAACAAAGCTAAAGCTAATCCTGCCTTAACAAGCTGCAGACAAAAATATTAATTACATTAGTTAATAAGTACAGCATGGGTTTTGCACACACAGATGCAGGCATGACTATGTGATAACTTACCAAATGCCCATAGATGGCTGGACACAGAGAACTGCAAAAAAAATGTTTACATATCATTTAGGTTTTAGTATTTAAATAAAACCAATGACCTTCAGTTCTGTTTTGCCATTATGAATATTATTCACTGTGAAAAGTTTATCTAAATTTTCCTCACTTGACAATTAACTTGAAAAGGTCCTCTTGTGCTTGAATCTCCTGGATGCCATACAGGTCTTTGAGTGAAAACTCTACAGATGCTCCCTGGCTTTCTGGTTCAGAGGCAGACTTGTTCTTTTGTCCTTTTGAGTTACTGACAGAATTTGCATCAATGTACAAAAGGAACATGCACTTATCCTTTTTATTTCTTCCACTCCCTATGAAAAGCCATTAGCAAACAAGAGATATTTAAGAACATCATATGACTTAATAATTATTCATCAATACAAATTATTCTGGCTACTGTTTAGAAACATCTTTCACTTTAAAAGTAACAATAGCTGACATAGAACTATACCATAAACTCATATTTGCAGATTCTCAATGGGATAAGGTTAAATATGTAATTAAACTTATATCAACGCTTCAGAATCAAAGAAAGGATCAAATATATAAATCTTCAGGGAATACGGCACCTTCCTCATTGGATACTTTAATAACTCCTGTGATGGTGACCATGTCTCCTGGTACACAGCTGTCCACTAGGTCCTGGGTGAGTTCGCACTCAATAGTACGGGGAATCCGTCCCGATTCACGCTGATCATCTGATATAAGCTCCTGAATCCTGATAAATGCATATATAAGCTATAATGTATGAAACAGCTATTACAAAATGGGTTAATTTTTTAATCATAACATAACACATTAGAACTAGCATCCCATGCACTGCACTTTCCAAAAGATATTTAGCAAATAGCAGTTGCAAAAAACTGAACATGGATCTTACAGAAGCAAAAAAAAAAGGGTTAGTGTCAATATCTTACTTAATAGTCTGCCAGTCAACAGTGAGTGTTAGGGGGGAACTTCTGTTAGCAGTGAAGGTTCGACCACGGCATTCTTTTTGCGGACACTGAAGAATAAAAACAAGAGAATTATGGCATAAATTTAAATGTTTAAACTTGAATGAAACAAACGCATCACCTATTTTGTTTTTACGATGTAATACAAAAATCCCCCCTATTGCTAGCGGTATGGTGTGAAAACAAAACTCCACATAAAAGAAGGTAGAAAAAACCTACCTTCAAAAAAGTTTTAAAACATGGAAAAATATTTAACGGCAAATTAAAGTTTTTTTAAACCACATGTTACATTTTCCTATTCTGGTGTCTAGATTATTTTCCTATAACAAATATTTTTTTTCTCATAATGATTAATGTACCACATTTTTATCTATGATCACTGGCCAGACAAATAAAAATATACCAAGTTCAGGCCGCCAGTGATTGGTCCACAGTGCCTAGGTGGCAAATTACAATGAAAAGACAGATTCTTCACTTACAGCATAATGTTTCTACAGGTAAAATTCAGGGCAGAACTTCCAAAATATATTTTACCTTAGTGGGTGTAGTGTATTTCCCATCAGGTAAAGCCAGACTCTGAGTGTCTCCACAGCTGTTACAGATAAAAGCCATTTTGCTGCAAAGAGGTTTTATGTTGCTCACTCTCACCACAGTCCCTCTAATGGCCACAAATTTTCCATATAAATTGGCCCTGAGCATCTTCAGTGGTGTCAATGGCTCATAGTTATAAATCCTAAAAGAAAAAAAAAAAAGTATCACAAAACTGGTCTCTACACTTCCTAATGCATTTCACTTAGGTATACATTTCATGCATCAAAACATAAATAGGTAATTTTCTAGATATTTAGTTGTAACCATAACACTATTTTTGACAATGTCATATAATTTCTAAGAATATCCCACCTAGCACTTATATGTGGTATGTTGATAATAGGAGTAGCATCAGTAGGCAACCCCTCCTGGACTTGTAGTTCATCAGCATGCCTTTCCAGATCCTTTGTCAGAACCTGTAGCATCAGAAAACAAAGAAGGATTATGAATAACTACATCACTGACCTTTTTAAAGATATTCAAATGCCTTCCAAAAAGCTCAGAAGAGATGTCTCCTGCATGTTTATTAATTACTGGCAAGGGACACTGATTATGGCCAAACGCACACCTGATGGATGGCTAAGCCCAAGCAGTCAAGCATCTTTTCAGGCATGTCTCTGAGCCCTTGAGCAAAATCAGGCAGAGCTGCAGAAATGTGTTTATTCAAGAGTAGGTCTTTGTGGTCCACCAAAATGCTCCCTTTTCTTTCAATTTCATCCTGATGAGAACAAAGAGAAGGTTTATATGTGTTGTTTATATTTGTGTTAAAAAAATAAAGAATACATTTGATGTGTACCTTATCATATAGATCAATTTGTGATGTAAAGTATTCCTCAAATGCCTTTATCTTCTCAACATATGTTGTGGATTCAACAAAACCTTAAAAATAACAAAAATGTAAAATTGTAAAATGATACAAAACAAAAACAAACGCTTTGCCATTCAGAGTGAAACTCTAGTCAACTAACATGTAAATCCTTAAACTATTGTGCTTTAATTATATGCCAGTGGTGAATCATGAATAGACCTCTTCATTACTCTAACATATCCTTTAGGACCTGGATTCTCAACCACTGGTCCATGGACCACCAGTGGGCCACAGAGGCTTTTGATTTGGCCGGAAATCTAAAATCGAGACAGGCCATTGGTCCACAATTGGTTAGTTAATATTATCTTAGGTGGTCAAGTGGGCCTTGGCAACATGCTGTGATAGAAAGGTGGGTGTTAATGTTGAAAAGGTTGAGAAACTTTGCTTTAGGAACCTGGATCAAAACATAATGCAGAACATACAAACCTTCAGAAAAGTAGAGCCTCCATCCTTTGTATGGACATGCAATATCAAGAGTTGTTTGAGTCACACGGGGAACTGGTGAATGAAACACTGCACCTGTACACAGAATACTGGGATTGATATCTGAAACAATGCCTGGCATCAAGCTACAAACCCCAGGCCCTGTGTGAGTATTAACATAGCTACTTAAAATCCAAATAGTCACCATGCTGTGTGTTGTTAGGTGAATAGCTGCTGCCTCCTCTTCCCCAAGAACGACCCCTCCATCCTTTTCCCCTTCCTCCATTCCAGCCTCCTCCTCGCCAAGCAGCTCTTTCACCTCTCCATGATCCAGAACCACCACCTCCCCTCCAGGAATCAGAACCACCTCTGCCCCTCCAGGAACCAGAACCAGAACCAGCTCCACCTCGCCAGGAACCTCTTGCAGCTCCCTGTCCATTCATGTCATACGTCACACTACTGTTGGGCAGAAACAAACATAACAGTGAAGAAAATAGTCAATTTACTAACAGATGTATAGGCTTTGGAGAAACATTTCTTGACAGCATGTGATTTATTCCTATTGGTATCAAAACCATATTCACCTTCTTCATGTAGGCTAGCAAGCTAATATTTCAAACGATGCTAGGATAAGGAAACTTGCATGGCAAATTATATTTACATTTTCCATTGATTGGATATGTTGTAAATGTAATGTTTGCTATAGTATTAATACTACTACTAAATAATAGGCGTAAGTCCAGAGATTCCCTGAAATGTGTCCACAAAGTTGGAAGCATTGTGTTGCCCAGAATCTCTGGTATGCAGAAACATTGATATCTTTTTCCTTCACTGGACGTAAGGGGGCTTAGCACAAACTCTGCAAAACAGCTGCCCCAATGCTTCCATATAACATTCTTTAAAAAAAGCAAATCAGAGAAGTCAGAAAAGACAACAGACTGTACCAGACATTAACAGGTTGTTATTATAGTGAGCTTAACCCCAATTTAGGGACATTAAAGCCGTTCTGGACTCAGAAATCAGGCTAATATTTAGCTATAGACTTAACTATTTAAAATAAGCAAATTAGATAATTCAGCAGCCTTTGTTTAAAGGTTGCCTCTCCACATACCACTTTAATCAATGTCTTCAAATAAAACGGACACATGTACTAAAGATATACGTGGCTTTACTTCATTTGTCAACAAATCTCTCAGCAGCTTCAGTCGAAACTGCCGCCTTTACTCCAACACGCACGCGCGGCACACACAACTCTCGCATGTGATGTAAGATTCTCGCGATAATCTTGTGCACAGCGTAGTGATGGGAAGTTCGGTTCTTTTCAAAGAGCCGGCTCTTGTGCCTCGGCTCCCAAAGAAGAGCCGGCGTCTTCGGCTCCCAGTGACCCGTAGCCTCATATTTTAGCCTAACCTGGCAAATTTAAATGATTTGTTTGTTGATATAAACCCTTTTGCAATTAGTGTTTTATTAGAAGCTATATAATTGCCTAGTTTTGTGTATTTGATCTGTTACAAAAGCAGGCATTCTTACTTTTGCTTAATATTTTAATCAAACGTTTAACTGCAAACAAATCCACAAATACACACAATAACATTGCAAACAAATAGAACAGAAACACAACCAAACACAGTAAACAAAATTATGTCCCCAGGGCAAGTTAACATTGAGAAAAATTAAATGCCTCAGCTTGGATGGGCTGCTGCAGTTTCTCCTCTCTTCTCCTCTTAGTATCTGCCCTGTTATTGAGAAAACTCTCAGACGGGACTGATGTCGCCACAACGCACAGTCCTCACCCTTCGCCTGACACACTTAACTCAGACCTGCTGCTCAACATTTCCAGTGTCTCACTCTAAAACGTTGATGAGATTTCTCCTGTAAAAGCTTCATCCTTAAAATGTGGCCAAATGTATTGGGACACACTAGTGAAGGGCAGCAATCTTAATGCTTACCAAGACATTTTGTAGAGTGCACAAACCAAGCTCCATAAAGACATGGTTGGATGAGTTTGATGTGGAAGAACTTCAGTGACCCACACATGCACTCAACCCCAGCCAACCTCCTCATGATAAACTGGAAAGGAGAATGTGAGCCAGGCCTTGTCATCCAACATCAGTGCCTGAAAACATAAATGCTCTACAGAATGAATTGGCCCAAATTCCCACAGAAACTCTCTAAAATCTTGTGGAAAGCCTTTCAAGAACATGGACGCTGTTATAAAGTGGGGCTAACTCCATATTATGTATTGGAATGTGGTATAATTAAAGTCCCTGTTGGTGTAATGGTCTAGTGTCCCAGTGCTTTTGTGCATATATCATACACAAGACAGAAATGTTAATTTCTCGTGATTTCACATTGTATACTATTTTTGAAATGGCGACCAAGGAAAGTGATGTATGAAAAAGTCTTGAAAATCTAGATATAAAGGAAGATTTCTCCTTTGACAGACTCATCCAAATAAATAGATCCTCAAATTATTATTTTTTTTCCAATGACATAGACTAGAGGGAACCACATTGATACTGCTAGTTGATACTGTTCTTTTTCTTGATCCAGCACGATGTGAATGCCAATCCATTAATGATTTGATCTTCAAAACCAATTTGTAATCAAATTGTATTTATTGATTTATTTATTAATCCATTGGTAGATAAAT
>JBBKCR010000001.1:26259135-26272664 GCA_037577295.1 Ladigesia roloffi
TGGTTAGTCGCCAAGGTGCTCCTTGAAGAGGTGGGTCTTTAGCCGACGTTTGAAAACAGCAAGAGACTCTGCCAATCGAATGGTGAGGGGAAGTTCATTCCACCATTGTGGGGCCAAGACTGAGAAAAGTCTTGAGGCATGTTTTCCTCTATATATATATAATATATATAATTTTTGGCCCAAAGTTCTGTGCATGTAAAGAGGAATTGATGGTTTTGAAAAATTCTAAATGGAGGCCTGTCGAAGGGTGGCGCACGTCGGCCTGCAGGGATTTTTTTTCTTACCCGTATTCATATAAACCCCGCCCCTCACTCGCTGACACAGTCGGACTACTGCGGATGAGCACGACCTACTAGCCAATCCCAGCTCGTGATGTGGAGCGTATTGACCAATCACGTCGATACGGATGTGGGATTTGACTGATTACGGGTGTGGATAAAAACGCAGTGAGCTTTCCTCAGCATCACAGCAGAAGGAACACGGACATCATCATCTAGATATAATTTTAGGTCAGGACCAGCCTGCCTGCTGCTTTGCACAGGGACCTGCATAGAGAAAAACAAGCATGGATACTTCCGGCAAAGAGAAAGAGGCCATGCAGTTGATGGCTGAAGCTGACAAAAAAGTCAAGTCGTCAGGGTCGTTTCTCGGAGGGATGTTTGGGTGAGCTTTATGTCGTGAGCTAGCCCTGGTGCTAAAAATGATGCTACGATGATGGTGATTCGACATCCATTTAATCATGGACATGACATCGCATCTGTCATTAGTTCCCTTTCCAGAAACCGCACCATGACTGTGATAAAATGTCATTG
This sequence comes from Ladigesia roloffi, assembly GCA_037577295.1. Lineage (NCBI taxonomy): Eukaryota > Metazoa > Chordata > Actinopteri > Characiformes > Alestidae > Ladigesia > Ladigesia roloffi. Next base: position 26,259,948 of record JBBKCR010000001.1, read on the forward strand.
TCTGTGCGGTCTTAAAAAACAACACAATGTTCTGGTGCAGCATCTGTCAATGTCATATGGCCATATCTGCCATACAAGAGTATAATACCCATAAGTAGTGTGGACTATATTTCTAGTATTTGGCTTTGTATGTTTCAGAGCATGAAATACACATAATAGCAATAATGTCTCCCAGTTTGTAAAATCCAGACTCCCTTTTTCTATAGGGGCAACCACAAGGTGGAGGATGCCTGTGAGATGTATGCAAGGGCTGCTAACATGTTCAAAATGGCCAAGAACTGGAGTGGTATGCATAACACCAAAGCCTTACATGCATATGTAATTTCTCTGTTGTCATAGACTGTTATCCTGATGCTTTTTATCATCCAGCCGCAGGGAATGCTTTCTGCCAAGCCGCAAGACTTCATATGCAAATGCAGAACAAGCTGGACGCTGCCACCAGCTTCGTTGATGCTGGCAATGCTTACAAGAAGGCAGATCCTCAAGGTGAGGAAATCAGATTTATTCTTCCATGTACACTTTCTTATTGGGTGTGTCCTTTTCTGTATAGTAGTTCTTTTCCCATCAGTGAGATCATATTTCTGCACCAAAAGGCATAAAACTGAGGCCTACATTGGATATATATTTTTTTATATTGCACTCTCTATGCGATCAGAAAAACGCTGCATTGAACTGTTGCTGTATATTGTCTCCCAGTGTTTAAATGCAATTTCTCAGTTTTACAGTCACTAACAATTCAATCTATTCTTTCTTAATGCATCAAATAGAGGCTATCAACTGCTTAAATGCAGCCATCGACATATATACAGACATGGTAAGACGAAAGCAGTGTTTATGTGGCTAGGACACTCTTTTCTTGTTCAGAAATCCCACAGAACTTCAACCTTTTTGACATGGTTGTGTTTTTTGTAAGCATCATTCTTTTGGTTCACAGGGACGGTTCACAATTGCTGCCAAACACCACATGACTATTGCAGAGGTGTACGAGTCCGAGCTGGTGGATATTGAAAAGGTGGGATCTGCTCACTATTTTTTAAAACTAATTTGGCAAGTAAATTTTAGACAAGGGACTGTATTATACCTGAACATGTATAATAAAGTCTATTTAAATTAGCTAGTAACTTTTTGAAAGGAGACTGTAGTTTGACCTGAACACTTTGGGATAATATAGTATGTATATTTAAATGAAAACCTCAGCCTAATAGGATCTCTTATATGCCCTACCTTCCCCATTAGTAAGGATCCACAAACACCCTGTAAACCAAACCATAAGTAAAATCGCAGTGACTTTTACAGGTATGTCATGTCAAATTGTTTTTGAGAATGTGGTGAATTTTATTATTTCCATTCTTGAGAAAAATATTTTATAGACATAAATGAACTACTTTGATTAAAGTTCTTTTCAGGTAGAACAGCATTGCCATCTTCCAGTATAATCCAGTATATACATCATATAGTTATATTTAATATAGGTTAGTGTTTTTATCTTATTTGTATGCACACAACAAATTTTTGTAGCATCACTAAATGTGTTGTTAGGGGGCACTCAGGGTCAACAATGAAGATCTTGCTTTTTATAATGGCTGGCAACAAATTTCTAATAACAAGAGATGAATAAGGTCTGATTAAAGCAACTTATATCTATCATGAAAGTCACCATTCTGTCGTACCTGAACACACCGCAGCACAAGAGGAACAGCACAAAGTTCTTCCTCTGCATTTAACCCTTTCACCAAATGAAGCAGTGGGCATTCAGGAACACAGCGCTGTGGGGGTTGTACCTTGTTCAGGGTACATCAGAGGTGCTTAGCAGTCTTGGGAATCGAACCCACAACAATCCTGATCACAGGGCGAATGCCGTAATTACTAGGCTACTAGCTGCCCAAAAGATTTATTTGTTCCAGTAGTAGGAAATTTGCATTTCAACATGAGATTCATGAGCTCATAACTGATCATCAAATGTGTGGCAGAATGTTTAACAGAACAGTAGGGCTCATTCTCAACTGAATCGAAAACGTCAGCATACTGACTTTCCTTAATCTTTGGTTTTAGGCGATTGCCCATTATGAGCAGGCGGCCGACTATTACAAAGGAGAAGAATCTAACAGGTATTTTATTTTTGTTACCTATTTTTAATACATGAGATATATGTGACCAATATTTTTTTTGTTTTGTGTTTGAAATGTAGTATATTTATCTATATTAATATCTCTTACTATCTGTATGCCGGTTGCGTGGCTGCCTGAACAGCTTGTGATTGCTGTTCAGTTCTCATCATTATTTAAACATTCTACACCAAATGTCAATCATTATTTGTTTGTTGTGATATCTAATTATCTGACTTCAGATAATATAGATTATCTGTCAAATACATTTCTTATCCTAAATTAAATCATTAGAGAGTAATAATGAAGCAGACTTTACTGTTTTCTTTCAACCATTGCATGTTAGGCCTTGAGTCAGAGGCCATTTTCTTAATGCCAAAATCTACTGCCTGAATTGTCTTTTTTTTAATGACACTTCAGATTCAGAATCCTGAATTTGACAGATATACACACGTGGACAAAATTGTTGATAGCCCTGAAATTTTATTAAGGAAATCCAACAGAAAGTATTGCATTAACACATGATTTGTCATTTCCTTTTGTGTGGAACAAAACAGCAATAGGAGGGAAAAAAGCACATTTGACATAATATCACACAGAAATGGTCTGGACAAAGTTAAATTAAATTGTGGATAAATAAGCTTGTTTCAAGCATGTGATGCTCCTTTAAACTCACCCGGGGCAAGTAACAGGTGTGGGTAATATAAACATCACACCTGAAAGCAGATCAAAAGGAATTAAGCTCACTTAGTCTTTGCATTGTTTGTCTGTATGTGCCACACTAAGCATGGACAACAGAAAAAGGAAAAGAGAACAGTGTGAGGACCTTAGAACTAAAAGAATGGCAAAATATCAACAATCTCAAGGTTACATCTCCAGATCTAGATGTGCCTTTGTCCCCAGTGCACAACATTATCAAGAAGTTTGCAACCCATGGCACTGCAGCTAATCTTCCTGGGCCTGGACGGAAGAGCAAAATTCACGAAAGGTTGCAACGAAGGATAGTCCAGGTGGTGGATAAGCAACCCCAAATAAGTTCCAAAGAAATTCAGTCTGACCTGCAGGCTCAGGGAGCATCAGTGTCAGAGCTAACTATCAGTCGACGTTTAAATAAAAAAACGCTATGGCAGGAGACCCAGGAGGACCCCACTGCTGACACAGAGACATAAAGAAGCAAGACTACAGTCTGGGAAATTGTATTGTGGACAGATAAAACCCAGATTGAGCTTTTTGGTAAAGCACATCAGTCTACTGGAATGAGGCCTACAAAGAAAATAACACAGTACCTACAATCAAACATGTTGGCGGTGCAACAAGGTTTTGGGGTTGTTTTGCCGCCTCTGGCACTGGGCGCCTTGACTGTGTGCAAGGCATCATGAAATTTGAGGATTACCAAAGGATTTTGGGTCGCACTGTAGAGCCCAGTGTCAGAGAGCTGGGTTTGCGTCCGAGGTCTTGGGTCTTCCAGCAGGACAAGGACCCCAAACAAACTACACAAAGCTCCAGAAGTGGATTTAACAGTGCTGGAGATTTCTGAAGTGGCCAGCAATGAGAACAGATCTAAATCCTATTGAACATCTGTGGAGAGATTTAAAAATTGCTGTTTGTAAAAGGTGCCCTTCCAAAATGAGAGACATGGGCAGTTTGCAAAGGAAGAGTGGTCCAAAATTCCAGATGAGGGGTGTAGGTAGAGTTATAGGTAGAGACAGATTTCAGTTTTTTTACAAAGTGTGTGCAAACAAATATTAACTTAAGGGTGCCAATCATTTTGTCCAGACAATTTTTATGAGCTTTATGTGATATTATGTCAAATTAGCTTTTATACCCTCCTGTTTTTGTTCAGTTCCAATATACACAAAGGGAATAAACACGTGTATGGCAAACCATGCATTAATGCAATACTCTTCCGTGAGAAATATTTGATTATCTGGAAAAATTTCAGGGGTACCAACAATTTTGTCCTCGTGTGTAAATGTGCTTGCATGTGTCTGGTAAAACATGAAGATTTGTCTTCTTTCAGCTCGGCCAACAAATGTCTCCTGAAAGTTGGGTTTTACTGCGCTCAGCTTGAACAGTATCCAAAAGCTATTGAAATCTTTGAACAGGTTTGTACGCCAGCTTCCCATATATCATAACCCTTAGTAGGAAAATCAATTAGATTAATTATAAGCAAACATTTCTTCCCCAATAGGTTGCAACTAGTACAATGGATAACCCCCTCCTGAAATACAATGCAAAGGAGTATTTCTGGAAGGCTTCACTGTGCCACTTCATCGTGGATGAATTAAATGCAAAGGTCAGTGCCTTTTCACTCCAGCGTGGCTCACTGCCCTGATCTATATTCATTTTTAGTGCATGGATCATATTTAAAGCCTCTTTAATGCCCTTAATTTGTTATGTTATTGATGCCAGATCATATTCCTCACTTCATAACTGATTGGTTAGGGTTATGTTTTTGTTTCTGTGATTTATGTGTTTCTTTTAACATTTTAAACTGAAATTAATCTTTATAGCTGGCCATAGAGAAGTACGAAGGGATGTTTCCAGCATTTTCGGACTCTAGAGAATGTAAACTACTGAAGGTAAGTAAGAGGATGCACCTTTTAATTTTTATGAAGAATGCACAGTCGAGATTGGCCAAGATTAGAATTGGCAAATTTTGATGTAAACATTAACAGGCAATCAGGAAATTAGTTATTTTCATCGTGGCTGATCTCATTTAAATGTTAAATTGTCAGTGGCTCTTTTTTTTAGTGTCGCACTTAATTTAATACATTTGTTATAAGCAGCTCTTATTTAACAATGGCATGTTATAATAATGCAAATAGAAATGATTGGAAATATGCTGGTGTGCTTCATGTGTTATTGTTGTGCACATAGTGGGAATGAAGTCATCCAGAAACTGGAATATATTCAGTATTAGTACTTACCTGCATTTTACTAATATGAGCAATGCCTTTTAATGATATTTTACTAGAGTGTGCTGCGCTAGTCTTTAAATATATTTAATTTCTTTGTGCAGAAACTTCTGGAAGCACATGAGGAGCAAAACAGTGAGGCATTCACTGAGGCTGTGAGTGTGACCTTTAAATCTGAAAGTCTATGACTGTCCTATTTGTAATTTGAATAGATCTTATCTACCAATGCTGAGTTGCCCTGTTCCACTAACTTAGGTAAAGGAGTTCGACTCGATCTCTCGCCTGGACCAATGGCAGACTACGATGCTGCTGCGTATCAAGAAGACTATCCAGGGAGATGGTGGTGACCTGAAGTGAGACGCCAGCAACACTGGCCCACATCCCCTTCTCATTCTTATAGTTTCTGTGTGACAATCTGGTCGAACACTTCTAGTAATGATAGCTCCAATATGTGCCCCAATGCCAGCCTTTTAGATATCTGCCAGTTAATGGGCAGATAGTTCAGTAATAAGACTGGCATTCTGGATACTAGAGTTACATACTATGTCAATATTGTCAATATTACAGAGGTTATCCTATTTAATGGCTAGTGTCATCCACTATCCCTTTAACCCACCACGTAATGCATCTTAACCACCTTTTCTGTTCAAACTTTTCACTTGATGTGTGGCATGAAAAACCCAGCAGAGCTTCAAATCTGCCAGATGTTCACCTTGATGTTGTCACTGTCATTGTCCTGCATGATAATAGTTTGTGTGTCGAAGTGTGGCCTCATTGTTGTGCAAATAATTTTGAAATCAGAGATTTTGTAAATTTCTTCTGCCTTTACTTTTCTTTACTATATCATATTAGTGCCATTTTGTCTAATCTGTTGCCTATACACATTGTCTGCCAGAGTCTAAAGTATTTTCTGTAGATTATGTGTTACATCACTGAAACAGTGTCTCTGCCTCATGGATAAACAGTGTGGTTAAGCGACTACTGAAGTGTATTGGTATTGCTGCAAAGAGTTCCTTGATTGAAACCATTCATCACACTACTTTTCGGATTGACATTTAAATCTCTTTTAATGGTTTGTTCGTTTACTGTATTATTTTATCAATGGCTAAACTGTACTTCACTCTCTCTGAAAAAAATTAGTGTCAGGCCTGTTATTTTGGTCACCCACATTATTTATTATGATTTTATTTCTGTGGATATATCTTGGACACAGTGTTAAGTTTGGGGTGTGCAGACGGTACCTTCAATCTCATTGTGGAACGTCACACCTGAAGCATGTTGTGTCCAGTGTGATTCAAAAAAAGACATCAGGGAGCAGGTACATGGGGAGAACACGTGGTGGTTTCTTAATGAGGCCCTGTATCAGATGATAAACGTGTTATATTGTGTGCTACTCAATAAATATTAATGGAAAAATAACTCTTGGTCTAGACGCTTCATTCACATGTACACTATTCGACTAAAAGTATTGGGAAACCTGTTTTTCAGGATTTGCCACAGTCCCCTTTCTTCTAGTGAAGGGTAATCTTAATGGTTCAGCACATTAAGTTGTGAACACTGGGAGGCCCATTCCAGCATGACTGTGCCCAAGTGCACAAAGCAAGTTCCATAAAGACATGGTTGGGTAAGTTTGTTGTGGAAGAAACAGAGCCCTGACCTCAACCCTATCCACACATTTGCAGGGCTGCGTTGCGTGAGACACGCATCTGACTGTCTTCAGACGCTCTATAGGCGGTGGTCCACCTAATGTTGGGGAGTGTGCGTAATGGAAAAAATAGAAAAAGTAGATTTTCAGCGTGAGAAGTCGGAGGTGTGGCGTGAGAGCGTGTGAAGACAGTCAGATATGCGTGTGTCTGACGGTCATTGCGTGAGAGTTAGCAGCCCTGCTGTTGTTTTTAGAAAAGGGCATCTTTTATATTTACGTTCGACTGGGTAAAGCTAACGGCTACACACTGCATAAAGCCTGCTACATCACCTTTTAATAGATTAAAATTACTCCTAAACCTCCTATGCTAAATGTCTGGACCCCAGTCCTCTCGTGCTGTTACAGATTTTCTTGGTCGTTCGAATGGCGTCCAAGTTGGGAAAAATGTGTTATTTGAGCTTTTAGGGGAAAACTCATTTAGAGCAGCTAATGTGCACAGTGGTCAGCAGCTCGTGTGTAAGGTAAGTGATGTCAATAAATTAGTTTCTTTCAGTTGAGTTTATATATATATTATTGCTTTGCTTATGTGAGTTTCTGTTTGTCATCCGTAAAGATAAGTATTGATTATTCAGGAACAAGGACATTTATTGCCCAAGCTTGTTGTCCCATGTCATTTGCATCACAGATAAAATAATCTCAAGTCATGGCAGTAGCACTGGATTCGTTCAGCAGAATAATGTGCCCTGCAGCACTGAATGACATGAGGAATGTGAAAAATAGAGTCTGTGTGTGAAACAAATCAGTGAATTATGTTTTTTTTCAGGGTATAGTAAAATGGCTTCCTAAAGCTAAATTCTCTACACTTTGACCAAATTCCTACCACTAGTCTGGCAATGTTTCTAGGGGGATACATGCTTTTCCATACTGAATGGCAGCAAGAACTCAGATATACCATTTTTATTCATCAGCATATTAAGAGAATATGTATAATTATGAATTGTAATCAATTTGGCATTTTCCTTTCGTTCTTTCTTTAGCATCTCTTGTTCTCTTTTCTCTTTTTGAGGTGTTTTCCATCTGTAAATATTTGCAGTCGGTGGCCGTCTACTGTTTCCTCCCTGCCCACCCCAGTCTAAGCCAGTTTACAGAGACTGTTGTGAGGGATGTGATGGCTTATGTGTTCTTTGATCAAAGTTACGGTAACTTGCACACATATGTCCAGACGTCAGGAAACCTGGAGGAAGATGAAGCTTCACAGCTTTTTCATCAGATGGTATCTGTTGTCGCACATTGTCATGACAATGACGTGGTTCTGCATGACCTGAAATTAAGACAGTTTGTCTTTAAAAATCAAGAGAGGTGAGGTTTTATACAGATTAATACCAGCCTTTAAGAGAGTATAGCAATGTCTGGACTTTTATTCAGTATTTTACAGTGCCATTTCCACACAAACTGCATATGTTTGTATATGCTTGTTGCTAATTTAATTTTTAATCTTCATATTAATTTATAATAATAATAATAATTATTATTATTATTATTATTAGTAGTAATAGTAGTAGTAGCGGTATTGTTATTATTATTATCATTATTATTATTAGCTAATTGTGATGTTCATGTTGATTACTGATTTAAAAATATATACCAATTTATTTTATACCTAGGACCAGATTAACTCTGTCCAGCCTCGACTATGCATATATGGTGGAGAAAGGTGATGATTCAGTATGTGGAATGCACAGCTGCTCTTTCTATGTAAGTCCAGAGGGGCTACAGGCAGAAGGCAGGTACTCAGGGAAAGCAGCTGATGTATGGTGTCTCGGAGTTATGTTATACACCATTCTTGTCGGATGTTATCCTTTCCATAACTCAGACTCCAACATCCTCCTCAGTAAAATCCAGAGGTGTGAGTTTAGTCTTCCAGAGAGCCTGTCGCCTAAGGCCAGGTGTCTGATACAGAGCGTCCTTCGACTACAGCCTGCAGAACGCCTCACAGCCCAGGAAATCTTGGATCATCCTTGGTTTTCTTCTCCTACTTCTCAGAAAGAATGGAGGAGTTTGTTCTACCAAGATGATGACCAGGTGGTTCCAGATTTTTAATAGTTAAAAGGCACAGTTAGCTGATTACATTCTTTGACATTACTGCAGTAATTGCTTGCTCTATTAAAAATGGAGTAAAAAATAATAAAACAACATTCTCATGGTTTCTAAATTCAGCCCTCATTTGATTAGTTGATTATCTGACAATTAATTGCAAACGTGGGTGGTACTGTGTATTTTAATTGAAATTTTTTCATTAACATGAATTTTTTCATTAACATAAAAGCCCCTAGATGGTGCATGGCCACTAGATGGCAATCAGGCTTTAGGAATAAAGTGAGCCAAGGGTTCTACAGGAAACACTTTTACTTACCTACCAGAAGATAAGAAAATACTTACCAACCAGAAGCTGAGAACATCACTCCACATGTTAACTGAATACATTAATAGGAATGCCGAAGTTACTACTAACATATTTGGTACGAAATGTTTTGGAAATTCCGTTTCTGAGTGTTAGGAGGCTCTTATTCTTTGGCTTTTTCTTGTGTTATCAAGTGGATGCACAAGGGGGCGCTGTGAGACTGAATAATATCACCGGGGGCTACAAACCACGCCCGTAAACAAACCACGCCCAAACCCGACCACTCCCACTACAAGATAGACTTGGAATTTTTAATTGGGAAGCTCTTGTATTCTTACGTTAGGAAAGTACTGTTTTTCACAGTTGTATTTTTTTTTTTTTCATTTTTTATGTTTGATATAAATTTGCTTTATTATTCAGTTACAAAGGTTTTGCCAGGTCAAAATAAATTATGGAATGCACAAACCTTCTTTACAAGACAAAGTAGGAAGTCTTTTCTTGTAATGTTGGGTGTCCTGGTTTTTTGCAGATTGAATTTCTTAATCTAGTCTAATATGATATAATAAAATATCTGTTTTTTTGATGTTTTATATGCTTATAATTGCAAGAGCGTCAGAGAGTAAATGAATTTTAGGGATCTAGTTCTGTAGTAAGTAGGCTTGTTTGAATTAAAGTGGCCATGTGCTCCTCACTCAACAAAATTCTGACGTCTCCAAACCTCCAAAACCGGTTGACAATTTTTTAAGCATTGTCTGACTGGGAGTTATTTATTTATTTTTTTTAATTTGGTGCCACTTGAGCGTCACGACAGCATATGTTACTGTAATCTCGTGGGAGCTTGTCTGCTGGTTTCAGTGCCAGGTGCTACTGTTACTCTCCACCAGGCTACATGAGCTTTGAAATGACTTGATGACTACAAAGATTAAGCTTATTTGACAAGAAGCTTCACTGACAATAACGAAGATGAAAACTTTAGTGAATATATGCATGTAGCCTATTGAATTGTGTACCGTTTGTGCTTATTATTTTCACAAGTTACATTCAGATTTATTTTCCTCAAGGGAATGTTATATCTGAAATGCCGTGACAGCTTTCACAATGTGCACCGGCCCACATAGTGTGCAGCCTGAAAAACTGTCCAGCTGGATGTCTGTCGTCTCGCTTCCACCTCCAATTGTAACCTGTTACTCCCACCAGCCACCAAGGCGAGATGAAGTTCTTACACAAGCCATTTCTGTTTGTACTGTCTTGCACTGCACCTTTCACACATACACTGCTGTCAGGAACCATTCTAGACAGGACCTGCATCAATGAATCCAAATTTCAAAATGAGTACAATTAGATTTCTCATATGTGGGACCAATAAAAGTTTATCTTAGACTGTACGCTTCCAGCTCCATAGCATAAAGTCAGAGTTATGACTTTGTGTCCGTGTTTGAATAGAGCACGTATTTGTCTGGAGAATTAATTAGTGGTAGTATTGTCATATGACTGGAAGGAAACCAGCAGCAAATATATATAAGATGTCTTCTGGAGAGTTGGCAGAGATTTGTGAACCTATGTTAATAAGAGCCAGTGGTGAAATCATCAGGTGACTCTGTACCCATCTTATACCCATGTGCCACCCCTCGTCTAAACCTCATGAAGAAGTTCCAGAAAACACCAACTCAGGAAAATGTCTGTATCAGATGCTCTGGACATGGTCCGGATTCATGTGTGAAGACAGCTTTATAGACTTGTTACTAGTTTGGTATTTTGGATTGTTTTACAGTGGGTGTGTACTGTATAATTGTAGCGGGCGTGGCTTATTAATAGGTGTGGTTGTAGTGTGAGTGCAGGGCGTGTCTCGTCATGGGCATATCACAGGTGTGCAGTAGGTGTGGTTTGGGTAAATGTGTGTGTGTGTGTGTGTTTGTGGGGAATCTGAGTCTTGCAGTGTCAAATAACAAAAGTGTCCTGCAGCAGGGAGGTCCCGTAGCGTTTCAGTTGGACTGATATGTAGTTTGATTAGTAGGTCTGGTTTGTAATAGGAGTGCCCTGTAGTCTGTTTAGTGGGCGTGTCTTTGTACAGGAGTATTTAGTATGTGTCTATGTGTGTGTGCGTGTGTGTGTATGTGTTTTAGGGTATTGCAGTGTCCTGTACACCCCGTCCTGTAGGGTTTATTTTCTGGAGCATTATCGTTATTAGAAGGGCTGGCTTGTAGTGGGAGTGCCCTATAGTGTTTTGCAGTGGGCGTGTCTCGTCGTGAGAGGTTATTCAGAAGCATCCAGTGGGCGTTTCTACAGTCAATGGGCGGGGCCTGTAGTGTACTGAGCGCCGTGGGCGGAGGGAAGCGCTGGAGCCGCGGCATGCTCCTCTCAGCTCTTCTGAGCTCCACAGCTTCTCTGAGCTCTCGGGCGGATTTCAGGCGGTGCTTGAGATCTACTCGTGTATCCTCGTGTGTTACATCGTGTTGTGGACCCTCAGAGATCCGTGTGTCAGAGCGAGTACCGAGGAACCCTGCGAGGAACCGAGCAGGCTGGAGCAGCTGCTTACAATAAAGGTAAGATGAGAGGAGTTGGGATGCATGGATTCTGGTTGCTCACTGTTTATTCCACGACGGTGTTGATGCTGTGGGGCGAGGGGTGGTCTCCTCTCCGGCATGTGTTGTTTGTCACCTCGAGCTCAGCTCGGAAGTACTGGATATGAAATCTCTCGGTGGTGACATCAGAAATAATTTACTTTGCACGCCGATGTGCGCACTTTTTGCATGCTGTCTAGTGCAATGGTATCTCTTTGTTTCTTTATTTCTTACTTTTTCGCATGTGACAAGAACAGTGTGAAAACCATAGCGACACCATTCCCTCTGTGCTTGGGAATCTGACACCAACTTTCGAGGCTGTCATTGCACTTGCAGGTGGCAACTTCTCAAACTGTGCTGTCTGCATCCAACGGCCAAGTTCTAACATCCAAGTTTTAACAACCTCAGATAGGATTTAATTGAATATCAAACGCTTAGAACCTATACATTCGTATCATAAATAAAACGTCTACAGTAAACATAGCCTTACAATGTTTAGTATGAAGTTACTATTATGTATCTTATTATGGTTAATATTTTTAGCATGTGACAATCATTATTTACATCAGTATTACTTATCTACTACTGATCTCTACTACATGCAATAACAGACTCCTAACTATCATCTGTGTTATTTCTAATAAACTGCAAGTTTCTTATCTATAGTATTTATACTCAGCATTTGTGTATATATGGTCTAGGACAGGGCTTCTCATATCCTGAGTGCAAGCCAAGTTGTTTGCATTGAATCATTTCATTATTTTCAATAGCCTTAACTTTGCATTATCATGTGTTATTGGTGCTGCATCATTTCATTATGTGAAATATTATGTGCAATAGTCTTCCCGTGTAATATCACTAGTTGTGTCAATATAACTTACATACTGATCTCTACAATATAACATATCAGCCTCCTAAATCATCTGTATCATTAGTAGTCCACTGTTAGTTACTTTTCTACAGTATTTATACCCAACATTTGCGATGCATCATAGTCTGCCTGTGTATTCATATTTACATTTACATTTACGGCATTTAGCAGACGCTTTTTATCCAAAGCGACTTCCATTCCTAACTACAGGGGACA
>JBBKCR010000001.1:26278986-26292659 GCA_037577295.1 Ladigesia roloffi
CTTTCCCTCTCTCTCCCCCTCTCTATATCTCACTTATTCTCCCTCCCACTCTCTGTCTCTCCCTCTCTCTCTCCCTCTCTCTCCTTTCCTCTTTCTCTCTCTTCCACTCTCTTCCTCTCTCCCTCTCTCTCCCTCTTTCACTCTCAATTTCTCTTTCCCTCCCTCACCCTCCCTTTCTTTCTCTGACCTGGAATACATTTGGAAAGGTTTGAAATCTCATGGGGTTTAGTGGGATAATGTTTTCATTTGCTGTCACTGGGTTTAAAAGGTATTCTTTTTGAGTAAAGTTTCACAATTGATTTACTTAAAGAAGATTTTTACTTATTTTTGATGTTTTATGCTGTTTGGCAATTAGTTTTTGACTCTCCAGGGCTGATTTCCCTTTTCCTAACACATACAATGTTTTGTTCATCCGAGGAACTCAGCTGTGAAGTCAGGTGTTCTTTCCATCTTTTTAATCGGTATTTCTTTTAACAGGAGCTGCTGGGTTGAGTGAGGCTCACCTCTTTCTGGCATGATGTGCAGTCAACAAAGATGCTGTGTGGTAAGTAGATTTAGGATATTTTAGATGGATACACAGTAGTTTCCAAATACCTCTCAAAGCTTGGTCCTTTATTTATTATTGATGAAGTATTAAATATCGCCCGCTTTGCTGAGGTGGTCTTCAGAAAACTGCTGTTTTTATGCTTACATTTTTGCTTTTTATTTCTGAATGTTGTGGGCTGGTGTCACAGGTCAGATTTTATCGTTTAGAAGCTAGATGCTGTGACTGGCTGGGTTCTCGTGGGCTGTGTTGTTTGACAGCGTTACTGCTGAGTAGAGCCGGTGAGATATCATGCTGGGAGCCCTGCTGTGATGCTGTCTCAGAGCGGGTTTGCTGCTCCCTTGCCTCTTAGCTTCAGACAGCTTAATTGCCATGTGTCAAGATGTATGGACACAGATTACAGGGACAATTCAAGTCAAGGGAGTAGTATGTTGCAATAAATATCTGTTTTGGGGGGAAAATGGGATCCACAGCACCTACTCTGCATAGTGTGGAGGTTCATTTTTATTTAGGTGACATCGACTTTTCCGCACGACTTAATTTTCGTTTCTTTTAAACATGTCAGGACATCTTTCTTTCCCTGTCATGTCGTTATGTGACGGTCGAGTAATGTTGTTTATTAATTTGTCATCCATTAATAATGAGCAATCAAGACAAGAAGAGCTTCCAAACAATTTCCTCAGGTTAATGACTATTTATCCTAGAACTGTGTGTCGGATCGTCAGTGCTTTACCAGCAAACCCGGCCTAATTGCAGATTAAGTGGCTGGATCACCGCTTTGTTGCACCAGGATGATTGCATATTGAAATAGAGCTGTTCAGTAAAGGCCTTGTTTGACGTAATAAATAGATTACTACACTGAATTGCACCTAAATAAGTGGTCATAATCAATAAAGATATTTATAGTTATAGTTGATCATCATTCAGAACGGCTCTAATGAGTGTACACAAATTTCCCAGTGGATTTGTCTATAATAGCAGTAGTTAAAATACACATTTTATGACAATTGATAAATAAATGATAATGAAGAGCATTCACAAATCCAGTTCATTTTATTTTGACCACACACTAAGCAATAGTCAGCTACTCATTGTCAAGGCCGACAAATGTTTGTGGCTCAAATGTATTCAGAAACCTCTTGAAAACTGGGCTTTCTGTAACCTTGGCGATGCATTTTATTCACTGCAGATCCTTTTTCTCCCAGTCTGACCCTTCTGTAAATTGTGTGGGATTGTATAGGGATACGACCCATGTACGCTGTAATGTCTTCATCAGTATTCATAGGTCATTTAATGTTGGTTCAGTTCTCAAAGTGAACTTGTCACTTGACTGAAGCCTGGCAAATTAGAAAGTAAATTTCACAGAATAACCTCAGATCACCTTGTGCAATTGCTGTGATAGGCAATCTTGATTATATATAGTCAAAGCCTATGCACATATATTTATTTTTTTTAAATGTGCATGAGTGAGTGTATGTGAAAGCATACCTGAGTTAGTGTTAAATATGCAGCTGATTTAAGTGGCATTAAAAACCTGCATAATCAGGATAGTTTTTTTCTTTTTTTGTAAAAGATATAATCAGTTAATCACCATATGCATCTAATGAGATGCTTTTCTCTGAGGGACACATTATTTATTTTGGGGAGGGTTTGTTTCGCATGGCATATTGCTTCCAATTGTAGTGTATAAAATCAATATGAATAGAGAGAATGTTGTGCTCCTCTTACTGTAAGGCTGCTGGCTAAAGGTTAATTGCTTTTGCTAATGTTATTGAGGCCCCTGTAAAAGTGGGTCATGCGCACTGCTTGAGAAAGTGGCCTTTGTGAAGGAAGCCGTTTCTAACTCAATTCATGACGAGGCCGAGGCGCAGGTTTACCTTCACTTCAGCGCAGAAATTCACATCACATCCTTAGAAAGCTCTTCCTGAATGGCTGTGTGTCATTCATGTGGGTTGTGGCGGTTCACGGTGGCAGCAGTTCATCCACACAAAAACATCTCCAATGAGGCTACAGCATTTTTATGTAAAGACACATTTGCTTTTTTACTTAATAAACTTAAAAGCCTCTGTAACCTTACACATGCAATACTCAGTTTTGTTTTTTAGATGATTTAGAAAGTACAAAATCTGTAACAGTTTTAAGCAACCAGCTATCGGCAAAATGTTAATTACTGTAATAGCCTATACCATTTATTCAACAACCAATATCGTCCAGTTCTGCACATTTAGATGCAAAAACAGCTCATTTAAAATTCACAGTTTCTGTGATTTTACTCAAATTAGCACATTTTGGCTCCACCCATTCACACTTTATTTCTAGGTAATATTTCAGCAAAACAAAGCAACCTATCAGAGCAGAGCGCATTTATGGCTGTGAGTTTTAAAGTCATGTAGCATGAAACAGCTTGTTTTATTCTAAGGGATAAAGACAGGTTTATAAGAATGTGTAATGTAACAAATTGCTACATAAACCCACCATAAAGTGAACCACAGGAAAAAAAGTAATAGACAAATGTTACACACGTATTCCCGCAAATCTGAAGTAGCTTCAAAATGCATTCAGTGCTGTTTTCCTTGGGCTGAAGAACTGCTGACCACAAGAAACATATAAAGGGATATTCACCAACAGTGAATTTTTTCCATAATAATTGACTTTGAGTTAGTTTTCCAATTTGTTTCCTATGAGGTTATGGACTATGGAAACCCGACGTTCTAAAGCAAAACATAATGTCTACTTTTGCTTTATCAAGCTCAATACAGAAAGTCATCAGGAAGATTAGATTTTTTATGGTCTACAAAAAGCTTCTGACTGCTGAAGCTAGACCAGCCACTGATTTGTAAAGTAAAATATGCAAATGCAACGCAATCTCGGTAATGCATGTGTTTATAGTACGATTTTTTTTCTCTCTCACAGATATGCTGATGGTGCTGTTGGCCTTTGCTTCCCTGAATTTCCCTGCTAATGTCTGTCTTGGTCTTCACTGATGGCCGGCTCTCTTTAGGACGGTTACATTAAACTGTATCGGGCACTAGCATGGCGTCCACGCTCACAGAATGAACGGAGTGGGTATTGTGTGCGTGGCCGCAGCACATTAAATTGCCCGACTGTGTTTGATACATTGCAGCAGTCACAGCAGGGCTGAATAGATGTTTATTTTATTTCCATGTATTGCTGGAATAGGGATTGGATCCCTTTCAAATCAAATACCTTCATTTTCAGTTCTTCACATAAATTTTATTCTCTAAGGTTGCTCCAGAAATCAAATATTTTTGCTTTACCACAGGCGGCCCGCCCACACCAGCTCCGGCCCGAAGTGTAATGTTCGCTTCGGCAAACTTGAGAGTGTACTGATATGTTCTCATTATTCAGACATAAAAGACAGAAAGTACGCCTTTTGCACTATCCAGTTTCGTGCATTTTCTTTAAAAAATGTGATGAAAAATGTGTTACTTCTGAACCCAGATACACAGTTATGTCCCTTCCCTGGCCCATTACACTTTATTCTGCCTTATTTTATTTTAGGCAACATGTATTGAGGCTTTGTTATGTATTGAGGCTCTTGTTATTTGTCCAAGAAACTTCCATTATTTTTATTCGAACTGCATTGCTTGCCATTCATTATGACCTGCATTGACGTTTTCAGTTGACTGAATGACTAAAACTGGATTCAATTGTATTAACTCCCAATAAACCTTTTGCTAAAACATTACTATGGAAACAATTAGATATAAGATAATCATCTAAGTTTATGTTATATCAGTGTATAACTGGACATATTTGATTCCTATAGACTCTATGAGATGTCAAGTGAGTGGAGTTTATTACTAATAAAAGCTGGGGAAATTTTAAGTTAATTTTAGCCCTTTTATTATCTAGTGATGAACTGTGGCTTGTAGAACAAGGCCTTCAGTTCTGGCCATTAATATACAAAAATGACCATACATGTACAAAACACACCCAAGGATGCTCATTTCTGTTTCTACCCCCTTGTACATCAGTCCATATATACTATTGGCCTTTCTAAACTCTACAAAAAAATTAATAAGAAAATAATGAATGAAAACAGTGAAATAAAATTAAGATAATATATAAACAATTACAATTAATGATGTGATTATTTTCACATAACAGATATCCAACTATGTACTAATATACATCATAATGAATGAAGCTTAATACACACTGAATATGATTCTGCCTTTATTGAGCAAATCATTCCACTGTGTGTTGCTCAAAAGAAAATGTTCATCACTTCTGTTGCATTCAGAGTGTTTACAGATGTTTGAGGCGATCACTGTTTGAGTTTGTGAGTTAATATCAAACAGCTCATCCTGAGTTTGATGAAAAGAATGCATACTTTGTTGGATTTGAAAACTGACAGCTCAGCACATCTCAGATCATTTTTGGATGCGGCTGATGCATTTGCATGCTCCAGTCAGGTTTTCTTTTCAGACTGGTTCAGCTCTCTCATCTGGATCACTGCTCCCTAAACTCAGACCCCGGTGTGGTGGTCATACATATGTATGTTTGACATTTCGATGCCAACGAGCATTGCCAGACTGGAGAGACACAAATGTTCCTCATATATTTCTGCATTTTTTTTTGTGCATTGTTCAAATTTACATCGCGAGTCCAGTTGGCAGTTGTTTATTATGGAAAGATCCTTGGAATATTAAGTTTCATAGTCACCTCTGTAAGCCCTGTACTGGCACAGAAGGGGTTACATCTGTGAGAGTGAAGTGCACTGTCTGTGAACTGGTCTAATAACCTCTCTGTGCCCTGCACTCTGTCTGACCCTGCCATGAGTCAGGGCTGGTAACCATGCGTGAAGTAACATGATTTCCTAATTAAACATTTAAGATGGTTTGGGACCCCCTTTTGCCATTTAAAGTGGAGGGAGGCTCTCTCCCTTTTAACTTCGACACTACTGAATGAGACCTTCTCAGTGTTCTAACAACCTGCTCCACAGCGCTAAAAAACATAAAATTCTATCTATGATGCAGAGGATCATTTGGGGTTTTTTTGCTGGTAGTCAGGCTGTAAGGATTGCTTCGTTTTAGTTATTATTTTTAAATGAAGTGACGCTGCATTTTGCTCTTGTACTGGAATTGGCAAGTGGGGATTTTTTTCTTTGTGTATCGAGGAAATGCAAAAGAAATGTAATTAGCAAATCTGCCTTATGCAGCGATAGCCTCTCTAAAACTTGACATGTGAATGCCAGTATTTGAGGATAATTTAAAAGATTGTTGAAGCCGCTTTGGCAGCGCGACCGCGACAGATCTGTTGTCTTGTCTTTCTCGATTACTTGCTGTTTGCCTAAGTGGCTGTGGCAGGGCAGCTGGAGGATTGGCATTATTTCAGAAGTTTCCTGCTGATCAAGGTTGCCAGGTGTAAGTTCACAGATTAGATGTGCAGTCACAAACAAAGACTTCCAACGCTGCCACCTCTTGAATAGTGGATTTTTTTTTTCTTCTTCTGGAAATCTGCAGCTCTTTGCCTACAGGTATTTAAAACGTCTCTCTTTGAAGCTCTATCTTTAGACATTATTCACTGCTTAACGTGTTAGTGTGTATCCTAACAGCTATAGCTTCATCTTACTCAGTTCCGCTCAGTTTCTTGCTTCAGGCCTGTTAGTGAAAAATACAAAATATGGTTTCTGAGCTCCGATGGGTCTTGCAGAATTGTTTACAGAGTAATGACTATTGCGTAAGGTCACTTTCCCTGGTCTGGTGGAACAAAGTCAAGGGCCAACAGATGAATCAAAAATGATTTATAACGCTGAACCCTCAGCTTTAAATATATCTGCAAATATTTTTTTCAAGGCAATAACACACAGCTAAGCCTCTGAGACGATGCCAGGGGTGATCTGGGCCAGGGTGAGACGCGAGTGCCTTCGCAGCCCGAGCGCTTGCCCTGACCTGAGCTCACAGTAGCGTGTAAATGATGGCTTCATGAGCTCTCGGATCGGATTACGGCTGAAGAGCGCGACACTGGCACGCATTAATGAGAATGTCTACTATGTAAATCATCAGCAATGACCCTGACCAGTGTTTTATTACGCTTGCATGGCTTTCTGGTCACTGCACAGGGAAAACACTCACCATAACACTGAAAACTGCGAAACATAACACTCAGTCCCAAATCTCTATAAGGTCCATATTCAAAAAGCAATCTGAAGAAGCAGCTCTTATTGGATTCACTTTTTTCGTGATTTATGCATATCTGCCTAGATATGCTTTGGGGAGAATTTCGGCCTGCTGCTTTTTGATTGAAGCTGCCAATCAGAACAGAGCTCATTTGAGTTTATTTGAATATGTCTTGAAGACCTGCTTAATTCAACTTAATAAAAATGGTCATGACAAAAAGAATTGGGACCATTTTACATAAAAACATACATAGGTGTCGAGTGCACGTCAGTAAGGAATTTAAAATAATCAGGACAGAAGATAAATGAGATAAGGTACACCTTGGGAAATGTCATAGTGTGAAATGTAGTTTTGCTTAAAATCTGACCTGTTATACAATTCCCACATTGGACAGTGTAAACTATGTTAAGTTTAAATGAAAGCTGTGTTTTAGCTAAAAATCTAAACCCCTTCTGATCATAATATTGCAAGGACCAAGAAATAACGGCACCGTTAGTTTATTTTATGCACTGATAGGTGGTCAATAGCATTATGTTCCTACAGGATCTCTCACTGCTGCAGTCGCACAGCAGAAGCTCTTTGCTGACTAGAATGTTGATTAAAGCTGACATTGTGATAATAATGCTTTTCTGGCCAGCCAGCTGGACAGGTGTTGCTGATGGTATAGTGTCTGCCAGAGAGCCACTCTTTTTTCCTTTTTATTTCCCTGTGTTTACCACAATGATCTCTGTATTTGTGTTCTAATGCTAGAATGCGTTCTAATAGGCCAGCCTGCATATCAACTTTCAGAAAACACTTTGATAAATCATATCAAGAAGTATAGACACTAGACTATATATAATCTGTAATATATTGCATGCAAAAAGAATGCCAAGAAATTATGAAGTAATTTTATTCCATTTGTAACTGACAGTTTCATACTCAAATGTATGTATGTATGTATGTATATGTCCAGAAAATGTCCAGAAAACTCAAAGAAAGCATGTCTTGTTATGGTGAATGCTGCTCTTTAACATGGCTGCAGTCCAGAAATTCCCTGGTGAAGTGTCACATGAGTTTTTTTTGTTCTTCTTAAAGCCCTGTATTTTCATTACTGTAAATTTTTATCATTTATTACTGTTTTTACCTGCTTATACCAGAGAAAATGGCTGCACATACCAAAGAAAGTGCCCATACATGAATTACAGTGCAGTCTATACAGTGTTCCTCTGAGGAGCAAGCACTCCACAGCTCCATAGGGGCCCTATTTCACCCTTCTAGCCCATGGGGATCTGAAGTTATTAGCCAAAACCATCCCCCATTGTTCTCTAAGGCTAAAAACGCTATTGCCCTGCTCCACACCCGGAGTTGGGTGTGGCTGTCTTCCCCTAAGGCACACGGACTGGCTAGCAACACTCCTGACTCTCATCTCCTATTCCCAGTTAAAGTCCAGATGCGCTCCTCTAATTCTGAAACCTTCAGAATTACTAATGTACTCCACACAAGTAAACTTTACACTAGTGCTAGTGATGGACTAGCACTGGAACTTTTCGTCTTTAGGACCATTCCTTTCTTGTTTGTGGGCTGATGATGTTAGACCGATGGAAATAATTTACTAATTGTACTAAACGTTAAGTTAACTCATTAGTAAGTTATAATTAGCGACTACAAACAAGTGCAAACATGCTAAGAACACGCTAAGAGGCTGAGCAGCACCGGTGGCTACAATGCGTTACAGTGTCCGCCTAACGCAGTGTAAAATAGTCCCACAATTTAGACATTTTCTGCCTTTTACACACACCGGGATCATAGTTTTCCACCATTTACATAGAGAGCAAAAAAAACATGCTGCCTTTAAAAAAAACGACTCCCGAATTGTTTGAGTAACTTCCTAAAAATGGCGGTAATATTGGCGCCAGGGGAATCGAAAGACAAGACCACAACAAGGCGAGAGACATCACAGCAGAGGCAGTAAGTGATAGACACACATCACATGTGTGACGATACATCCGTCTAGACACACAAACAGCACAGTGGCCTGCAAAAACTGCAAGTCGGTGTTAAAGTACAATAAAAGTACTGACCTGGCTATTGCTAGCCCCTCAGGGTGGTCCATTCCAGGGGACGATGAGTGGCTGCAGCGGCTTAAAGTGTTCCCACTTTCTGTTGCACACCAGAAAAGTCAAGGTATTATACTTTGTTTTGTTGTGTTTAATTGTCATATTGACTGTTAATGTTACAGAGAATTTTAATGAAAGTTGCGCAATGTATATATAATTGAGGACATTCCTCTTTGTATTTGTTTTTCAAACCTTTGTTCTGGGTTATGCATTCAAATCCTGAATTGTACGTCAAATGAGTAGACTTAACTTGTTTAATGAGAGCTCCTTCGAGGCTTGAGAATCTGCCAGCTCAGAGAATTAGGAGACTTCCCACTGGGCTCTGTGCTAGGGTCTGCGTGAAACCAGTGCTCACTGAATTGTTACTGCGATTCACTTTGAAGAACTGTGGTAACTTGAATTTCCCCCGAAGTGATTTTTGATTCTCTGCCACTTATTCATGCATTTAGCGATGACTGGTCATAATTTTGGATCAGTATACCAGTCACCCCCATTTGGGTTATTACTAATAGACTACTTAAACCAGCAGTATACAGAGCATTATATCGAATATAATGAATATAATGCCTTACCTGAATGCCTGTTGCAAATGCGGGATTCTCGGTATGGGTGGTGGGTAATCTCACATTGAAAAAAGAATCAGCTTAGAGATGGGATCCTATTTTTTTTCCATTTCGATTTTCTATTAATCAGATTTTATTATACAATGTGGTGTCACACCGTAATTAAATTCATCAATATATCCTGCTGTTAAATATTGACTTTAGACTTTTTAAACCTGTGAAACATGTTCTCATTTCCTGTGAAAGAACAAAAGCACATTACGCCCTCCAGTGTGTTATTTTCAGTTACCTGGACCCAGTGTCGTCTCTCCTGGCTTATTGAACAATTACAAAGCTCAAATGAATTAGCCAGCAAGTTAAAGCTAACAAGTTTATCTTATTCTAACATGATGCAAGTCATTACGTCTTACATGATTCAAGTCAGTCTTGCTTTTGTGCTTGTGTAACAAAAGACACAGTGTTCACTTGAAGGGGACAGTTCTATGATAGGAACATTCAGTGGTGCAAGAGATGCCCCAGAAACAAAGAGCTCCTTACACTTGCTGGCTATTTGTGTATACCATATAATTAAATAAATCCAAATGTCATTGGTTATCATGGCTCACATTGGGCATATTTTACTTTAGGCTATATCTTCCAAAGATGATGTTTGTAATACAACACTGTGAAAAGAAATTCTATATTACAATATATGTATATAGCATAATACACTATGGTTTCCCACTTTAGATATGTCAATAGGTACAGACGCTATTTTGTCATGTATGTAATGTTAGTTACTTCAGTTGAGTTTGTATTTGTTGTCTGTCTTCTGGCTCTGATGGATTGATTGTTAATTTAATCTAAGATGACCTGCAGTACCTGAGTAAATCGGCCTCACCTTAATCAAATCACATTTTTCTCAGTGTTGGTGATACTGTTGTTTGCAGTTCCACGGAAGTAGATTTTAAAAATCAGGTTCTCAATTGTTAGCCGCAAATAAAATGACGTGGAGGCCAAAGATTAAACCTTATTTTGATGCATTTTGTTCTTTAAAACACTAAAAAGACTTTAGTCTTACCAGCATGTTTACACTTGCTGTTCCTGCATGCTTCGATGCTTTTTATTTATCATTTTATTTAGGGTAAAAGGATTTGCATCGGTGAGCAGCTTCGGCCTTTAGCTGGCGAAGAAGCATCAGTGTAAATTGGCGGAATATTCTTTAAACTGCCACTAAAACGTTGATTATGTAGAATCCTTCAGATGAGCTCTTGCGTGCAGATGCATATTTAAAGTTTTGCACACTTGTGCTCTGAACAGCCTGACACTCAGATAACTCGGCAGCTGAAAAACTTGAAATATTTAGTAGATTGCATTCGTTCCAGCCAAGCATCCCCTCAGTCTCCCGGTACTCAAACACTCGAGTGGGTTATTCTAAGTATTTCTAATTTTTATTCATTCATCATTCTGTTAGACTGGAGCCATAGAATGTTCCTATTAGTGTGTGTGTGTGTGTGTGTGTGTGTGTGTGTGTACATGTGTTTGTGTGTGTGTGAATATGTGACCCATTTCAACCTATCTGTCTATGGCACCTTGCCAAGTGGAGCAGAGGTGGATGAAACAATAAAGCATGTTCTGTTATAAAGTCTTTATGGCCACTTAGTAGCCACATGTTTATATTTTCTAATACTCTCTGAGACCTCATTTTCTGGTGCAAAGAAAAAATAAGACTAAGCCATCAGCTTAGTCCTTGTGTTCTTGATCTGAGCTGAGATTGTTCTAGAAATGGAGCCGTGAATCTGACGTTGGAGCAAAACAAGTAAAGCCACATTTAAGAAAAGATCACAGTTGTACTTTTTAATTAAACATTTGTTAAAATTAACTGCTTAAAAAGGAACGAAAACATTTTAAGTAATGATGTCCATGCCGTAATGGACTAACATCCAATCACATCTGCTTATTTTGCTGCAGGTTATGCCGTTAATATATGCAGGCTTTAAACTCTTAGAAAAGTGCCAGAAAGAGTTATTTGAAAGATAGCACAAAGCGATCAATTTTAGTTGCGCTAAATTGCCTTAATGGATAATTTGGATGTTCAAAAGGGATGTCAGAGCCTTTTGAAAATTCACATAATATAAGTTCATATGTATAAGGAAGAGGTTCCTTACGCTTAAGACCTTCATGTGGTAAACTCAGGAAAGGAATGTAATTTTTCATCATAATGTCATCATCATATTGCCTACCTTTACCCTGTTGGCAAGAGAACAATCTTTTGAGACCAGCTACACATCTTGAATTGTTAATGCAAGTCTGCTGTAACATAGCTGGGAAAATACTTTTTGGGTGTATTTCATCAAAGATCTGGATATATGCTGTCCGGCTTCTCAAGATCTCCACCAGATCCAAATTTTTCCTCTTATGGTGCATCTTATCCAGGTAACCAAAGGTTGTTGAGTGTTGGTTTCCTGCCTCGGGTGTATTTGAATAAAAGTGGACTGAAAAGCTTTAGACTGGAGCCTCCGATCTATGGTATAATAGTCACATTTTAGTCTGAAGGCCACCATGCAATGTGAAATGACAAAAACCCTTCATATAGTTTCAGCAGCTGTAGAGAACAAGAGGGAGTTGATACTAATTGATGCAGCTTGTGCAAGCATCCCTCTCTGCAATGCTCTGAGGGACTGCTTTGTATACTGTGATATCCAAGGTCAATCTAAGTGCAGTAGGCATGTTTCCCAGGTCTTTGGGGAGGCGTTCGTTGCTTTCTGCTCACAGCCTTGTCACAGCCGGGCTTTAGCGGAGCATGGCTTAAAAGGAGGTAAAGAAGAAGCTGAATGTGTTGCGGGGCTGTAGAGTGGGGTCAACATCCTAACTCAGTCTGATTAACTGCTTTATACTGTACTAAGATACAAGGCTCGGATACAAGAAAAGAGGCTCAACTTTGATGAATATATTTTCTGTTTGTTTTCCTTCTCCTGGAGGCTGAGATGTCCCATCATCTATGTTCACACGTTGTTGATTTCATTTTAGTTAAAGGACCAGCCACAGGGTCTCGGTGTTTGTTGGTTATACAGATTTTTGCCTATGCCTGTAGGTCTGACAAAAAACTGTTTTTTTTTTGTTTTTTTTTGCTTTCTGAAATGCCTGCGCTGGCTTCACACAGATGGCTAGCTTTGCATTTTCATTTCCTGGTGGACTGGAGCAGACCTCGCTCATTTGGTTTCTCCAGCAAGTGAAAATGGTCTCGGCTGCTGCAGTCAGATGAGGACGGGCCGATAAACTCGCTCCTGTGGGCAGAAAAAGTGAGGTGATGAAAGTCCGTTTGGAGTCGTTCAATAGCGTTAGATAAGCAAACTGAAATGTGCTATGTAGAGTAGCTTCTGACTGGTCGTGGAGCTGCATCGACTTGCTAGACCTTGTATCCAATTCCCTTAAGTTTATGGAGATCGTATCTATACATTAGCGTTCCGTTTCCCCTATAATATTTCTGCATTCTACAAAAGAAATTCATAGATCAGAAATGAGTCTGTGTCCGATAAGAAGCGCTGCGTGGGTTGATTTCATTTACATAACTGTTCAAATGACTTCGATTTAGAGGCTGAAAAAGATTCAAGATGTTCAAAAGAGATGTTTGAGCATTTCCAAGTTTCTTTCTCGGCTACGTGGTACAACGTTTTTTTTACTTTTACTGAATTCTGAGATAAGGGGTTTTTGGTTGAGGTTTTTGTGGAGCAGGATAATTCTGGGAACATTATGAGTGCATGTCCGAGGGATGAGCTCACATTTACATTTCACTAAAGCCTGAATGATTTAATTGGTCCATGAGGAGCACTGGAGGCACATTAGAAACATTTGGCAGGGCATCATTGGCGTGTGGCTACAGGGAGGACATCAATACCTTATCTCAGGAAAGGAAGCTGAAAATAGGTAAATATGAGTGACACTTTCCGGGTTTTGTTTTTTGTCAATAAATAACATGAATAAACTGAAATTAAATGGGCTTATGTGCGTCTCGTTTTAGCCATAAAGTCAATAGCTCCCAGAAACAAGCCCAGAAGGGCTCATTTATGAACACATGTGTATATATATATATTATTAGGCCTGTCACCATGATGACATTTAGCTGATGATTAATTGCCATGTAGGTAATTAAAATTAGTGGTATATTTGTATTAAATGCATCAATCAATACCTAGCAGATCCCAATTTTATACAGACTTAAAGGGATAGTTCACCCCAAAATGAAAATCTGATGTTTATTTGCCTACCCCCAGGGCATCTAAGTCGAAGGTGACTTTGTTTCCTCAGCAGAACACAAACGCAGATTATTAGCTTTAGCCGT
>JBBKCR010000001.1:26292759-26306966 GCA_037577295.1 Ladigesia roloffi
TCTGACGCCCATCCACTTCCATTAAATGACTACCAGACTGCTACGGCTAAAGCTAAAAATCTGCGTTTGTGTTCTGCGGAGGAAAAACATTTTTTTTCCTTCGACTTGGATGCCCTGGGGGTAAGCAAATTAACATCAAATTTTCATTTTAGGGTGAACTATTCTTTTAAGCTCACATAAACAAACATATCTCAATGCTCCTGAAAGTTCAACTGTTCTAATTCACTCTTTTTGACCCAACAGACGAAAAAGCACCCAATTAGCATTCTGATAAAAAATTTGGAATCAGTCGCCATTTTGTCATTATTTAAATTTCAATAACAACTCAATCAATACATATTTAAATGCTACAGACTACTCAGAAAAATGATGTTTTATGAAATAATTCAAGTGTTTTGAATGATAAATAACATGCAGTAATTTGTTGATGTTTATATTTAGATTCTTGCGATTTAGAACTTTGGTCTTTTGGTTTTTTGGTCATTTTACACATCTACAATTGACCTTCTGGCAACCTAAATTATCTTTCATTCCAATTGACATGCTTTTTAGTGCCCTGCATCTTTTTTGAAACATAAAATTACACAAGACAGACATCGGTTTTTTACATTTAAAAACAATCAATTTGTAACATTTTTTCCCGATATTTAAGCATTTTACAATAATCGGTTATGGGTTTTGTAATATCGGGTTTGCCGATAAACACTGTCACCTGGTGGCCGTTTTGAGAATTACGCGCATGATCGTCATTTCAGCACAGCGTCTGAGGGGGAAACGGCAAAAGTAAAGTATACTTACTTGCTTTCCTATATTTTGCAAACTTTATTAAATATAACAGCTATTAATGCACACAGTAGATGTGTTACATAAATGACTGATATGTAGTTTATGCAGCTTGTGGATATGTAGTTTATGAGCCATTGAAGACTTTAGTAATATTGTTCTTTTGTTTTTTGAAGTATTTTTTTAGTATTTTTGCACTTTCAGACCTTTTGATTTGTATGCAAGGACGGAATGATTGTTATACATAAAATAGTTTTTTTCAGTTGAGTGGTGTTGTAATAATTGTGTCAAAAACAGAAGTATAATAGTAAATAAATATCGGTTCTGAATATCGGTTATCGGGCACATAAACATGCAAATAATTGGTATCGGTAATAAAAAATCAATATCGGTCGATCACTGAACATGACTGCTTTTAATGGCCAGACAAGGCAGTGTTGGTTTCAGATGGTGGATGGCGCCGACATTGAAGTGGCTAAAGAGCAACTTTTTGCCCAAGAACCGTCACTTTTCACCCCAGCCATCAGGACTGGCCAGTTAAAGAGTAATGGAAGCAGCAGCATTCAGAAGGAAAGGTGCAATTTATCTGAAAGTCAGCCAAGTATGATTTCCGGTTTCTGAATGGTGAGAGTGATCGTATGAAGCTTTGACTTTGAGGTCTTTTGGCTGAGGGCTGACGACCTGCATGTCAAAATGCTCTTTTTAGCAGATCACATACAAGTGACTCGAAACAATGGCTGTTCATGTACTGTAGGTTTATGCAATCAGTCTAACTGCATTTCAAGAAAATCGCCCACGGGCTGTTTTTAAATGGTAACTGGAGATCTTTTAATAAGTCATACGCAGTTTTTTTAAATCTCCATTTACATTTCTCACCTTATTAGACACTTACTAAACATGACTAGAAATGGAATACCACCTCCAGTGCCCACTTTTTCAGTCGTACGTACGTCAAGTGTGATAAGATCATTCAGGCATGTGTTTATTATAGCAAGCCTCAAAACCAGTGGGGGAAAAAGAATCAAACACTCCATTCCTTACAGCGAGGAATCCCTGTGGGTTTGATTTACCACCAGCAGCTTTTGCCATTCATTTCTACATCTGACGTTGTATATTCAACTGCCTTATTCCAGCTGTACAGTATAGTATCACCACAAAATTAGCATAACCACAAAATCCAGGATTTAGAGCATTTCTGAGAGATATGAAGGCTGTGAAGACGGCGCATTCTGAGATTCGGTTGGAAAGTTTGTTTGTTCTAACACTAATCACGAGCTCAAGCAGCGTCTTATCTCACTAGTTTTCACTTTGAAGAAGAAAGCAGTGGAAACCTGTGGAGCATCTCTTGGTACATTGATCAGGCTTTGGTGAAATGGGACTAAAAATAGGGTCCCTCCTTTTTCCTACTGCCTGTAAAGTGAGAACTTGCAGAACTTGTGTGTGCGTTCATTTGTGAGAAAGAGAGAGAGAATGAGCGTGAGAGAAAAATACCACTTGAAGAACTGAGCTGTTTGAATTTATTCTGAGGGCTAATTTTAGAATAGCTTTGCTTTGTAAGTGCCTTGTCACCAGATTTGTTAGAGCTGCATAAATCAGACTTTATTAGACTGTAGATATTAACTCGTAACTCTTCAGAAAGAACAACGGGGTGGTCTTGGTCATTCTGGATGACAGTGGAAACTCATTCACTCACTCACTCACTCACTCACCCACTCATTCACTCACTCACTCACTCACTCACTCATTCACTCACTCACTCACCCACTCATTCACTCACTCACTCACTCACTCATTCACTCACTCACTCACTCACTCACCCACTCACTCACTCACCCACCCACTCACTCACTCACTCATTCACTCACTCACTCACTCACTCACTCACTCACCCACTCACTCACTCACTCACCCACTCACTCATTCACTCACTCACTCACTCACTCATTCACTCACTTATTCACTCGCTCACTCACTCACTTACTCACTCACTCACTCACTCACTCACTTATTCACTCACTTACTCATTCACTCACTCATTCACTCACTCATTCACTCACTCATTCACTCACTCACTCATTCACTCACTCATTCATTCACTTATTCACTCACTCATTCACTCACTCATTCATTCACTCATTCATTCACTCACTCACTCACTCACCCACTCACTCATTCACTCACTCACTTATTCACTCACTCACTTACTCACTCACTCACTCACTCACTCACTCACTCACTTATTCACTCGCTCACTCACTCACTTATTCACTCATTCACTCACTCACTTATTCATTCGCTCACTCACTCACTCACTCACTCACTCAATCATTTTCTCACACTCACTCACTCACTCATTCACTCACTCACTCACTCACTCATTCACTCACTCACTCACTCACTCACTCACTCACTCACTCACTCACTCTCACACTCACTCACTCACTCATTCACTCACTCACTCACTCACCCACTCATTCACTCACTCACCCACTCACTCATTCATTCACTCACTCACTCATTCGCTCACTCATTCACTCACTTATTCACTCACTCACCCACTCACTCACTCATTCATTCACTCACTCACCCACTCACTCATTCACTCACTCACTCGTTCACTCACTTATTCACTCGCTCACTCACTCACTTACTCATTCACTCACTCACTCTTTTATTCACTCGCTCACTCACTCACTTACTCATTTACTCACTCACTCGCTCGCTCACTCACTCACTCACTTACTCATTCACTCATTCACTCACTCACTCACTCAATCACTCACTCTCACACTCATTCACTCACTCACTCATTCACTCACTCATTCACTCACTCATTCACTCACTCACTCATTCACTCACTCGTTCACTCAATATGGACAAATCTGAAACAACATCCCACATTTTCTGGCAATAACACCTATTTCAAACTTTGGTGAATTTTAACAACCACTGTGGTTTGTTGCTGAAAGAACGTTGTCCTGCAGGTTTTCTGACCAGTTGTACACTCACTGTGAGACTCTACAAAACAATGTGGCTCTACTCCAAAAACAAACAACAAAGGAGGTCAAACCAAAAAACGGTTGGAGTGCAGCAAATTGAACAGAGGTGCTCCCGCCGCACGCAGATGTTTTGTGTTAAATATATTGTATTAAATGGTAGAAGACATCAGTTTTTGTGGTGATGTCCTGTTCATCACTCTCAAATAAAAATAGGCGATGCATTTGACATGCCTTTGGAAAGATTTTCGAGGGTTTGGGCAATTAGGCCAGGTCCGTGGTGCTCCAGTGATGGAGGAGAGGCTTGTTATCTGTGCGCTGTTGATTGCACTACACTGCCGCTGCTGCTGTGACTGATTGTCCATCATCTCAGCTCCACTCAGTCCTCATGCTAGAGGCCCCATTCCAGCAAACTGCCTGCACTGCCTGCTTACTGATAAACTGCATTTCTTTCTGCCTTCAGTTTCCAACCCGGGTTTGTGGCACCAAATGTTATCAGCATATATTTCAGATTTCAGAATGTTTTGTGTTGTTTTTTTTTCTCCATACTGGATTAAAGATTTGCCATTAGCATACCAAAATTTCTACCAGATCAATCAACTAATGCATGTCTGCTACTGCACTGTAAAAGAAAAGGAGCAAACTCTCTGCACTCCAGTATAAATTTCAATATAAATGCGCTTTTGCAACTTAATGACTTGTTTCATATTCTCAGTGCTGATTTGGCTTATGCCATCCTCACTATCAAAGTGAATGCATAGCTGAACAGAAAATAGAAAAACGGATTTATAACTGACAGAACGTGTCTTGCTCAGACGCCCCGCCGAGGAGCGGCAAATTGCAAAAAATGCCAACAATTCAGCGGAAAGAAAACAAAAACAAAATGCTGAAAAAAATCCCGGAGTGGCATTTGAAGGCCGACTACTCCCAGTGGAAAGATTTAAAAAAGAAATGTCTGTGTGGAATACTGTTTTTAAAAGAATGGTTCAGAAGTGTTTTGTGTGTTTGAGGGTTTGTAGACCAAATGGGGTAAACACTCAGTACAGCACAGTACTGTTAAGTACATTTTAAACTTCTCTACTTGTCCTTATCACAATATGCCCCTTATCATAAATTCACCACTGCTCTTTTCTACTTCTGTCGCAAACCAATCCTGGGCTGTGCCGTCAGGGAGTTGCTTATCGATGTTTCTCTGACAGCAGTTCTATTGGACAGACCTCTACAGCCCTTTATTCTGGCTTTAAAAGCACAATGGAATATGTGTCTATTTACCAAAGACCTGCTGAATTGATTCAGATTTCTATCTAATTGTCTGGCAGGACACATCAGGAAAAATACAGAATAGTGCAGAAAATATGAATCACTGTTCAAAAGTTTGAAATCAATGAATAGAGTAAAAGAAAGAAACTTTGTAGAATGCAATGATTTCAGATCATTAACAAGAAGTAACAATTTTAAACATGATTTTAGATTTTTATCTTAAATCTGAAAGACTTGCTCAGAAATATTGTAGTATAATACTTACCTACGTGATAGATGACACAGTTCGGCCCGCATTTAATAAAACCTCTGAATACAAAGATTTTTATTCAACATACCTTTGCTGCACTAAACTCAGTTTAACAGGACTAATGATGCTCTTTTTGTAAAGCACCATGCATCTGGTCTGTACTGTATATAATAGTTATGATTCTGTCTATAACATGCACAAAAAAGGGCCAAAAAATGATTCTCACAATGCTAATAAATGATCATTTTATTGCCCAACTGTTATTTTAGACCATAAAGAACAAAAATGACTGTTCAGCTCGTCTGGTGGAAAGGTTCCAGATTTGTTCCATTATTAGAAATTTTCGATAGAAAAAGAATACTGAATAGATCTGTAGACTTAGGAGGCTGCAAAGCATTAAGAATGAAAGTCAACTGTGTATCACCCAGAAACCATCACTTAAAAAGAGATAATTCCATTTCCATTACTCTAATTACTTCCAGTGTCTGTTATACACTGCTAACAAAACTAAGTCTGTTTATATGAATTCAACTTTGCTTAACCAGATGTTTTCCAAATTGGGCTTGTCTGCCTTTGTTTCTGACTGGTGGTTGTTTTTGCCAGGCCCTCCCCAGCTCCCCCTGAGTAGAAGAGGCTCTTTTTGACGCTGTGTGGGTGTGATGTCGCGGCATAACCACCGTTTCGAGCGGGAGTTCCGCCCGATGTGGGATCGGAGGGAGCGCTGTGGCGTCAGCAGCAGCTGTTTGGTGGCCAACGGCTGCGTTTCCACTGCTGTGTCTGCTACCCCCATCCCCAGCAGCGGCAACAACCGGCCCGGCCTGCTGCCCCTGCCCGTCATTCCCTCGTTGCTGCCCACCCCTGTCTCCGGGGCAACCACCACCTCCAGCACAGAGCTGGCCTGCAAGCGCCTGGCTCCCACCTGCACCACCTCCACTGCGAAGGTACGACTGATTTCACCCTTATCCTTCAGCCCTGCATTTACTCAGATCCAAGCCTCTGCTAGAAGGTCTGCATGAAGCTTTGGAGGCTTTCTGCTAGAACAAAGCTTGAGTCCTGAGTAGAGGTGGCTTTGTTTAACAATGTTCTAATACGTAGCTTGTATTGTGCAAATACATCATACATTCCTTGGGAATGCCCTCACTGCAGTGAAAAAACCCACTGATGTAGAGTGGATGCAGATTTGATATTCAGCCTCTCAACTGAAAGTTTGCTACCCGCCTTCCTTCTGCATCAAACAAGTCTAAAAACCTCATGTGTGCACACTAAAGTTATTGTAGTTTTTTAGAAGTTCCTCCTACCTTCAGGATACATGAGCAGAAAAGGCTTTTCATCATTCTTACAGGTGTATGTAAAGTTAAAATTTTCATTTTAGCTTTTTTCTTTATAATTATACAGCTTAAACATAAAAATACTGGGTTGCAGTGTCTACCACACAAATTATATTTGCTCTCTACAGTTTTTTTCAATGATGTTGATGAAAAATAGTATGTTTTTGCCTGACAGTACCCAGCATTTACTTCTCTGCCATAGATGTCTGAAAATACATTTTAGGCAAGAAATTAATTCTAAAATGTGTCTTCAATGCAGTCATTGCAATCGCCAACATATGTTGCTAATTTTTTTATATTAACATTCTAACACAACTGTTTATTCACCACCTTAAGATACTCAGAGTAATCATAAATATCATAAACATAATAGTGATAGAAAATACAAATGTGTTTTTGCACGCTAATACTAAATAGCAAGAGGAGTGTAAGTGTAGCACAGAGGTCAGCAGCCCTCCCCCTAGACCTTCCTGCAGGGTTCAGGCCCAGCCCTGATCTAACACATGTGAGCTTTGCTGATCAATAGCAGATTAGCATTCAAACTAAACCCTGTGGGTAAAGAAGTTAGGTCCTCCTGCCAACCCGATGTAAAAGCAAGTTAAAATGCTTTTGGGAGATAAAAAAATATTTCCGACATTTCTCTGTTTGGTATTATGCCTTTATGTACATTATATCTGCCTTAAAAGGGCTTCTTATGTTCAGTTGAAACACCCACATGCTGTCTGTGTGTTTCCTCTTTGTCTGTACTTTGCTAGGGACGAAAAAAAAAAAAAAGATTAAAGCTGTAGCGGATCTTAGGGTCAATTTCTCTGTCATCCATCATGAAAGGCCTGCAGCCAGCACCTTTCCCCAGCATATCCCCACACATGATATTTCCCTCCTCATATCTCCACAAGCCATCTCTGATAACGGATGGCAAAGGTGATTATTGATCTGCGTCAAGAAGAAACTCCTCCGCGTCCTTTCCGAACAGCGAAGGAGGGGTGGCAGAGGTAGCAAACACATATTCCACCTCTTTAGATGGAGGGTGTGGGCTGTAAATGCAACATTTCTGCATGTTATGCATATCAGGTTTCACCCTGAGAATTGAAGCTTTGGCGTTATTTCTGAGGACCAAAAGAGGCTGTTCTTACATAATATGTATTAACAGAGATGGTCTTTTTCTTGGAGGTCTCTACTTTTTACACTTGTCTGTTTAGTGGCTATAATGTGGAAGCTTATGTAAAGTAAGATGGATAAACTGTAGGTCATGTATGTGTGGGTGTGGAATAATCAGTGTTAATTCACCTCTGGACTTGTTTTCTATGTGACATTCGCTAGGTTCCCCTCTCCAATGCAGATAAAACCTGTCACTCAAACAAAGAGACAACGAGGGTTTATAGCTCAGACTGTACATTTGTAGAGAACCTCAAACTTTATTTGTGCTAATCTTTTTAGATGTGGTTGTATTTTGTTAGCTTGAAGGGCTTTTCAAGGAAATACGTGATGAAATCAGTGTGATGTTTGAATTGTTTGACGGTAATGTGATGCTGTACTCTTTTGCTATTGTTTTTTTATAAGGTCAATATTAAAACTATCTCAGTGTTGTTGGCCTGGCAGCTTTCAGCTGATGTAATGCATGAGTTACATAAACGACTGTGCAGTTGCTCAAGGCTTTTGCCTCATTTAGAGTACTTTTTTTTGGGCAGGATTGGCCATCTGGATACACAGGCTACCATTTCCAAACCCAAAATAAGCACCACTCGTTACCATTTATGATAATGTGTTCCATAGTGGTGCCACACAGGTTGTGGGAATCTCACTCTGGATACTGGAGACTCACTCTTGAGCCTCAACCGCATCTGTAGTCATTTCACATTTTCATCACATTTAGACAAAAGAAGCAAATGCTTGTATGAGAGAACATTAACATAGTCTCAGTCTCGCTCTAACACACACACATAACACACACACACACACATCATCATCACCATCTCTCTCTCTATATATATCTACCTCTTTTCCATATACAGAGACACACTCTATCTTTTTTTCTCTTACACACAGGCGCACACACACTTACACACATACATTCTCTGTTTCCTTTTATTTTCCCACTTATACACACATACACATTCTCTCCCCCTCCCAACTGCTCTCTCAGCCTTTTGTGTGTTCTTCCTCCGACTCTCATTTCTCTCTCATGCACATACTTTCTCTCCTTTGCTCTTATACATACTTCTGGTACTTCTGATACTCTCTCTCTCACTTTCTCATACTCTCTTTCTCTCTCCCTCTTTCCCTACACACATTCCCGCACACACACGCACACACACACACACAAGCT
Source organism: Ladigesia roloffi (assembly GCA_037577295.1). Taxonomy (NCBI): domain Eukaryota; kingdom Metazoa; phylum Chordata; class Actinopteri; order Characiformes; family Alestidae; genus Ladigesia; species Ladigesia roloffi. The sequence continues at coordinate 26,301,703 of JBBKCR010000001.1, forward strand.
CCCATTTGATTTTCTCCCTTAATCATCACTTGTCATGTTTTTTTGGACTAGTCTCAAGATGCCTCAAAGCTTATCAAGTATTTCAGCCTCTATCTCCAGGCTGGCGTTATTCAGGGGCTCCGCTCTGCAGAACGTTTTATTTTGTCAGCAGAGTGCACTCCCGTTTAGATTTGGTAAAATGGCATTATGCAAAACGAGCAGTCACAGTATGCCAAAACACCGAGAGCCACTTGAACTTAGCAGTGGTTTATGACATAGAGAGAAGATAAGAGCGAACGTTTTCAGATCACCATGCAAATAACACGAATTGCTTATTATCTCACTCTGGGGTCACTCTAGCTCTTAAGGGTCCTCATGATATCAAAGATTTCCAGAATCAGTAAAAAGATTAAAGACGCTGAGATGTAGAGTTAGCTGTGATAAACAATGAAAGAATGAAACAAAGACCTGACCGATGACTCACTCAAGCAAGAGGAACAAAAATGTTAATGGCTGATAATACTGACAAATGTTATTTATTATGGTCCAAAATTGAAGAGTAGTTTTAGATGGTTTTCATTTCAGTAATGTTCTGCTGAGTGAGTTCAATTGTCTAATTTCTTAAACTGAAACATGAAAAACCATATTTAAATGTGTGGTTAAATTTGCCTGTACAGCTGTAACACATGAATGTGTTCATTCATAGTACCCTAGTATGATCCTTACAGTGTAAATAACCAAAAATTCAAATAGAGGTTGTAATCTTTTTTGATAAAGAGATTGCAGTCTTGAATATGAGCTGATACTGATAGAGAGATCCATACACTTCTAGTATTTTTTGCTTTAAAACGAACTAAAACAGCGAAATCTCACTTAAGAAGATCTCCTAACTGTAGGCTATCATGCCCCAAACTATTCAAACACTCCGCAACACCACAGGAGGAAATAAATTGATATCGACATGACATCACACAGTGTGGGTGTGTGCTGCATGAAGATAGATTTTTTGAAGGACTTGTTCGTATTCATTCCTTTTTCTCTCCGAAATCCAGTCCAGCACTACCTGATATTGGATCCGTGACATCTCTATAAGCTAATAAATGCTGTTTAATTGCAGATGCCGATAAAACCATTAAGTAGTGCTCCTGATGATATTGTCAGTATAATTAAATTGCCTTTCTGAGTTTATCTTGGATATTGTCAGTATTTCAAGGACTTCTCATTGTAAAGACAGTATTGTCAGGTTAATTTGGTATAGTGCGGCGAAGCGTGAGACGAGAATAATATATACGTTTTGTCTGGTGCTGTTTCATTCAGTGCAATGAATTATTGTAATTATTTCTATCACTCTCTTCAAATATTATATTTTTCCTATATGCCAGCAGATATATCATATACCAGCAGATAAATCAGTTGGGCCCAGTACTGAAGCCTACTCCTCCAGTCTGTCAGATATAAAAAGAGGCAGATCTCTCCCAGGTCTTAAAAGCTCTTGCCCCCTAAAACGCAGAGGTGCCCTGGAACAGGAATAAATATAAAAGCGAGCATTTGATGTAGCGTGAACATGAAATTCATCCAAGAACAAAGCTTCTCTGTCTGAAGCTTTTCTCAGTGACCCATACTAGACGGGAACGGAGAGGGTCTAAGGGCAAGTATTCCTCTTTTGAACCTTGAGCAGCTGTTCTGAGGATGTGCTGGCATGATTTAAAGAAAAACAGTGGCTCCGGCTACCCCGGATACCACAGTGATGGGGAGGTCCATGTGCATCCAGCTCACACAGGTAGCTCTTGAAGAGCTAGCATAGATGCCAAGAAGAAAAGAAGACACTTTGCCTGGACCTCGCCCTCCTTGACAAACGATGGATCAAAATTCCTCCTTTGTTTGTCAGTGCAGGCGCAGGCCCATGGCAGGGCTAAGGAGGAGACTTCAGCATAGACAGCGAAGATAGGAATAGCAAATAAGAGGCATGACAGCATGTATGCTGTACCGAGGCTGTACCGAATGATCCAGGCCAGCGCCAGGCGGATTAGAAGAGTGGAGGACAGCCATCTTCTCAAATGGAGACAGCTTATTTGACTGAAGGAGGGAGATCCATGTGCACACACACTGGGATGAGGTTTTAGGAGCCGCAAGCTGTGATTGTTTGTTTTGTGTGAAAACAGTATCATACACAATGTGTAACTGCAAAAACTGAAGAATAGAGCGATGTTTAAATGAAGTGCATTCAGCAGGTATATCTGAAGATCATGTCCTTGTGCACGGGTAATGAGCTCAGCACACTGAGGAGAGAATAATACTAACAATGACACTGAATCCATACCAGTACCTTTTGCAAGGCAACAAGAAGCTTAGAGTGGAATTCCCTTCATTATTTTGTTATTTCTGCATAATTTAGTCCGTAAGGCATGACTAAAGTTATTTTACGTGACTTGATGCGAAATGTTTCTAGAGAAATGCGCCGAGCCCAAATTCTACTATAGTGGTAGAAACCATATGACTGTATTTAAAGCTATGTAAGAGATATATTACGTTTTTTTTTTTTAATGATCACATGCATGTTGCTGAATGTCTGAGACTTTGTTTTACAATAGATTTGAAAGTTTTGCCTATAAAAAGATTTATCTATTTATTAATGGTAGTGATTGACATTCATGACATTCATAAAAAAAAATTGTTATGCTAAAAATCAATAGAATAATAATTGTAATAATGAAAGATAGGCTAAAAATAAAGACAAATTAATAAGGAAAAAAAGCAAAATATGAATAAATAAATATATAATTACATAAATAAAATACAAAAATTAAAAGGGCCAAAGAGCATTAAATAATCTTAACAATATTTGAATTGTAGAGGTACCATCTCCTGGGTTCATCCCTGTAAAGAAAATCAAAGTGTGTACATTTCTCTACACCATTTCACATCAAACTACTCTGAAAAAATTTGCCTACATCCCAGCTGCTGAATTATGCAAACATTGTGAAAGCTGGAATTCCCTTGTAAGCAAAACTCAACACGTTGCAGAAGACACCAGTAAATGAGCGAAGATATAAATGCTCCTATATATGTTACATTATAAATGAGAGATACACCACTGAGAGTTTATTATGAATGTATTATTACTCATTTGTACTAGAGGCATCTTCCATATCAGTGCATTTTGTAGGGAGTTGCTGCACAAATATAAAACAAAACCCCCTCCCTCCCCAGCATTAAGGGTCCACTGAGGTCTGTCACAATTCTTACATAATTGCTTGAGATGATCACAGTTATTTAAACTCAGCTAAACTAGAAATACAGTATTACAAGCACAAAGTGAATTTGGTGCATTTTTATCAGGTAAATTGTGGTGTAATATCTTATTTCTTTGTAGGCTAATGTAGGCTAACACCATTTGAAGAGATACAGTTTAGTCTTGGTGGTTTGACTACACAAATTTCTGTAACAGTAGACGTGAACATGCACAACAGTGCTGTGTGTCATGATTGTGAGAGCCGTAGGATCACAATAAAACCACCACTGACCAGATATTCTTAGCACAGTAGGGACACTGGATCTTTGGTAAATATTGCACTGGCCAGTGAGTTTAGTTATCAGTTATTAGTGTTGGAAAGTCTGGGTTAGAAATATGGTATCTGAACGATATTTTGTTTGGTTTCATATTTTTTCTGTTCTTCATGTTAGCTCATTATTCTGACTGAATGTAGCAATCAGTAATAAAAATGAATGCAGCTAAATGTATGACTGTATGCCTCAGAGCAGAGTTGAAAAAGTAGTCTTGGGTATTTCTTAAAAAGTAAGTGGGCTGGGTGATTATTTTTCATGGGAAATGTGACACAAGATTTTTCTCAATGGACTCTTGAGATAACAAATTAAGAGCTGATGCATGGCTCTTTGTCAGGGGAAAGGCATGGCTGGGTTACAATTCCCTTAATCCTCTGTATAGCTCATTAGCTTACTTGATTGTAATACTTAAGTCTGACGTCCATAAGGCCTCACTCGAATGTGTTTATCATCATTTGAACATTAGCAGAATGGAACGGTGGTACACTTTACTCTAGCACTGCATTGGTTCTTTTCTCGTTTCCAAATTATTATGTCAAAGATATTTGCATTTAATTTTTAACAGCAGGCAAGTCATGTTTCTCCATTTCCACCACTTTAACACACCAGCTGCTCTCATGTTGTGTGAAACTGTCATGATGAAAGGATGGAAATGCTTCTGATTGCTTAGAATTACTTTTAATGTCATTTAATTCAAAGTCATTTTGGAATATTTCTATTAGTCTCACACAATGTAAAAGCCCCCCTTCTGTAAGTTTACCATTTTGGAGATTTAAACAAAAAAATCCTATCTCACAAAACACAATATTTGCCATTCTCATTTTGGTGTTTTTTTTTCTTGCAGACACAGGGAGGCTGCACTAAAAGCAAGTCAATCAGAGAATTTCATGTCCGTTTCTACTATTATTGTGTTTTATGCCTCCCGGTGTTCCCTTTTAAAAACTACAGGAGGTCACTTTCAGTAATCTAACCACCTACGATCTCACAAGTGGAAACGACTTGCTTTTGCCTGGGGATAGAATGGAAAAGCTGTTCGAAACGCTCTACCTAATATTCTTACATAATTGTTACATGAGTGCTAGGATGTACACATTTAAATTGCAAATAGCGGGGTGTGTTTATTGTTGAGCTATTTTGCACTGAATGATTTAATTATGAAACAAGAGGGAAATCAGAACTCCAGACATGTGTGTTATCCCTGTTTAATATGGAATGACAAACACATTCCACTTCACACGTGACTTAGTTAGCTGTCTCTGATAACCGTAATTTTTAACGTCATCAGCGAAAGCATATTGCTATGGAGTGGACTTATTACCTTCCTCAGGGACAGCTTTTGAAACACAGACCCAGGAAAGCAGCCTACTGTGAATGGAAGCCTTTATTAGGCTTCAGGAACTCTGTGGAAATCTGACAGCATGTTCATATGTGCAATTGTAGTTGTTGTAACATAAGCCAATATTTGTGCTTCACTATCACAGGTCAATTTTAGACCCGGGCTGTGCTGCTGTGCTACTATGATTCGTTGGTGCATGTGCATTATGAAGCTGTGGAATGAGTTATTTTCAGTATTATTCAGGGCTTTTGGCAGTGTTTGATAGTGATCTTCTGCTGCTTTTGTGTGCTGAGGCCTTATATGTCTTGACTAGGGATGAGCCGGATACTCGGCTGAAACGAGTATCCGGTACGGATAAAGCACTTTTGACGAGTACGAGTATGAT
>JBBKCR010000001.1:26314453-26340338 GCA_037577295.1 Ladigesia roloffi
AACTTGCACAATCGGTGGCTGACTAAATACTTTTTTTCCCCACTGTATATATATATATATATATATATATATATATACACACACACACACACACACGCACATCCATAAATACATATATACAGACGTCCATCCATCCATCCATTATCTACCCCTTTGTCTGGAGATATATATGGTAAAAACACTTTTTTATTAAATATTTTTTGAGAACTCACAAAAACATTATAATTTAATTATATCCCTACATGTTTGGGTACACAAAGCCACACAAATGTCTTAAGTGGATCTCAGGGAAGTAAAATGTGGGATATGTGCCCTTTAATGTTGAATTTTTGCAAGGCATGCGTTAGATAGATGTGTCCCACAGCTTATTCTAATGAGGTAGGCTGTTGAAGGCAGCCTTCCCATAGCAGATGCTATCAGCACCCACTGGAAGCATGTAGTGTCTGATTTAGCTCTTTCCAGGAAAAGGATCTACCTAATGTCATTCCTTCTGCCCCATTTCAAACCAACGGTTGGCTCGTAATTTCATGAACTAATTTGAGTTATCCTTCCCTTTTCCTTCTGCCATTTTCTTTTGGGTCAAAGTCAATTTCAAGGAGTGTGTAGCTGCATGAATGGCCATGATTTGACATTGAATTTACTTTAAGGTGCAGCATATATTATAAGCACTCTCTTAAGTGACTCTATGCTCTCTATTAATTTACCAGGTCAAGTGTCTGCACGCTGGAAAAGCTTTTAAAACCTTAATGACCTGTTTATTTTAGTTTTATTTGAGCATGACATGAGCATGGATAGTCTGGCTGGGTGACCTTGTGTTTGACCAATTCAAATCCTTGCCAAAGTTTGCTGAGAAAATATTTGTATTTACCCCAAAACATGCTGAAACTGCACAGTTTAAGAAGCCTGGAAGGGAGAGAAAAATCAATAATGAAAAAAAATGTAGGGCCAATGTGAATCAAATCCATATTTGTTTCTGGGCTTGTAGTCATTCCCTTCCCTTCATATCTGCAGACACTAGTTTCTGGTTAATTGGGGTGAGCAGAGGGAAAAGAATAGGCTCATTCAGTGGGCTCTGAGGTTCTTTGTGTGCACAGTTTGCATGCATTTATTCTGACTTTATCCTCGCATGTGTCCTACCAGTGAGAGTGCTCTTGAGTACGTTTCATCTCATATCTGTACTGCCATTGTTGTCAATTCAGAGGGTCTTTTGTGCTGGAAAAAGACATTTCACCAGCTTCAGCATTCACTTTAGTTATACTGAGAGTCAGGACAGCCCTTTTTAGAATGCCTTAGCATTTGTCGCATTTGACTTACTTTTTTTGTCGTTGCACATTCTTAGAAATAGACTTGCCAGAAGGGTTGTTTGGACTAGTGCCAAAATCACACATTTTCTGTCACCTTACTTGTTATCTTTCATACGGTTTTGAAACTACAAACATATGTTCAGTAGTGAGGTCCTGTGTTGTTCATAGAAAATGGTGTGCTAGTAACTCCATTGTGAATATGGTTCACTTGGTTTTGTAATGACCTGTGGATACAATATTTATCATTCAAATTAGCCACTTAGATAATTTATTCAGAAAATATATTTTGGTATACATTTCGGGATGGGGAATGTTTTGACTCTTAAAGAATTGTTGTTGGAAATGTGCTGTAACCTTTAGAGAGATATCACTTAATGTAAATGGTTGTAAACCAGTTAAAGATTTGTTTTTTCTTAGAATCACAAATCCAAGGCAAGGACTGCACCAACCAGCCACAACATTAAAACCACATGCCTAATGTTGTCTTCTGCTGCCAAAACCCCTTAATCTGTTTAGACATGGACTCCACAAGACATCTGAAGTCCTGACAGTTGCAAGTTAGGTCATCTATGGATTGGAGTAGTTTGCCATGCTCATTCAAAATATTCTTTATTTTATTGATATTTGATGGATTTGTGGAACCAAGTCAACATTTAAATTCTCTGTCATGTTCCTGAAAACATTCCTTTACAATTGTTGCAGTATGGCAGGGTTTAGGGTATACTACTAAGAGGCAACTACCCTGCAGCAGTGCTTAGGCAGGTGGTATGTGTTGAAGGAATAACCCATGAATGCCAGGATCAAAGGTTTCAAAGAGCATCACACTGACTTCACCAGCTTGCCTCCATTCCACAATGGTCCTGGTCCCATCTCCTCCCCAGGAATACACCACACGTACACCCAGCAGTCCACATGATAGAAAGGCCACCAACTTCCATTGCCATATGGTCCAGTTCCCATTGTCAGCATGGGTACCCTGGCCAGTCTCTGGCTACATAGTCCAGTATACAGTGAACTGTGGTGCACTGTCTGTACTGAACCCATTCTACTGTAGCCAGCAACAACTTTCTTCAACAGTTTGTGCTACAGTAACTCATCTGAAGGATCAGACCCTGTTGACCCTGTCGCTGTTTCACCGGTTCCTGCTCTTTGGACCTCTTTTGAAATATATTAACCCCTGGATGTTGGTGAGCACTTGACAAGATCTGCTGGTTTGGAAAAGCTCTGACTTCGTCGTCTAGACATCAGAATTGAACCCAAGTCAAAGTCACTAAGATCCTTAATCTTGCTCATTTTTTCTGCTTTCAACACATCAGCTTCAATATCTAAATGTTGCTGCTAATATATCCCACCCCTTGACAGAGATTAATGACACAAATGAGATGTATTTATTTCACAGGCCAGTGTTTTATTGTTGTGGCTGAAAGGTGTTTACAGAAACCTGTATTATCCTATTATTAGATTTAGCAGTCTAGTTTATGCAAAACTATTTTTTGTCGTCGTACAGCACCTTTATCCAATTAATAACATTCAGAAGCACACCATTTGTTTGAATTGAGTGTTACATTTCATAATTTTGCGTCAGTCATGAAAATCCCCATGCTGTACAGGGGACGGCTTGGGCTATTTAATGATTGGTCAACCTCCAGAGAACACTGACAGATTTAAATAGAAAATAATTAGCAGCTATACTATTCTCATGCCCCAGTCAAATTAACACAGCACATTTTCTGCGGATAATCACACATGTCCTGGTCCTTGTTAGCTTAGGCCGATGCAGCTTGAGAGGCGTCATCCGTGAGCCTAATAATACAGAGGATGTAGTTTGCTCTTATTATTCGGATGACTTTATAGTAAAGGACATCTAATACTCTAGAGAAAATCTGACTTCTACCTCAGTTCAGTACAGTTGGAAAATCTGAACACGATGCTTACCTCGGAAAAATTCCTTGCAAAATTTTATTGCTCTATAACATAAACGAAGCAGTATTATATATTGGTATGCAGCACAAAGCACATATTGTTGTTGCATAAGCCATGTTATATTCCTGCATGATTCTCACTGTTAGGCTGTTTCAGAGGCTTTCAGACGATGCAAAGCATTTCACTGACAAATAGTAAACAACTCTAGAAATGAGAGTTATTGCCAGGCCATTAGTATACAGTCGTTTCAGTGCTTTGTGAGGTCTTTTAGAGGAGAGAAAATGTGCCAAAGCTTTCACATCCCAATGTGTAGATATCTGGGAATTGATATTTAATGGAGCACATATTGCATTGTTCTTGTTCTATTACTACATAATTAGAGATATATTGCATGAAAATTGCTAAAAATAAACATTTGTTGTAATAGTGCAAATTAAAAATCGTATGCATTGTTTATGTTTATTGCTTTCAAAATAACAAGAAAAAAGTCACTAATTAGTATAAATCTTGTTTCAGGATGTCCTGATTGCTTCAGGTTTTTTGGAAGCCAAAAAGAACGACTTAGTTATACATAATTTTGTATCTTTAAATATTAGTGACATATCAAACTTGAATAAGGTGTAAAGTAGCAAACTCAAACAGAGCAATATACCCGACACTATATATTTAAATAATGTATGATTAGGAGAAATTTACAGAACAGAATTTGACGTAAATGTTCATTTTGCATGAATTTAATTAGTAATAAAATAACATAAAGAACGAAATGTAGGTTCACATCTGATATCTAGAAGGATGCACTCACTGAAATTAATGGCACACTGAATAAACCATTTATAAGTGAACAAAGAACAAGACCCTAAGGAACTCCCAATATGTGCTCATTAAAATTAAGTGTTGCCGTATCAAGCTTCTACACTCTAGACAGGAAAGTTCTTTACAAGTTCAAAGTCTAAAGCTGGCAGTAAAGAAGGGACAGGCATTCCGTGTGTTATAGTGTTTCATTGTTGGTGCTTTAATGGCAATGAATGAACAAAAATGTGTTCAGTCTTGGAGAAAGCTGTTGTAGAAGCACTATCCAGAAATGTGTCAAAGGTTACCCTGTAACGGGTCACCAACATGGTGCCTGCGGGTGCCAGGGTGCCCCCAAGGACTGCATGAGTAGCCTGCGGCCCTGCTCTAAAAATAACACAGCTCACCAGTGTGCAGTCTCTAACATTTAATTTCATCCTGTTGCTGTTCTTCTTTAATCAAATTTGCATTTATATAGATTTGAAAATGACAATATCTAAAAAAAAACATTTAAAACTTGTTTGTGACACATGACAGTTAGGTAAAACGTTTCTATAAACTCTGCTCTAGTGTATCTAAGGCTCAGAACTCATGAAAAGTACATCAATCTGACCTAGACTAGCAAAGTCTAAAGGACTGATGAGATAAAGACACCCCTGAGGTATCTAATATATATCTAATATATCTTATGTCCTCATTTCTTACCAGATGTCTACCAGTTGGGCGTATCATACTTCATCTTGCAGAACGTGATGCTAAGATTCAGATTCAGATTTCATTTGTCACATACAGTGTCACGCATGATACAACATGCAGTGAAATGCTTTTTTGCAATGCCCGACCTTAAAGATAGGACAATATAAGATTGTAAGGATGCTGAAGATAAATCAAAAGCAAAGATAAAGTGCAGGGACATAATACACACATATATGTAGAACTCTATTGGGTGGAGTTTTGGTGTACATATAATTTACAAATAAAATCTGTGTGGAGGGGATGTATTAGTAAAAAATAATATACATACAAGAATTAAATGGAAGGGTAGAGTATTAATACACTTAATATACATAAGAATTGTGTGGGGATGGAGTATTTATTTAAATAATAAACATAATATACAGTGCTAAAGCAAAGACCTGGAAAAGACCTGACCTCAACTCTAATCTGCATGCTTTTCAAAACACCCAAAACACCTCAGATCAAGCAGAACATCAGCAGGGAGGATAGCAGGTGTCTGTTTAAGCCTGTGGGTGGCAGACTTCATGCAGTCATTGAGTGCACAGCAGTCAATGAACATTTTGATGTTATTTACGATTATGTTAATTAGTCAAATTACTTAATGAAATGTAAATGATGGAAACAGGATTATAAGTGCTTTCAAATTAAAACTGACAGCCTGCACTTCAACTTCATCATCACTGCATCATTTGAACTACGGTATGTTTGCATAAAGAGCCAAAACCACAAAAATGGTCCTGTCAGTTATGGACCAAATTGCCACAAAATAAAAACCATGTCACAATTTGCAGGTATGTACATGTAAACCAAGGAGTAAGAGGTCATTTATAAAATGATGCAGTTCTGCTCACAGTGATGCAATGTACCACTTCACAGTAAGATTGGTTGGAATGGTTCAAATGTGTTTGTTAATAGTTATCATTTATGTCATAAACACCATGTAGAAGCCTTTAATAAGATGTTGGAACACATACATAAAAAGCACAACAGTCATGAGCCCCGTTCATCTATGTTGTTAAAGCTCAGACCTTGCTGGATATTCTCCATTACACCTGTCAGCTTCATATTCATTTTTTAGATAAATCTGTTCCCCTTTTTGTTGTATTATTATTGCATATGAATGATGTTTGAGGACCTATGGATCAACTATTAATAAAAATAAGGATAGCCTTATTGCTATATTGTAACTATCCACTCTGTGAACTGAAATAAATGACATTATGATTTTTAACTTCATATCTTTATGTACATTTTCCTCATTGTTTGTCAGGCCCACTGACCTTGAAACAATTTCCTTCGGGATAAATAAAGTTTTCTGATTCTGATTTTGACAGAATGGAAAAGAGAAAATCATCATAGTATTCTAAAATTCAAATTCTGGAATTTGATTTTGATAAGGCTATGGGAACAGTCCATGATTGCTTGCTCTCTGTATTTTCTTCACATGTCTTCACTTTCCTCCTGGTCTTTATATAAACGTAGTGTAGAGGTTTCAGGCCAGTAAGCCCCTTTTACCTTGGTCTAAATCACAGATTTGTTCCTCTGGATTACTCACTTGAAGCAATCCAGGCTCTTTTGTACATATGAAACTTTCTAATGAGATCGTTGACCTTGTATTCTTCAACCTGTGCATTTTTTTTTCTGTATACATGATATGTTTGAGTTTTACATCTTTTCCAGCCCTCTAGACACACAAGTGATTCCCTTTTGTCTTCAGAATGAATGGTAATTGACTACACAGTGTTTAAAATCCCCAAATAAGAACACTTGCTATTTGTTTTCTTTTTCTTGTTCTACAGAAATGTTGAAAGAGTTGAACCAGCAGCGGCGAGCGAGAGAATTTACAGACCTGAAAATTATTGTTGAAGGCAAAGAATTTGAAGTCCATCAAAATGTTCTAGCTTCCTGCAGCTTGTATTTCAAGGACATGGTTAAAAGGTTTGCCTCTCTCCTGTTGTTGATCCACTCTGTTCTTTTCGTAGGGCGCATTTGTATGGCTTTCTTTATTCCCCCCTTCTCTTGCAGGTGTGAAGACAGAGGTTCCTATCACAGGGCCAGTAGCCATTCCTTCTGTCCCTCAAATGAATGTATTTCATTGTTGAAAAAGGTCAACACTTATCCTGCCCTTTCATCTCCATGGACTAAATGAGCAAATTTACATTTTAATGGGCAAAAAAAAAAAAGTTCCATGACTGGGGATTTTCTTTTAAAATGTATTGTAAATGTCAGAACAAAATGGAAGAGATTTTGAGCAATGTGCCCGGCATATCAGATCAGCACTTCACTCTGCCTCTCCCATTCAAGTGTTTAGAGCCGTAATGCTAGCTGTCCAGATTCACTGGTTACCTGCTGCTTATCTCTATGGGAATTTCCACACCGATCATTCATAGAGCCTGTGGAAGACGACTTCAATATTTGAGGTTGTCTCCTCATGTTTTATGAAATATTCTTTTGCTTTTGTTCTGAGCTTTAGGAGAAAAATACGAGTGTCCTGACCTTCTCAGAGCCTTTTGAAACTTTTGGCATGTTTACCTCACCCAAAAATATGAGTCATTTTAAATCACTTTAAAACTGAATCTATTTTCTGTGGAAAGTGTGCAGTGCATGCAAGCAATAACTCGGCACAGTGTGTGTCCAGAAGTATCCAGACACCTCTTCTAATTTTAGCTGCATTGCTGCCACATACATTCAGCTGTGTACACATAGCTCATATGAAGGAAAGCTTTCCCAGTAGAATGGGATGCTACAAATGTGCCAAGTGGAAATTGGAGCTAAAGTTGGCCGCAACACCAAGCATTGGATCATACACCCCGGTTTTGGACGGAGGTGCAGTGGAATTGCGTTTTCTGGAGGGTGGAGCTCCGTTTAGAACCACCAGAATGAGCTGGAGGGACATTTTTGATTCAACATCAGTATCTGATACCACTAATGCCAATGTACTTGAATGCAACTTTCTTGCAATAATGTTCTATAATGCAGTATCAAGGCCTCCCCTGAAGAATAGAGATTGGCCCTGCAACAGATTTCAGAAGAAACCTTGGTGTCTAATACATTTGGACATATAGTGTATACCGAGGCACAACACCTTATTATTTATCCGAGCTTCCTTCTTTGTAAAAAGCCATTTCTCCTGTGGTGGTGTAAGTAGATGGAGCGATTGCATGAAGGATGTTGCCTTGCGTCCCGCAAACAGTGCCAGACAGACATGCACAATAAAAGAAGCACGACAACCATTCTTCAGAGACTGATAGGACCTTATTTTGAACCCTGTGATGCAGAGATGCCTCCGCTGATATTAGCTTTTTAACATGAAAACCCGTAAAAGAGATATTGATTGTAAAAATGTCACTATGTGATCTTTAGGATAAATGTGGTAAATGCCATATGTGGCTCTTCCAAAATACATTCTCAAAAATGTTTAAGGAACGCGGAGGAATGGAAAGATCCCCAGATTAAGTAAAAGATGGATGTGCCCTGAAAAATGAATGATATGGCATCAGATGAACCACTCTGTGGTACCATCCAATGCTGAATTTTATTGTCTTGACCTGTCAGTTCATCTGACCATCAGTAGTGAATACACAATGAATCCGTCTTAATTTATGTGTTGTCTGACGCCTAGTTTTCGGTCGTAGCTGTCGTCCGTCATTGATTCCAAGGTTAAAAAGCGAGTCTGTTATGTCCATTACATTGTGCCATTAACTTCCGCAGTGCAGCCACAAGATTTACATTCATTCAAGCTGACCCAATCTTTATAATGTCCTTATTACAAACCATGCACAAGATGCAGTGAAGCCTCAAGGACAAGTTGAAAGTGGAACTTTGGCCCTTTAGATTGTGAATTTGGTCTGTGCCGTGCTATCCTGTCTTGCGAGCGGCAGCTATGAAAATTGCATTAGGAGCAATAACAGTGAGTGTAGATTTGACTCTGTTCTCAGTGGAGCACAAAATGTGCTGATACACTTCTCAAGGCTATTTGAGTTCCACTGCCACTGGAAGGTGGAACAGGACGAGGTTTAGCCTTAGAGCATAGTTCTCACCATCTCCATCGCAGAATATAGAGAGCACTTAAACGGCAGTGATTGTTAAAGGCAATGGTTTGCTGTATATTTTCATGGCAGACAATGAGAGTACATCAGTGCCATGTTCTTCCTTTGTGCTGGAGAGCATAAACGTCAGATTTGAACTGCAGCCCGTCTGTATTCATATAAGTTAATGGTAGTTATATGACAGTGTTATATTCCTCTAAGTGTGATAGCTTTTTTCATTCACTTACTAGATGATGTTCAGAGATTTACTTGTAGGGGTTCATTATACCATCATTATCATTACCATTGTCCTTTGTTTTCAAACACTATAAAAATCAGCCCAGTTTAAAAAGGAAAAGGTAACTTATTACAAGGTTTTACTTAACTTATCTCAACTTAAGGACAGTAGAGAATACCAATGAACTGGTGTAATCAAAATTCTTAGTTATTTAGTTCTTTTCATCTACATAAACATAGAATGTTTCTCCACCAACTGAGATTCCCAGTTATGGCTGTGACATCATCAGCCCTGGAGGGACATGGTCCAGCACGTTTTCTTGATTTCCCTGCTTAGAAACATCTGGTTCACCTCACCAGCTAATTGTCAGGTTTAGTGAATGTGTTTGAGAAGGAGAAACATCAAACTGTGCTGGACACTGGCCCACCAGGACTTCGACACCCCTGCCCTAAAGATTCCTGTGTCTATAAATGTTTAATGGATGTGATGAAGCTGTCTAAGCATTTTTCTCAAACACATAATCAGTAGTTTGATCCCCAATACCTCCATTCATAGTTCAAGAGTCCAAGAGGAGAACATTCCAGGTGGAACTGTATGATTTAAAGAGTCCCAGCCACAGGGGAAATTGAGTAAACCACCAGTTCAGTATTCTCTTGCTACAAGGGTAAGCGTAGCGAGTAGCAGTAGTTAAAACCTTTTGTCCAGTCCAAGGCAGTATCTGCCTAGAAAATCATGGGTGTGTGTCCAGCCAAATCTAAAACATCGGTGTGATTTCAGTCAAAAATTCTGCCAATTCTTTTCTGAAGTGAGGAAGAAGAAACACACTGACTTGGCCTAAACAAAAGGAGCCAATGTAGATTTAACACCATCCCAACAGATCTTTAGAAGAATGTCTGACTCTGATATGGGTTACATGTAATATCCTAAATGTAAGTTCATTTAACTCAGAAGAGGTAATTAGTTACCTTGCAGTTTAAAGCTGAGCTGAATTTTGAGGCTAACAGCAAATCTAGACGGTCACACACTTATCACTAAAGACATCTCATTGTGTATTCACATGAAAGCCCTGACCTGCCATTTTACGTCTGACAGAGTCTTCCACCAAGCAGAAGTCAGACATTAGGCACCATTTCTGCTTGATTATGTGCTTGTTACCACTCAAGTCATGTATTTCCAAAGATTGACTTAACAATTTTGATCTTTTTGAAGCTGTTCTGTGTCAAGCATATAAAATTTTAACAAAATATTGATCTTTTTGAATGATGCATGGATTGGGCTGTAATGTCAATTTGGCATCAGAGAACACACGGGCCTTTGACAGGCATATCAGGACTTGCTTTGAAAACAGAGATGGTCATTCATTGTCGGCTTGTCCATCATTTATTGCGCTTAAATGGAGCATGTTTATCTAATCATCTGTAAAGAGCACCTGCTGCGTTCCTTCTGCTCAGAGAAAAGCTGCATTAAAAAGAAAATCACCTCTTTAGCAAATCATCCGTTTAGCAGATCTGCATTCGCATACAATATGCAGATACAATCTATTTAGAGCGGTTTCACTTTTGTTGTGATAAAGACACGAGAGGCAATCCTGCATTCAAAATTTCACGTCCCTCCAGATAGCATATCATTTTTTTGTTGTTGCTGCCGGTGTGCTTTTTTTTTTTTCTTTAATGAATATTTACCCTGTGCCTCTGGCAGGCCATCCATCACAAGCTCTGGCTTGAGTCTCACTATGAGCGAATTATCAGAGTGTATGAGAAGAATTCCTAGGTTCTAAGTGGAAGTGAATGTGGTTACCCACACACTCTGCTCTGGCATAATGGGTCTTTATGCATGTTGGCTGTCATTCCTGTCATGAAAATACATAAAGCACATATACTCTATTCATATAGCTGTGATAGGATGTTCCCTCGTGCCTGCCAGAGTAGAAAAGGGGAAGCATCAAGCATAAATAACCAAAGCATGCATATATTGTCGAGCTTAATGTCAGATTAAAGTGATTAAATGTAATTAAGGAAGCACTCAAATGGTTAACCAGCTACCAGGCTTTGTTTCTGTTTCTTTCATTTGTGTAAAGTGGGAATTGTTTGCGGCTACCATTCCGTCTTCTCAGTAACCTGATTGCCATTGCTCTACTTTGAACATTCAATTATGCTTATAGTCAGTGCAGGAGAAGAATGATACAGTTTTGTTGACGTATGTGTTATCTGCAGCCTGTTTGGCAATTGAGAGCTAAATTATTGTTTGTCTAAAAGAACAAAACTGTCTTCCAAAGATGGAGTGTTTATAGAGCCATACATCCAGATTCCACTAAGCGAAAGACTGATCGCACGAAGGAGTCTGCTGACTTTACTAATTTGATTTCTTTTTCCGTTTTTTTCTTTCTCTCACCCGCATCCTCACATCACTCGATCGGTGCATTTTCTTTTGTCCTGTTTCTACTCCTGCACTTACAACTGACAGCTATGAACTGCATTTGTTTTTTTTTTTTGTTTTTTTTTTCTTTTCAGGAGTAACATTCTTGATTTTCCAGCCACTGCCAGAGATTTACCCCTCACCTCATACTGTACCTTTGGCTTTTTCCCTTAGTCAGGCCTATGTGACGACTAATGCATCGGTTTGTATCCAGGCCATGCTCGACTTTGTTTTTGGCAGCAGCTGAAAAACTTTTGAGACTTAAGCCCAGGTCCCAGTCATGGAATGATCGCTCTACACATGAAGGATGGCTGCTGGCTCCCTGTGGCAGGAGTGACTCTCCACCTCTTTCCTCCCTTACTCTCATCCCTCTCAGTCTATCTGTCTGTGTCTGCCCTCATTCAAGATTTGTCTAACTGTCTGTCCATCCATCTTTTTATATATGCAATCGAAATGAATGCATTTGTTAAACATGCATGGAAATGCGACACCTTAGACCACAGGCAATAGCTTATCACTTGTGTTCAACTTGCAAGCATCTACACAGATTTGTGGGCCAGTTCAAGCATCTGCATTAATCTGTGTTTTGTGCACTTTTTGAAAAGGTAGCAAGTCCTTTGGAGCAATGACATAGAAACCTTGGTTTCCTGTAGTACTCTTTTTGTGGAAGGTTCCTTAAGGGAATCTGTAGAACATAGATAATGGATATAAACATTTTTTCATAATTATATAAAGCTCTTTTAAATGGTTATTTGCACTCACATATCAGTTTCAAAAATTGCTCTCCATTTGTAATCCATAAAAAAATGGTCTGTTGAAAGACTCTTAATGTATCTATGGCATTGCTCTTTTGGCGGAGCACTTTGGCACATTTATTGAACGAACACTGATCAGCCATAACGTTAAAACTTCTACCTAATGTTTTCCCTCTTGTTCTCCCAATACAGCTCTTATCACAGACCCCTTGAAACACGGACCTCTAAATATGTAATGTGGTATCTGGCATTAGCAGCAGATCTTTTATGTCCTGTAAGTTGAGAGGTGAAGCCTCAATGGATTGGGCTAGTTTGTCCAGCACATCCCACTGATGCTGGATCATAGGCAGATTAGGAGGCCAAGTCAACACATTGTACCTCAAAACATTCATGAACAATTTTTGCAGTGTTTTAAGGTGCTTTACCCAGATTAATGAGGACACTGTCTTTAAGAAATATAACTGCAATTAATGAGTCTATTGGTTTAAAAGTAGATTTCCCATAACATCACACTGCTTCCTCTGGTTTGCATTCTTCCCATAGTGCCAAAATCTTTAATTGCTTCACGGTATAGTTCTGATGCTAAAATGCCTATATTAGTCTTACAGCAGTGGGCAAGGGTCAGCATGGGCACTCTCACTAGTTAGTTGCTACACATCTGCATACCCAGCAAGTTGCAGAGATCTGACATATTTCTCTCATAGCTAGCATTAGGGTTTTTAGCAATTTGTGCTAGCTCTTCTGTGGGACCAGACCAGATGGGCTAGCCTTCACTTATGAGCCCCCATTTGTGCTTCCTCCCACCAATTTTGGTTGATATAAATGACTGTATATCAGCAGCACAACAAAAGACCTGCTATTTTGCAGATGCTGTCATTTAAACATCACAATTTGGCTCCTGTCCAAGTCACTCAGATCACTGCTCTTGCCCATTTTCTTGCTTCCAACACATCAAATTCAAAAACTGTCTGTTCACTTGCTCCCTAATGTATCCCACCCCTTGACAGGTGCTATTGTACTGAGAAAATCAAGGTTATTTACTTCACCTGCCAGTGGTTTTAATGTTATGGCTGACTGATGTATGTGTTTTGAGGAGAAAGAATATGGAAAGTAAGAGCAACAGAAAATGCATTACAGCAATTTTTCAAGTCATTGCAAGGTCTGTCTGTGCCAGGCATTGCTGTCCAGCTAGCATTTTACCTTTTGTTAGCCACATGGCCTTTCATTAGTGTGTCACCATTGTGAGCTTTTTGTTTCAAGAGGCTGTTTTGGAGGAGCTGTGTCTCTCCGCTCTCTTCCAAATAATGGCAGGTTATAGTTTTAGGCTTGTACTTGGTGTCACTTGAACACTTCTCCCCAAACAGTGGATCTCAGGCTTGCAGCTCTAATGAGATGTGCTGGTACCTATGGGCCTCTTCTAAACGAGCTGCTACTAGATTAGCCTGGCTATTAGCCAGCGCTACACACACACACACACACACACACACACACACACACATTTATATCTAAAGTACATATATATATATATATATATATGAATAATGCATGAAGATGCATAACAACCAATTATTCAAGTTTTCCCCTCAAGCTCTGCCATACATCTCAGAGACAAGCTCACCCTTTTTTCAAAAAACACTTCCAAAAGTGGGTCATTTTGAGTCTGACTGCATGGCAGGTTGTAATCATTGCTCTTATAACTGCGTGCTAACACTGCACCGCTGCTGTCTCTCAGGTTGGCTGGAGAGAACAAAAACTGTGAAAAAGTGAAGATGACCATGAACAACATCAGTGCTGATGTTCTGGAGCTGTTGTTGGAGTTTGTCTACACCGGTTCCCTCATCATAGACTCAGCCAACGCCAAAACTCTGCTGGAGGCAGCCAACAAGTTCCAGTTTAACACCTTTTGCAAAGTCTGTGTGTCTTTCTTGGGTAAGCAGCCACAGGGGCGAATGCATCCTGAGGTTTTATTATTCAATTAGTAACCCATGGGAGCCAAGAGTTATTACCATCATATTGCCATAGAATTCAAATATAATAATATAGTTGGTTCTGCAGTAAATTGTATTTACATTCTGACAATGTCTCTTGTGCACCTTTGACATTTTTCCATTAGTCTTGATGTTGGCCAATTAATTATTTCTGTTTGGCAAATCTGCGTTACAGCTTTATGGTGGGTGAATGCACTGGCCACACCTGTACTGAAATGTCATAGCTTAATTATACAGGACTCGTTGTAATATATAGCATGTTAGCTTTTATGTTTGATGTATCAATTAGTTTTATTCATGTTATTTAAATTTGTCACCAAAAAAGTGCTTCTTTATTTTTTCACTGGAAGCTAACATTGCTGACAAGCACTAGAATACAATAGTCAGCCTACAAATGTAAAAATACAAAAAAATCTCTCACATTCAGATTTTCATTCATTAATTAGTTGTTTTATTAAAGAAAAAACAAGTATTTATTTTAAATCTTTATCACAAATGAGTGTTCTTGGTCATGTAGTTGTTAGAGGGAGGAACTGAAGTGAGAGTGAGGAATTGAAGGTTAAAAAACATTTGGAGGTTCGGTAATAGCACTGTGTTTTTCCTTCATGCACCATAGAATTTTTACTGCTCTGCTTACAGTGGCAAAAAAAGACCTCACAGTACTTGTGATGTAGAGTTAATGAACACGGTGATTTCTAACCTATTGATTTTTCGCTGCCTAGTGAAGAATAGTGTGTCAGGGATCAAGAAGCAAGCGGCAAAAATATCATATATTCATATATAATTTCCTGGTATTAGAATCAGCACAATACCCAGCATGGTCATAAGCATTCAAATGTGAAGACTACAGAGGCATAAATGTCCTTTTGTATCTGACATTTTAAGGTACTTTGAAGAATTTTAATGGACGTTCGATTTAAATCAGTTATTCGTATTTTCATCCGCCGCTGTTGCCATCCGTCCCTCCTCTGAGATTGCCTCTCGCTTTTTCCATGCCACACGCTCCTGACTGCTGATTGACAGGTGTGCACTGTGCTGTCGAGTGTGGACTGAGGCGAGTTATTAGTACAATGGTTCATCAGTGTGGTTATCATGACTGCTTTCACACTGGCTGGAAGTGGATCTCCAGGCATTGCTAATATAATCCCAAGGGGACTGCTCATATTGGTTCTCGCCGAAGTAATTGCTAGTAACATGACCTCTTGTTGATTCGAAATAGGCTAGGCAGACGTCGTCTCACGGAGACAAACAGCAAGGGTCGGAACCATACATATTTTACCACGGGTTCCTGTCAAACAGCATTGGCAGCTGTGGCACGCATATCAGTAGGCTGGATTCTGTCTGTGACACTTTTTATGCATGACTGCTATACTGAAATATTGAAAGTGTTGTTTCCTTTGAATACATAATATCTCACTGACTTGCCTTGTGTGGATTTTCTCCTCGCCGCACATAAATCGCATCTTAGCAGTTATTTAATGCCCCTGTTGTCCTTATTTTAAATAATGCCCTTTTTCAATTCAGGGGCGAGGAGAGGGTGAGGGCACATTATTTGTTAGCCTAGATTTGCAAATGTTTGTTTGAAATCTCAAAAAGTCTGGCAAGTGATTTGACAGCTCAGGTTTGCGTTTTTTTTCCCCTCCTCTTTCAGTGCCTCTGTCATTGTCTCCCACTGGAATATGGCACTTAATAATCCATGAATACCTCAATTGATATGAAATGACATTTGCTCCTGTAGGAATTCGCTGCCGGAGTACAGCAGTATGCCTGCTTCAGTATATATTCGGGTTCGATATGAAAAAAAAAAAGACATATTAGCTGGCGTGCCACATAGAATAGACGTTTCATGTGCATGGCAAATGTACTTTGGGAAAGTATACTTACTTTCATTTTAAAATGTGGAACTTTATAGATGCTCAGCAGGCACTGCAGGGCGTCTCAAGATAACTGTGAAAGTTTTTATGGTGGTTGGATTATGTCTTGTGCTACTTTATCAACCCTTTAAAGGGTAATGACACCCCGCTAGTTTCAGAAAACTTCAAGTCTGTGTGTGTACTATCTCAGAAATGGGATGGACACGTCTGACTGTGTGGGTGGGAAAGGGAGGAGGGTGGCCACTGAAACGTTAAAGTGCAAGTACTGTCATTTTCTCTTCACTGTGAACCAAATATTGCCTGGAAATCTGACTACAATTGTGACGGCTGCACCGTCCCGTCTGTCTCTGTCCCCTTTCCTGATCCCTTTTTCCCGTTTGTCCCTTTATTTTTGTCCACCCTGTATTGGTCCCCTTGTTTCCTATCCAGTGTATCCCCTTGATTTGTATTGCGTTCCTGTCTGACCTGACACACCTCATTTCTCCCAGTCCCAGCTGTATCTGGTTTGTCTCTGTTATTTAAAGCTGAGCCTTCGTTTGTTACACCTCCATGTCTTGTTGGGTTTGGCGTTTCTGTGTTGTTCGTATTTCTGTCGTGTCTTGTTCTTGTGATATTGTTTCCCCTCCCGGTTCTCGTTGTGTGCCCCACGTTGTTCTGTCTCCCTGTGGTTCTGGTTCCATGTTCATGTTTGTCTTGGTCTCCCCTGTTTTCCCTGTCTTGTGATTTAGATCCGAGCTCTCTCCCTGCTGTTCTTGGCCTTGCGAAGCGCACGGTCGGCGCTGGTCCTTTGGACCCTGTTATACTTCCCTTATTATCCCGAGGAGGTACCTAGTCTCCTCGAGACGCCTGGAGAGGCCAGTTCCTTTCGGCATCTTGAGGAGAGGTTTTAAATAGCTCCATGATGTTGGAGACTAACCCATACCTCTATGTACTCGACGTAGGCGTAGTCTTCGACTAGAGCTGTCCCCAATTCATGTTCCTGGTTCCTGTTTCTGTTCTAATTCCCTGATAGTGTTTTGTTAGTTTCCCCGGAGAGCTCGGATCTCAGTCCTTGTTACGGTGAGTGTCTTTCCCTCCCTGGTGTTTCTCGCACTGTTACCCAGATCCGTGATCCTCAGGTCCCCTGTACCACGTGACGCACGGTCGGCGTCGTTCCCCGTATCAGTCCCTCTATTGTCCCGAGGAAGTTCCTCATCTCCTCGAGATGCCTGGAGAGGCCAGTTCCTTTCGGCGTCTCGAGGAGAAGTTTTAATAAGCTCCTTAATGTCTGTGACTAGCCGTTATCCCTCTATATTTTCGAGGTAGGCATAGTCATTGATTTGAGCTGTTCACTGCCCTCGTTCCTGGGTCCCGCTCTTGTCCCCGCCCCGTTCTGTGTTGGTATCACCTTGAGGAACTCAGATCTGGGTCCCCTGTCTTGTATGTTCCCCTGTCAGGTCAGTCCTTGTCTCTTGTCTATTCCTAGTCATGTTCACGTCCCTGTCCTCTGTCCGTCTTAGGTCTGTGTTCCTCAGTCTCATTTTTCTGTCCTCCCCTATGCTCTTTCCTCTGGGTTTTATAGGTGGGTCCTGCCCTGAGTCCTGATCCTCTGTTATTGGTTTTCATTTGTTTCTTTGAGGAGCACAGACCTCGTTTCCCTGTCTGTCATTCGTGATGCTTCGGTTTTCTGGTCTGTTAGGTATCATTTCATGTTCTCCCTGTATGTCAGTCCGTTTTTCTGTGTCCCCGTCTACCTGTCTGTCTTACCTGGAGCCTGCTGAATGTGTTCATGTCTTCCCGGTCTGTCCTCCAAGTGTCAGGCCACATTCTCTGTTGCAGTTTCCTGTCTGTCTCTCATTTTCATGTTTTCATGTTTTATGTTTCGAGGTTTCATCTCTTATGTTTCGAGGTTTCATGTTTCATGTTCTCAGTTCTCGTTCTCCTGGTTTCGGTTGTTTGAGTGATTCTCTATTCCTTGTCTGTCTGAGGTACCTCTGTGTGTGTGTTCCTCCTCGTTCTGATCTTATTCTCGTTTTGCCTTGTCATAATGTTTTATTGTTCCCGTATTCCCTGCAGACCCGTGTTCCTCCCATTTTTCCCCTGGTCCTGGATCTCCTGTCCATGTTAAACCCGGCCGTCTGAGGTGTTCTCAAGCCGGGGCTCCTGTTTATGTTCTTTTGTTAGTTTGAGGAGCACGGGTCCTCTGTATTCCCATTGGTGTTCCTGTATGTGTCTGCTTTCCTGAGTTGGTTTTGTTATGTGCAGTCGTCATTATACTCATGTCCGTGTATCTTTGCCGTCTGCCCCTTCCCTACCTTCACCCCGATTCATGACACCAATAATGCTTTTACAAAACATCTTTCTATTTCTATTGGTCTCATGTTAGAGATGAACATATCAGAAGGCAAAGAAAGGGGTAGATGGAATGATCACAATTGTCTGAGTGTACAAATGTCCAGACTCATCTTGTATTTTCGAAAGGAATTGGAAAAGAAAGATTTAACATTGATAGTTTGGTGCTAAAATAACACTGAAACTCAGACAACTTAGCAGCAATTAAATATACTGTCACAATGGTGATTTAACTAATAGGAGGTAGAAGAGTGAGAACAGCTTGGTTACCTCTGCATCTACTTCTCATATTTCACACTCCTATTTCTTCTGAGTGTTATCAATGGGTGGGAACATTGGTAGACTCATTTGCATATTCACACTCCAGTACTGAGTGACAACCTGTCCGCCTTCAGCAGTCATGGACCTGAGGAGGCATAGGCCCAAACCTGTCCGCAAAAAATATTTTTGACAATATGACAAGTCTTCAAACAAGACTGATGTCTTTTATTGATACAAAGAAAAATATTTTAATATTTGAATTAAATGTTTTAATTCAATAATTTAGCTTTAAGATGTGATCACCCACTAATCAGAAGTGACTTTGTAAGGTTCTTTTCTGCTTCAGACGTGTAATTTTTACATGTTGCCATCCCATTTATTTTGAGGTGCTGGAAATCAAACAAAAATCTTTTGACTTTTATTTTGTTGGCATGAAGACGTATGAACACACCAGCTTTTATTAAGATGGCATATCCTTGAGTGTGTCATATAGAATTCATTAGGTAATAGTTGGGTTAATTGGTAGAAATCATCAAAAGTGATGATGTAACAAAAAAAAAGTTTGGGTTTCAGTATTTATTTAGGCTTTCACTATTTCACTTTCATAATATCTCAGTAATAATTAGATAACTGCCCTTGTGTCAGCACAAAGAGATTTCAGTCTACACCTTAGAAGTAATGGCGGCAGGCTCTGTTCTGGGATCTCTGCATATGAGCTGCCTGCAGTAAGCAGAGGGTGAGGGCTGAGTACGCCATGGCCGTGCTGTAGGCAGAGCGGGCTAAAGAGCCATTGTGTTGACCTTTTGTGCTGTGGAAAAGGTCCGTGCCTGTCTGCACTAATCAAAGGCCCGGGTGAGCCGCCTGCACCCATGTCCAATCGATTCCTCCTCTCAGTTCTTTTTTCCTGCCAGCTGCTTGAGATATTACACTCGGCTGTTCCACAGCAACACACCCGCAGAAATTTAATCCGGCAAACACCATCTCGAAAGCTGTGTATCATAAATGCTTTTCCAGTTTTCTTTTTCTCCCAACCTTAGATGGTTCAAACGCCCGTTTGTGTGTGTGTTTGTGTATGTGTGTGTGCTTGCCTGAATGCATGAACATCTGCGTGCTGATCTCACACAGAGAAACAGCTGACGGCCGGTAACTGCCTGGGGGTGCTGGCCATGGCGGAGGCCATGCAGTGCACGGAGCTCCACAACATGGCCAAAGCCTTTGCCCTGCAAAACTTCCCTGAGGTGGCCAGTCAGGAGGAGATCCTCAACGTCTCCAAAGATGACTTCATCAACTACCTGTCCAATGACAGCCTCAACACTAAAGCAGAGGAGCTGGTCTATGAGACGGTCATCAAGTGGATCAAGAAGGACCCCAAAAGTCGAGTACAGGTAAGAGATCCCCAAACCACGTTTTTGTCCAGGTACACATGCATGTTTTAGGAGGTTGTCTCGGTGGAATTGACGTGAATAAACCCTGCAGAAATAGCAAAGGAACAATGCAGAAGCACAGCCACAAGTGGTACCACAGACTACACATCATCCACAAAACACTATATGGACTCTATATGGACACACTTCTTAATTATTGAATTCAGGTGGCCCCTTAATAACAGTGAAGGGCAAAATTAATGCTTCAGCATACCAACACCATGCTTCTAGCTTTGTGCACACAGTTTGGGGAAGAATCTTTTCCATTCCAGCATGATAGTGTCCTATTGCACAAAGCAAGGGCCATAAAGACATGACTGGATGAACTTCAGGTTGAAGGACTTGACTGGTTTGCACAGAGCCCTGACCTCAGCCTCATCCAGCACCGTTGGGAAGGTGTTGAATGGGCACAAATTCCCCACAAGAGGTCCAAGAAGAGTGAAAGCTTTTATAGCTTCAAAGGGGAGACCAACTTCATATTAATGTTTATGTATTTGAATGCAGTATCATTAAAGCCCCTGCTGGTGTAATGGTTAGGCTTCACAATACTTTTGTCCATATAGTGTATACAGTTCAGACAAGGTGGAAAATATCTTTAAAGGGTTTAACTGTGTGGCCAAATGTGAATATGCAACGTACATGCTTAATTATGAAGGTAGCAAAAAGGGCCACTAGACGAACTACTTTTGATTCCCTAAAGCGGTGAATCTCAAAATGGGAGCTGTGCCCCATGGGGATGCTGAGGGGGCTGCAGAAAAATATGTGAGGTTTTATTTTTTATCTGGAAACATTCTTAGTATGTAATATAAATGCCTACCAATCCCAATACAGTGCCCCAATACAGAGGTATTTGTAGTGCTGTTGAACAGTGCGATGTCTTTTGAAAGGTAAGTCAGTGATAGCTATGGATAAAGAGGACAGTTTTCTTGTGGTTGGAGGCTGGGGGTGGGAGTGGGGGGTAGTAGGGGACAATAGTGGGCAAGTGAAGGGCAAGGAGGAGGAATGTTAAAAGCAATAACGGAGGCCTTGACTAAAAAAAGTCTATTGCTGCCCTAGAGAACTTTCTATGAATAATATCTTCAATAATACTGTTTTAAATAAATAATACTTTGAAAGAATATCGGCATAAATGTAAAGGTTCTGTAATAGAAATGTACCTCCAAGCCAAGAATCCAAGCCAAGTGTATTTTAAGAGTGTGCATATATAATAATGTTCACACTATGGAAAAAAGAATCCACATCATGGAAAATTGTAAAGGCAATATATTTATAGCAACAGATCACGTGAGATATGACTGTAGCGGTGCAGTGTGTGAAAGCATGACATGTCAATTCTATGCGCTGATGCTGACGTGGGCTGGTTAGGTTTTTTCATGACTCTTTCCAGAATCCTCCGCTGTCCTCCCACCTATCTCCCACTTCACTTTTCAGCTCCAGTTTCCAGTTGTCTTTCTTCTTCCTCTTCCTGTCAGAGTGTTCTCCTTCCCACTCCACATGCAGGCCAGGCATCCTGTCTAGACATATTTTATAGATTTTTCATCATATTGCAATGTCGAGGAAATGATGAAATCACTAAACAAATACACAGCAAACTTAGTTGGCTTATCCAGATAAAAGATCATGCTGAATTTACTACTTTTTATGAGGAAATTGTGATGGGCTGATTGCAATGGCAGTGCTGAAAGTGTGGTGGGGGTGTTGGTACGATGAGTCCAGAATTTCTTAACGAGCAGGTGGATGAGATTTGCATAAATACTTCTTGGCTTCTTGTGGTGTTTTAAATCCTACACTGGTTTAATTTTTCATTTGGTTCATTTGCCCCTCCCACAAGCTTCTTCCTGCATTATGTTTCATGGTGTGTTTTGTCTGCTTTGTAGCCATTGTGTGCTTCTTTTTATGTATTTTACAAAATCATGGAACCCGTGTCCCTGTTTCACCTTGAATTACTTAAACCAGTTTAAAAGAAAATGTTAAATTAAAATCAGAACAGTCCCTCACCTTCATGCATCCTTCTATCACAGTTTTTAAAGGTTTTGTTTTAAATTTAATTAAAAACAGTCCCTGTCCTTTATGCATTCTACCTTCAAAGATGATCAGAAGTGTGCCCTTAAATCACTAATCATTCTGCTGAGCAAGTAATCAGTTTAATGTCACATAGACTGTGGGAAATTAAAGCATTTTTTTGGTCCTGTGATGTCAAAATCTGTGAACGATTCCAGAAAAAAAGATCTCTAGTAATATGGGTGATGAAAAATTCAGGGTGCCATGCCTGGGGGATTTTAATAGATTACTGCAAAGCAATGCGTTTAGTGCACTTTACATGCTTCTATTCCTGCAGCGTTAAGTCTGAGAATAGCTCGTTGATTACATGGTATAATCTGCGAGTGAGAAGGGGAAGTGACTGAGGAAACGGCATGAATCAGAGTAAATCTGGGCATTAAGCTGTGAGGGCCGATCAAGGCCCAGCTGGCCATCAGCTTTACGTCCTGGCAATCAGTAAGTCAGGCTGCAGATAGGCTGATGGAGCTGCTTCAGCAAAAACGGGCCACTATATCCGATTTTGGCTAAAGGCACAGAATGCTGTAGGCCTCATCTACACTTCCTATGCCGTATAGGCACAGTCTCACTGTTACATTTTTAAAATAATTCTGCTTGCTTATGAAATATGAGAACAAAATGATGCCATAAGTACAGATATTGGAAAAAATAGGCTCAGAACTTTATGTATGAGCAGAACTTTATGTATATAACTGCAGTTTTTTCATATTTTTCTCAATTTTCACTGTAATTGAGCTTTATCCAGTTTTTGGGAAGACAAGATTGGACTCCCTATATGATACTGCCAACACTAGGAGCATGAAACCAACACTGGGAGCATGAAAACCAGCATGTGAAATCAGGCACCTAATTTCTTCACTAAAACAAAGTCATTGGATGGCTGAACACTAGCCACCTTTTCTGTTATGTCAGCTAGTCGATGCTCACACTGGCTAGAACCTAATGCTGTGTTCATAAGTCATCCTTCTCACACACTGAGTGAAAGACTAGTCTTGGCATCACCATGGATCAGACTTCTGATCTCCCAATGAAAGGATTGATGCTTAGACATTTATATAATTTAATTTTACAAACATACAAGTTATAAACAGGTCATAAACAGGTCATAGCCAAGGCTTCATCATGCCAGATTCTGGGTTCACCTCCCAGACTGGACCCATCACCTCATTTAATGATTAAATACAGTGATGATGCAACATACAGACTTTTCGAGTAACATCACCCGAATCAGAAAAATGTATTGATCCTTATGTCATTTTGTGGCTTTCATCATCATTTAATCATAATGACTTCAAAGATACACAGAGACAAGAACAATATAATATAAAATCTATATTAAATCTAAATAAAACCTATAGAATCTGTAGAAAATACTTTGTATGAATACTATACTAATTTACTCCAGACTACCACTTGTGTTAGTAGTTTTTTTACTCAGCTGTGTTACTTCACTATAGAATTAGTAGTAATAATTAGTAATAATGATTTTAGTTTGATGTGGCATCTGTCTTCATTTACCATTTTTTCTGTAAATTTCACTGCCAATTTATTAACTGGTATAAAGAAAAATGTTTACATTACTTTAGATTTAATGTTGCGATGAGAGTTGAATAACAGTTGAGTTCGAGGTGTTTTGATAGTGTTTAAAGTATTACATGGCCTCACACTATTGTGGATTTGTTCTGTCTGTATGCTCCATCAAGATCTTAAAGGTCAGCTTCTCATTTACGTTTCACTGTTTCGCAGTCTTGGCCTGGCCTCCACTTTCAACTCCTTTTCAGTTGTGTGTGGTGACAGAAGCGGTAATAAAAACCACCGACTGTTCATCTCTTGCAAAGGCTGTGATCTCATTTCAGAGCTTCCCACCGAACCAGACCACTAGAATATGCCATATAAACTAATTCATTAGGAACTGTTTAGTTTTTAGAGATCCACGTATGATAGAATGTTATGTGCTTAAGGATCATTTGATCATGGGCTTTGGTGTTTGTTTCTTTGGACTTTTTTGTACATTTTTCACCTCTACAACCCCATCGAGCTACCAAATAGTTGTCTATTCAGTGTTTCAAGACCTCAACATTACAAGTCTTGAACATGGCTTTGATTCTTACCTAGCAATAGGTCAAATGAACACATTATTTAACACAAAGACAACTAGAGACAGGTTTTCAGTTCAATTGAGGTCTAATTTTCTCCTGCGGTCTTAAGCAAACAAACAAAGAGAGAAAAAAACAAACTGTCGGATACTTTCTGGATGTTTTGCAAAAATCAATGCTGGTGCATGACCCCTCCTGCACTGAATAGTATCTTAGTTACTGAGTCAATAGTACTGTCCACAGTATTGCTGGAACAACGTTTTATGGATAGATGAGTTCTATAGTTAAAAGATAATGTTTGTAACCCTTTGAATGTGATTGGCCAGATCCAAACAGCAAAACAACTCTTTATATGAAAGTTCCTATGTTACAATTAATCAAATGAATAAAAAATGGCATCACATGAAAATGCCCATAAAGAGCAAGGATGCCCAGCTATCTTTTATTTTAGGTCTTAGAAACAATAAAAAAAAACACAAGTGGGTTTTTTAATTTGTTGAAATTTTACTTATACAGTTAGATAGATCTATGGGTTAAAAAAATACAACATGCTATGTTTAGAGATAACAATCATCATCCCAACTGTAAAGCATGGTTACGGGAGTATTACTATGTGTAGTTTCTCATGAAAATGGATTATGTAATGTTTTAGAATCCATTCATGCAGTGTCTTAGTTTTTGTAATAATTCTGTAGTTTAATGTGAGATGTGCTTTTTATATGCTTGTCATTGTAGTCTACTTGAAAGGGTATTATACAAAATGCTTTGTGGTTTGGATTAGAATATCTGTATATTACAGGAATGGGAGGTGTGTCTTATCTGTATTTACTCCTGAATGGCGGACATGTGACAGTGGCTGTTTGGAGTGCATTGAGCATAGCTGTGAAACTAGATCATCTGGCTTGAAAAGTAAGCAACAAAGACTGATGCAGTGACCTGTTGTTTATTTGGCCTGGGATGGCCTCTGCTGAGCAACAGTCTGGAGAAGAAATCAATCTGAATTCAGGTGAAAATGTGCTCTGATACTTCACTCCCCTCCCATGAGAAATCCAGTACAGCACTGAGGCAGAACTCAAAGAAAAAGGTTCTTGTTTATTCACACACTCTCACGTTCTCCCACCTCTACCGTCCCTCAGTTTTGTTTTTATATTTGTTCAGCATCTTCTTCATTTATTTCGAATATCATTCCATTTCCCAGTGGTTTGGCACACCAGTTAAAGCCAAAAATGTTCACACTATTGAATATCTTGTGTTCTTTGTTTGGCTTTGTGAAAAACGTAGATGAATGTACTGTGGATTGCATTATAATAAGAGGGTTCCAAGTATGGACTATTACACAGATTTATATGAGTATAAATAATACTTGGTTGGGGAGAAGTCAGGAGAATACCAATTCATTATGTTCAGGATTATACAGTTTATGTGCAATGTCGGCCTTTATTCTGCATGCTTCCCAAAATGAAATGTTATTGTTTGCGAATCTTTTTCATTGGCATTTGTAAGATACTCTGCTTTTCGAATTGCGTTACATTTATTACCTTTCATGTGTGGGTGTGTGTCTGTGTGTGTGTGTGTGTGTGTGTGTGTGTGTGTGTGTGTGTGTGTGTGTGTGTCTGTGTGTATGTGTGTGTGTTTTTGTGCCTATATGTGTATGTATCAT
>JBBKCR010000001.1:26341413-26356476 GCA_037577295.1 Ladigesia roloffi
TGTGTTTGTGTGTGGGTGTGTGTTTGTGTGTGTGTGTGTGTGTGTGTGTGTGTGTGTGTGTGTGTGTGTGTGTGTGTCTGTGTGTCTGTGTGTGTGTTTTTGTGAATATATGTTTATGTATAATAGGGTGAGCTTTCCCATTTACACTCCCATAATGCTCAGGGTTTTGGTGAACTGGGTTATTATCTACTTAGATTAACAACCAGCTTGATCATTTGATCTACATGTACATTATGATCTGAGAGATAGATGGCCTTCGCCTCATGTTGACCATTACTATCAGATGGTAAGGTAGAACTGTGTGTGGACTATTTCAGTCCAGACAATTCTTATAGGGAAACTCAACTTCAAAAGCAGCCTGTTTTGAATTTGTTGTTGTTGTCATATTACATTCAGCCTGAAATTTAGACTGACTCAAATTTAAATTAATTTAATGAGGGTCTCAGCCCGGACTGCAAATTGGAAGAGACATAGTACAGAACAGACAATCAGAATAGAGTTCATGTATATAACAAATATAGTGTATTTAAAGGAAATAAATAAGGTAAAATGAACCATTTTGGTGTCTACCTTTGTTTATAAACCTACAGAAACGTTCCCTAAATCTTGTCTCATAGATGCATTGTCACTTCCTGAAGCTTAATATTAATTGTATATATTGTAATTCTATTTGACTGGTAGCTTATGCACACATAATTGTATATTTAATTGATTTAACTGTTGCTGTAGCTGTGTGCCAAAATAATGCTGTTGCTTGGATACACAGAATAGCTAAAACTCTGGAACATAAACCAGTTTCCCTGGTTTTGTGCAGGAGATATGTCAGTTATCTGTCTTACAGATGTGGGTATGGTTTAAGTATTTGGCCTGAATGCAGCTTGATGGTAAATTGTAGGTGACAGGCCGTAGCTGAAGCTGGTCTAACACGCTGCTGGCCAGACGTATATCTTCATAATTGTCTCTTTTACTCTCTGACTGATGGCAGCCAGTGGCAGGGAATGAGCTTAGAGCTCCGTTAGAATGCAGAAAGCTCTTCCTAACCCAATGGCTTTTCATTCGCAGAGCAGCGGCAGCGGCAGCCACTTAGCAGCTTTGTCACACACTTTTTCAGAGTCATGTTTACGGGTTATGGTGAACATCCTCCTCTCCGTCTGTTGCCACACTATTGATTCGGCTCTGTCCCCTCCTCTCAGTGTAGCGGCCATCGTCAGCTCTTGAGACACTCAACACTGAGCCCCCCACCCCCGTTCTCACCCTGGTTTACGACAAGATGCAATCAAGGAATGCAGCAATCGAGCCGGCTTTAACGGGTCGTTTTTCACAGTGAAGCGCAGACTGCTGCTGCTGCAGCTGTTTAATATGAATCCCCCATATCATAGCTCGCAGGCATTAGAGTGCTGACACTGCCCAGTGTGATGGTACTGTCTTCTCTGCTGTGCTTGAATACACATCTCCATTTATTCCATAGAGAGGAAAGTGTTCCGGAGACATTTTTAATCTGTCTTCTTTTCAGCACACCTGTGCGCCCCATCAGTCAAAGTGGATAAGCTGTAGCGTCTAACTCCTCATGACACATACACTTGTAAAACACACTCACCCATACCCATCACTGCATGTGTATGAGTGTGTGTATGTATGGTTGTGTGTGTGTGTTTGTTCACATCTTTCCATATATTTCAAACGCAAAAAGTGTGTGTGTGGGTGTGTGTTCGTTTTCATATATTATCAGGACAAAAAATAGTCACCTGGGACTTTCTTTCTATTCGAATTTTACTTGTTATGCTTTTATTGCTAGCTACTTTAATGAAAACTTTAATGAAAATAATAAATAAGGATCACTGCAAATTGTAAGTGCAAAGGCATGTATTTGCATTTGACCTGTGGTGTCTGGGAAACGTTAGAATACTGCATGTGCACGTTAGCCCCTTGCTATAGTGCTTCCTTGTGGCCAGTATGCCTGCCTGTGGGAAACACCAAGTATTTATATTTTTATATTTATACAACATTTCTGAACCACTGAGACATTTCTGCTGATGGGGAAATGCGAAGAATTTTCCTCAGCCTGCATGTCGCACTCTGGGATACCCTCAAATAAAATAGTAAGGAATTTTCTAGCCCTAATGGCTTAAACATGTTTTAAAGCACTTTCAAAGCATCAAGCTTCTTGTCCTGTCATTGCTGATGTCTGATCACATCACTCTGTCCCCCGGCTTAGTGTGTGTGTGTGTGTGTGTGTGTGTGTGTTTGTTTTTAATTTTGTACATTTTTAGGAGAAAAATCCTTGTTTATGCCACATGTGTATATGAGTTTATAGCCATAATACCCCCAAAAAAACGCAGTGAAAGGACTTTGACAGCACTGGTCAAATTAATTGTTTCTTCTGCAGGGAACATTTTGTGCACATTTTTTTTTGACATGTTAGGAAGACAAAATATGGTCCTTTATCCAAGACCACATTATTTGTGTTGTTTTGTTCGGTTTCTTTAATTGTATTTTATTGCATTAAAATGTGACATGTGTTCTTTGTGGAGGATGTGCTTGTTTTCAGTTTGAAAATGAACAAAACATGTCATTTGACAAGATTTTGCATACAACTTTGAATGTGCATTTATCCTCTTTTGTAGAAAATGCAAAAATGTAGTGTGAGCATAAATGCATAAACATGTGCATGTGTTCGTATGTGTGTGTGTGCCTCATTTGATTCCGAATGGTCTCTTTTCTTCCTCCGCTCTTTTGGGTAAGCCTGCCCCGCAGCAGAAGAAAACATATATACGGAGGCCTGAGTGAATTTTCACTTTCCATTATGTTCACTTCTCAGATTTGTTTAGCGAGCGCACACGGCTCCATGATTTATGGCTTAGATAGATAAATTTTATATCTACAAGCTGTGGTATAAGCATCACAAATTTGATTCTGGCTTGTTGTGTCTTGCCCTGGGGATTAAAATTTGTTATGTGACTTGAAGATAATAATGAGAACACAGCAAGCATGCCTGGCCATGAAATAAAATATTAGAGCAGTTTATTGTACTGTCAGGAATGCGTTGCTGAAATAAAATACATGAGCCGCTCATTAAAGAGCTGGTTCGTGGTTCTCCAGATGACTGAAATAATTGGTCTGTCACTGATTTTCTTGAAGTGCACCATGGGTCTGGTAACACCACACAAGAGCAACCTTTCGATGGAATAACTGTAACTGCATTCGGTGAGCACGGCAGAGAAAAAAATATGTCACGGCAATTAGAGTGCATAATATTCCACAAACTTAATGTAAAAGCTTTCAATCATTCAATGCATTCAGTGATTAAAAAAGACACTGGCATCCAAACATGAGACTTTATATTTTACAAATACAAAATTTTATTTTTCAAGGCATTATAGAAAAGAGCATTTAACGCATTGTGTAATATATCTCTGTCATGCAATGCCCATATATATAATTGTTCAGGCAGAGATGTGTTCACCATAAAACTAACATTATGTGTCCAAAAGTATCCAGACACACTTATGTTCTCTTAGTGTTGTTAATTGAGTGCTGAATTGTGCCTATCTATAGGAAAGCACTGTAATGTAATGGGAAGTGGCACGTGGGCACCATGCCCAGTACCAAATGTCAGCTAGAGGTATATAAAGGCCCCTACCTTTGGGCTTTGGAACAGTTTAACTGGGCCTTCTGGAGTGATGGAGCTCCATCCAGTAACTTTGAATTTATTTGGAGTGGTGTTTATGATGCAGAACCTAATTAACCAGAGTCGGTTTCCCTAATCATTAAATTCACTTTCTACCCAGACTAGATGAGCTACATTAGGAGAGATATTGGAATGTAATGAATATGCAAAAAACATTGTATATTTTTCAAATATAAAAATCCTCTAAATTCAACTAAGAAATCAATGAATGGTTCACTGATAACGTAGCATGAGGAGCTCTAGTCCTCTGGCTGCTGGTAAGCTTTAATTACAAATTTTCTGTAACTTTTTTTACAGACTGAAATAGGAATTTGGGATGGCTTGGTATTGAAATATTGTAACCCTGAATAGATGATAACAAAACATGTCAAATTAAAGTGCAATGTGTCTTTCTTTGAAGCTCCCCTCCAGGAAATCTGCAGACATATGTCATCAATATCCTATAGTATCCTGCAGCTCTAATAATCATAAGGAAATCTAATTAAACATTCTGGTAGACTTGACAGTGTGTGAGTGTTATCTGTTGATATATAAGATATTTTGATTTGTCTACAGTTGTATTTTAATATAATGTTATATAATATAAGGTAATATATTATAATATATGCCAAACACCCAGCCTGGAAAGGGAAGCACTACCTCATTATTTCTCTTGTGACTGAATCCAATCACATTCTCAAAGGTGTGAAGCCCTCCCAGCAGAGCAGTGTTACTGAAGCAAATGAGGACAACCTCCCTATTAATACACTTGACTTCAGTAGAAACAACGGGTGAGAAAGCGACTAGTGTCTATATATTGTGTTTATGGTTAGCTTAACTTGTGTTAGCTCAAAACAGACTTTAAATAAATGACAGCATTGGTGGTTGAAGGTTGTTGCAGTTGCAAACAAATGTTTTTTTAAAGACATGAAAGGTGGTCTATATGGATATTGGTGGAATTATCTTTAAATAAAAGAAAGATTTTAGCTCCATGTGCAGCTGTGGATTGGGATATTCATAATGGAGAACCGTGAGCTAATAGCATTCTCAGAATGCCTGTAGAGTGTGTTGGCACGTATACAGCAAATGTCTGGAAATGTGTGGAAGCTGACTATTGAAATCTAATAGTAAACAGATTGAAAAGATAACTCAGCAATCAACACATCTCTAACATGTAGGTATAGCCTTCTGGCAATCAACAGGATATTTCCCACAGACTTTCCTTATTTTTCACAGAAGCGAGAAGGCGCCCGTATACTTAGATTATCAGTGTGGTCGGCCTTGTTACTTACACTTGAACTTCATTAAGCTCAGTTCAGGCGGTT
The DNA here is from genome assembly GCA_037577295.1 of Ladigesia roloffi. NCBI lineage: Eukaryota > Metazoa > Chordata > Actinopteri > Characiformes > Alestidae > Ladigesia > Ladigesia roloffi. Next base: position 26,346,406 of record JBBKCR010000001.1, read on the forward strand.
TTGAGACAGTGAAAGAAATTCAGTGAATCATAGCCCACATTCAGCTTCTGACCCTGAATAAAGCAGATATTTTGCTGCAGCAGCTACAACATGGAACCTCCAAATCTCTATCACATGTATGGCACTGTAGTCCAGCTCCCTCGTGCTGTGACATTATTGCAGATAAGTTCAGCCAAACCAGAAGCGGAGCTGCATTCTGATTCCTAGATCATACAGTCGATAGGCCTTGATTGTCTGGGCAGAGGAGAGAATGGTTGTAATCCAGAGAGGACTGCCTTCAGGTCCAAATGCCTGCAGATTTTGTTAAAAAAAAATTTTTGTTGTTGTTGTATCCATTTTTTTCTGTAAAATCCCCTACACTCACATGGAGGCCAGTGAATGATGGAGACCTCCCTTATTGAAATGCCAGATAGATAAACTATCTGAATATGATGGTGCAGATCTTCCCAGATCATCTCTCACCTGGGAGTACATGGAAATGCCACCAGCACACCCACGTCCCTGACCTTTATAGTTCCTGAATTAGGCCGGTCTCTGGCACGTCTGAATGAGAATATGTGTTGAAGACCAATTTCTACGTTGGAGTTATTTCCGTGCCACTCCTCTGGCAGGCCTGTATTGTGTCTTATAATGTGCTCGCTTGCATTTGCTTTTGAAATGTGTCACTGGCGAGAGTGGGAAGAAAAAAAGAGAAAGAAGGAAAGAAAGAAAAAAAACATTTAAAAACCACACCAGCTGTTGCCCGTGTCTCATTGTGTTTACAAGTTTCCCCTGATGTGGACGCAGGCCTCAGTGGAGATATAGCAGGAACAAGGAGCTATTCAGTCACAGAATTGTTCACCATGGCAACCTCCCTCCCTCCATAGAGCAGTAAAAGGGACTTTTGGAAACGCTCACCTGTACACCAAGCTGTTCCGCCCGCTTATTATCACCCGGCTGCTGCCGTATAAAAAGATGCCAGGCCGTGAAGGCATTTTTGATTACTGGGTAATTGGTGCTGAAGTTTATTATGTGGGTTTAACGGCAAGCTTAGACCTACTGAGGGTTTTTTTTTTTTTAGCCATTGTGCTGTCACCGCGAGCAATCCGTTTTGAGGACATAATCAATTTCAAAAAGATTTAGATGCATAGTCAGGGACAAACAAAATGCCTTCAGTTCTTTCTGGGATCCCTTTGCTGGATTTTGTGGTTTCCTTTACTAAGATATGTAATAGGTGCTGTGTATATCTAATGTATATATAATGTTACTTTATCAGATTGAATGGTGTAAAATCTTTGAATGATTTTAAATTATTATCATGTGTAATTGTGTATCATTTATAATGTGTTCTTATTTTGTGGTGTTTTTGCTTTGGTTTGGTTAGTAAATTCCGTCTATCTGTATGTCTATTTTTACAAAACTGGTTCTAAATCTTATTGACTAAGCCACGATGCTTCAGTATTCAGTATACACACATGATGGCACACATCAACTGAATTCATGCGTTAGTGTGTCCCTGGAATATTCTTTGATTGGCATCAACATATATTGCTTGGCAGTGATAGCTTGCTGTTCAACTACATTGCTTGGAGGGCGAGTGGTTTGTGGACCTGTCTATCTCTGTATCTGTGTATTTTCCATTGGGTTTCTGTTTCATGACTTATTTCTTTTGCAGCATATATCGGAGCTGCTGGCTGTGGTTCGCCTTCCCTTCATCCACCCCAGCTATCTGCTGAATGTGGTAGACAACGAGGAGCTCATCAAGTCCTCAGAGCCTTGCAGAGATCTGGTTAATGAGGCCAAGCGCTACCACATGTTGCCCCATGCCCGACAAGAGATGCAGACGCCCCGAACTCGGCCGCGGCTCTCTGCAGGTACACGCTCCAGCTCATCTCACAATAACATCACGCACCATCAATGTGTGAACTGTGTAATTACACTAGACGCCATCTGTCATGATCCTTTGTCACTCTTCTAGTTATCCCTGGATGGTTTATGTAAGATATAACATACCTCCCACTAGCATTCACTGGAAGGTGTTCGCTTTTTTCAAATCCCCATTCTTGATGCTTCAGTCTACTGCACCTGATCCCCCAATAGCAGCGTGGAGCATGCAGAGCAGAAGGATCCCCTTCATCTCCAGTTACAGCACCTCCATGCTAATGCAGTTAAACATGTTCCCTGGAATCCAGCCACAGCAGTGTCATATCTTTGCCAAAGAGAGTGTCAACAGTGGGTGTCACAGCACCTGCGCTGCTTATTACTGAGCTTTAGCCACTCTGCAAATTTCACTGATGTGTACCTAAGAAAAGCTCTGCTGTGTGAAGCTATTAGTTCAAGGTTTTCCATTCTGAATGTCCCAGTCTGCAGCTGCTCGTGGAACTAAAGTCTTTCCATTATATAAAGATAACTCCACCAATATCCATATAGACCACCTCCATTGTTCAGGTCCAATAGAATATATCTGTACTTCTATATCTTTATGAGAATGTCTTTAGTGATGGATGTGTGGCAACCCCAAGGTCTTTATTCTGCTCAATCTTCTCTCAGAGACTCTGCCTTAACACAAGACATATATCAGTAGTTGGCAATAATTTGCTATGAAGCTAATAGAGCTGGAATCTAAAATGATCTTGCCTGTGTTGAGTCGTGACATCAGATAAACTTGCTTGGGTTGTTTCTGATACTGTACAGCACCGTATAATCTATAAAAACTGGCAACAGTCAAAATCTTATTCATGATACTGTTTTTAGTTATGCAGGGTTAAGTATAAGTATATCATACATGTCAGAAAGGACTAAAAATATCTTTGCTATTCACATACACTTGTGGGTGAATTTATATTCATCGTGCTTCATGTAAAGTCTAGTGGTGATGGGATGAGGAAATTCCCGTTCAATATGTGTTTATCAAAACATACATATAGGCTCAGTGCTTACTCCCAAGTGCTTTTCTAACCACTGCTTAATCCACTCTAATCAGCAAGAAGTGCCGGCTGGCCCGGGCCCCCTGCTGTCTGTCTCTAATACCTGTCTGGTTGCGTTTCTCAGTGGGAGAGACCTATGCGCAGCATGACTTTTCGCACAGCAGGGGCTCAGGAACCTGGAGAAAGGGCATGAGTCCCAGTCCCTGATTGCAGCATCGCTGGATTAGTAAGCCGCAAGTGAATGCTGGGCCAGATTAGCACTGCGCTTGTCTCCGTATGCTGAAGTCCCGCAGGATCTGAGTGCACAGCCGCTGCATTGAGCTGCTGCAGGAGGGGGCTTTAGGTGCTTGGAACCTCTGCTTAAAACTATTGTTATGGCAGTGAACTGATGGCTATAACGAAATATATAATGAAATATTTCAATAAGAACTCATTTGAAAACACCTAGATGTGAATAGAACAAACTTTTTTCTTTAGTATATGTAACTTCTGTAACTGTTGTTTTGCTGTTACTAATATATATTATTTCTGCTCTTTTTTATTTTAACTTACTTACTGGCAATAATTGACATTTGGCAGCATCAGCATTTTGTTCATGTAAAATATCCAAGAATAAGTCACACATATGAATCTAGAAAATGGACTATTGCTTTTTTTTGGTGTAGCTGACGCCTGGCAGAGGCGCCTGGCTCCCTGGCAAAGCTGTCACACAGTGTTTGATTGATGGGGTGGCAGGTCCCCGGTGGTACTGAGGTGTCAGGAATGGACTACACTTGCAGATGTGGGGCCAGAGTTTCTCTGCCCTCGAGGCAGTGTGCCCCCCCAGGAAAGAGGGCCCCCACAAGCAGGCGGGTCACACAGTACACACAGTAGTGGAGCTGATCTATGCTAAGCGTTTGAAGACAGGGGCGCTGTGCAAGCAGATGGCCATTCCAGTCACGCAAACTGTTTGGTCTGCTATTCTCAGCCTATGTAGTAAACTAGCGTCCTGTGATACACAAAACTTTACAAATCGAATCACTCCAAGCTTGTGCGCCTTTTAATGAAAAATTAATGATGGAAAAAGTAATGCAGCAACTCTCAGGGTCTCCCATGGGTCGTCTTGTTTTTTTGCATCCCGCAAATCTGGTTTACGTTCTCAAATTTTTCAACTTTTTTTTTTTTTTCACTGTAAGTAGGGAACATTGACGTTTCATTTTCTCTCGCCGCACATGGCTGATCTTCTCTACCCCAGCCTTCTGCTTTTGGAGGAGGAATTTATGTCATGAATTTTAATCCCAGCGCTTGGAGATAAAAATCTTGTTGGCCAGTCAAACAAACTGACTGAGCCTAAAGCCCACAGACAAGAATCTCTTTTTCTTCCCTACAAAAGTGAATCCTCTACTTTATCATTCCCTAAATAAATATATTTGTCGGGAAAGCTTTGTCTGCACAGGCCAGGGGAATAGGTTCGCGCATCTTCATGTCAGTTCTGTGCGTTCTCTAAGCTTCCTCTGTATTCCAGGCTTGAAAACTTTTTCTGCCAAGGCTGTCGGTGACATCCTTTTCTTTATTAATTTCAAACATTACGTTTTCCCCAAGAGCTTTATAACATCTTTCTTTGATTGTGTTTGTTGCTTGATTTCTTTTTTGCTGTTTGTTCTCCCCGAATGTCAACAAATGTAAAAGGCTCAAAGTGTTACAAAAGCCACATGAACCAACTGGCATGTAGAGTTTATGCCCTGTCCAGCAAATTTTGGGAAATATTTAACAAAAGGTGTAACAAAAATGTATGAACCTTTTAAGTTATGTAAAGTGTAATTTTGTCATTTCATCATCTGGCTTAAGGCCTCCCTGTTCCACTCCAAATGTCACTGAAAAAAGCTGTGATTCGGTTTCTGGTCCCTTTTTTACTTTTTTTTTTTGTTGCCGTGGCTGTCCCTGCAGGGGTTGCCGAGGTGATAGTGCTGGTGGGAGGGCGACAGGTCATTGGGATGAACCAGCGCTCGCTGACAGCCGTTACTTGCTTCAACCCCCAGAACAACAAGTGGTACCCCCTGGCCAGCCTCCCTTTCTACGACCGCGAGTTCTTCTCTGTCATTTCAGCGGGAGATAATATCTACCTGTCAGGTAATCAAACTGTCTGCATGTCACTTGCAAGTTTGGAAGCCTCCCACAGGTGTGCGCTTTTATATTTAGTGCAGGTTGGCGGGATGTCATGGGGGCAGCATTTCCGCTGCTGATTTTTCACGGTTTCCCTGGCAGAGTCATTGGGAGACACCTGTGCATTCATGAGTTTTCTGATGGAAGCGTCTGCTCTTCAATCTTTAACCCGTAAAAGTCAAGCCTGTTATATATTAGAGTAGTTCTTTCTCGCTTATTCTTCGTATAAACAGAAGCAGAAAAGCATCTAATGTATCCTCAGTCAATACTACATTTGACATTAGAATTGGAAAAATGAAATTTATTTGTCATTGTCCCTTTGCTGAGAGGAAAGATCTTACATTTTGCTCAGATTGCAGCCTTGCCATAGACAGTTAATGTAAATATATTTAAATTGTAAAATGTATCCATAATTGTGTAAGTAAATTTATAAATACTGTTTTAAATTTGATATTCCTCTTGCAATACTTGCTGCATCCACCAAGTGAAGGGAACAACTCGGAAGAATCCTGCAGTGAGAACAGCAACTGCAGTATTTTAGGCTTAAAGGTGTGAGAAGAAACCAAGGTGCAAAGAAGCATTTACTTTAATTTGCTTATTGTAAATAAACACTGTCCTGTTCATCCTGAGGTATATTTCTCAGAGCTTTGCATTAAACTCTGGCCCTAGGAAATTAAAAGACAGACCTTTGTCTGGATTACTTTAATGTTAGCTTGAGGATTGTCTAGCATCTGTTGTTAAAATCTCCTGCTTTGTCATGAAAATCTCTTGCTTAAACAGCTAAAATATTTCCCAGAATTGATTAATGTCATAGACCACTTTGCCTTAAATTAATGTTCATATTATATCTCTTCTGCACCAGACATCTGCATTATTGTGTGAGTCTGCATTTTGCTCTATGATACTGAACTTTTCTGACCATTAGCAAAAGTGCAGTGCTACCAGGTGGTCTGTCCTGAAGATTTGTTGAAGATATCAATAATAGAGTTTAAATGGATTGTGTAGCAAAGTGGCACTTCTTGGCAATATAGACATTTTCTATTTGGCCTTTGATAGCAAAATATGAATATAAATAATGGTCATGATTCAGAGTTTTTTTTAAGAATCAGTATGCATCACTGCTAAATCAGACCCCCAACTGGCTTTCCGGGAACAAATACCATTTCTAGTTTCCTGCCATCTAGAGTCCAGCTGGAATTTGGGCTGTGTTATTTGTCTGTAGCCGGAACACAACTGTCCGCTGTTTTATTTGAAAGGACAGACAGTAGGGTTTTCGGTCTCCTGCTGTCCAGACGTGTGTAAGCCATCAGACACGTGTTTAAAGTCTGGCACTTGGGGGTGGGGGGTTGGGGGAGGGGTGAAGGGTTGGGGGGGTGTATGTTGAAAGACCCAGTAACTGCATAGCTGGTGCCTTAAACACATATGGGGCAAGTAAACCTTACTATCTTTGGTGTCTGCCGTCATATTAGGGAGATGCTGTATCTGCTAGATTTTAATTAGCTGCTACTAAATTAGGAGCGCAGTTGAAATACTAGGGCTTGGACAATTAGTCAACAAAATCAATTAGTTGTGGAAAAAATTGCACTCTGATGTGCCATTTCTGTCTCTGTAATGAACCTGTAATACATCCATTTTGTTCCAGCAGATTTGGAGTATACCTGTGGAAGAAGCATCTGGCACTAAGTGGCTTGTATTTTAATATGCCAAAAAAAACTATTAGGTTATTTTACAAATGCACTCTTTTGTAGCAAATGTTACAAGGTTGGACAAGCTTTAGAGAGCTTTACTGATGTTCTTGATATTAATGTTGCTTTACCAGGCTGGATTATTTATTCGTAGCTAAGGAAAACTTGTGTTCTGATAGTGGGACCTTTCACACACTTACCATACGGAGTAAATATCATGTCAAATTAATTGCACACTCTAAATGAGAAATTTCAATTAGATGGAATGGGATGTTCTGCAAAGCTTGTCTTGGTTGCTATGAAAGACATAATTTGTTTGCATAACACGGATAGGTCAACTGGCTGTTATACAGGCACTTTTAATAACTGTAGTCCTGTAGTGAAGGCCAAGTGAAGGGCAGTAATAATAGCTGATTGGATTATGTACTGGAGGAAAGAAGAATTAATTGGTCTAAAAAAATAAAAGACATTAAACTAGACAATAAATATATGTTTCCTTCCTTGTTGGAAGTCAGAGTGGCTTAATATTGAAGTGTGATTTTCATGCTCAGGTCCTTTGCGGAGTTGTATTGGAGCAGGTGTGTAGAGGCAGACTGGCTGCTTTCAGAGCTGGGGTCTTGGAGGAGGGTGTAAATGGAGACTTGAGCAGTCATTTGTGTTGGGGCTTTGCACCTTCTTCAGGTGGAATGGAGTCAGGAGTCATGCTGGCAGATGTGTGGTGCTACATGTCCCTGCTGGATAATTGGAACCTGGTGTCTCGAATGACAGTCCCCCGCTGCCGGCACAACAGCGTGGTGTATGATGGCAAGCTGTACACCATCGGAGGACTTGGGGTTGCAGGGAATCTGGATAATGTAGAAAGGTACGTTGGCTGGACATGTACATCCTCACCCACACAAACACGCACTTAACTTGCATCTAAATTATACATTCCACCAGAAGCCATTATGCATTCCAGACAAGCGAACGGTCAGCTTTTTCTGTGCTGGGAGCCGATCTGATAATTAGATCTCCTCTGGGACAATGTAGGAGTATTTCTGTGGTAGGTGACTGGTGCAAAAGCATCGCACAGATCGGATCAGGTTTCATTCAACACCACTGCTCAGATCGTTGCTCTAATGAACTGGAGCAGCATCTCCCAATCTACTCATTTGCCTCAATTAACTCTGTAGTTCTGAGGGATAAAACACTCAGTAAGCAAAAAAATGAACCCGTGGTTCATTTTTTGTATATTTTCTTAGTAAATAAACACATTTTATACAGGGACCAATCCAAAATATGCCAAATTATCTGCATTTCACTGTATTATACAGTATTTAAATAGTTAACATTTAAAATGTGTCCTATCTTTCACAAATGTTTACCATTTTATTCATTTTTTCCCCTTATTTGTTCCACAAATAGACTGTCATTGCATTGCCATGTGCAGAAGAATGTTTTCTGTAAAGAATGTGGATGTTTTTCACTTACATGAACAAATCATAATTAGACCCACATTTTTGCATTCGACTACATACGATTATGATTTCATATTACGATTTTATATTATGCTGTCATGCCTGTGGCTAAAATTTGCCAGAAGTGTATTGCACTTATTTCCATTTTTGTTTATTTTCCCCGTTGAAGGGACAGACGTGATAAAAATAACCGTATATTCCTATAAGCTACGTCACTCATTTCATTTAATGAAAAACACTGTGTTGATGCTTCAGGCCTTTGGATTCTATTTGCATCTTCCATGCATTCTCTTTTCTCACAAAGAAGAAGCTACAATTGACTGGCCTTGTCTACAGTCGAAACCAGGCTTGTATATTGCCCACTGAGTGTCTAGCCTCCTGTGGATTTGCATGAGTCACTAGTTAATTGACAGAGTATTGTGGGAATCATTGTTTACAGAGCAGTGGTTGGCTTGCTACTCAAGGCTGTTGGAAAAAAAAGCCTGGCCTCTCTGACTGAGCCCTAATTTGTGGCCTACCATCCATCTTGCCTTCAGTTTCATGCTCCTAACCATGAAATCTCCTCCGTTCAGAATTATGTCCTCAATCAGTCTCTTTCTCAAGGCCGCTACTGGGCCACTCATAGGAGGGGCTCTATTTCTAATCAATCACAAGCCAGTCTTTCTCTCTCTCTCTCTCTCTCTCTCTCTCTCTCTCTTTCTCTCATTCACCCTAATTATGTAATGATTCAGGTTTTCCACTACAGCAAATCACCCACGTTAATACATCTGTACAGAGCATGCTTGGAGTGCTATTTTTGAGACACAGACATGTAGACTAAAACACCCTAGAGTGTTGCAAAAAAGTGCTTCAGAAAAAGAAAAGCCTCATCACAAGGCATAGTTGGCATCCCTTGAGTGCTGCACTCATCACAGTGGCTGAGTGTGTGTCAGCTGCAAGACTTCTAACCTTTTACCATTTTGAAATACCACACCCCTAGTGGCAAGCCTTGCCATGGGAGAGGAAGAATTGTGATTATGCCAAGGATGTACCCTACTCAAGTGTTATTACCCGCACTTACAATTTAATTGGTATTTGATGATGGATTCTGGTCACAAAGCCATACTCTCTCGCCCGTACTCAGCAGCCATTCAGCTTAGCCAGCTCAGAAAAGAAGCCAAGTCTGGCTAGGAGAGTTAATTCACTCTGCATGTATTCCAATCATGACATCAACACTGTCGCGACACTCTTCGCCCCTCCGAAAGGTGACCACCGGCCACAAATGCACGGCTGTGAGCTTTACAGTAAAGTGCCATTCAGCCTAATGAAACACAAGTCAGTTTTTGTCAAAATACCCACATTTAGATTGCATTATTCATTTGACATGATATTTATTTAGCGTGAATGTAAAAGGGCAAACCCTTAGGGTGGTGTAAGATTGGAAATTTGGTATTTTAAAATACAGTTTTCTTTTCGTTTCAAGGCTCACAGTCCTGTGTTCGGTTTCTCCTACTTGATGTTCATATTTTAAAAAATCACTGACCTTTAAATTGCGGTGTAATTGCCCCTTTCTCCATAATTTAAGAATTAAACGTTTGGTTTAAAGCAATAAATCAGTAAGCCACTAATTCAAAAAATCCTCAGGAATGTCAAAACATCTTCTGGACAACTCTTAGGGTCTAAAGAGTGAAACAAAGCAAAACAATTATATAATTAATCATCAACATACTTAGTAGATTCCTTGATTATCAATATTATCCGTGCTGACAGCCCTATATTTTACCCTCAGTTCTCCAATATAAGATTTGAGAGAACCTAGCTGTTTTGGTTGGGGGGGGGGGGGGGGGGGGGGGGGGGGGGGGGGGGGGGGGGGGGGGGGGGGGGGGGGGGGGGGGGGGGGGG
>JBBKCR010000001.1:26358383-26383351 GCA_037577295.1 Ladigesia roloffi
GGACGTGATTTCTGATTATTTGTGCAGGTCATCCTCCTCTTCCTCCTCTTCCTCCTGTTCTCCCATGCCTGGCTGGATTTCAAGGTGCCCTCCTTTCTCCCAGACAGACAGAAAGTCTCTTTCTCTCCCTTTCTATCTCTCTCTGTTTCTCTCTCTCTTTCTCTCTGTCTCTCTCTCCCTCTCACTGTTATTCTCTCTCTGTCTCTCTCTGTTTCACTCATTCTCTCACTCTCCCATTCTCTTACACTCCCTCATTCTCTCTTTCTTTCCCATTAGTTTGTTTATTGGAGTTTTTGCGTAGCAACCTTGGCCTAGTTTGTGTTACAGCCCATGCCTCTGCTAATGTGAAGGTGGTCAGTTTGAGTAGATAACTAAGTGCCTAGTGCCGCTACTTCTCTGAGACATGATTACTGAATGAGCTGTGTCGTTGCTTTTTCCTGTTTCTTATTACTATTTTTTTTTTCTGATATTGCAGATGGCCATGTTGCAAAGAAGATAAGGAGAGTCGTAGCTTTTCACAATAGTGTACAGTATTAAATACTAACTAAGTATAATTTCTGGAAAACTGCATCAGACATATACCTTTTTTAACACTTTTTTGCCTAAATCTTAGGAACCAGGCCCAAGCTCACTCCTTATAATGCTGGCTCTCAGACTTCAGTATTTATACCATTTTCAGGCAAAAGAGCTACAATCTGTTCCTCTACTGATGGATGGACAGAACTGCACCCTAATAAATATGCTGAAGGCACCACGGGTCAGAAGGACACTCTACCCACAATCTGTGTGAGCTTTAAACAATTGCTTGGAAAGGAAAAGCCTGAAAACTGCTCTTCATATCAAAAAAATCCACTTTGATGAACATAAAGCTAAGTATGGCAAAATAGACCCAAAGCATTAGCAAATGGCTTTTTCATGTCAACACAAGCTTGGCAGTAGTTCTGTGACAAATATTACATAATTGCCAGATTGCATTTATTTAAACTGTTATTTAAACGGCCATTTTCCTCAGTACATTGCAGTAAGGAGAATGTGAACTTGTTGTATCTTAATCTGTTGAGGGAGGTCCATGTAAATAACAGAAAGCATAAAACATATTTATGAAGACACTTCACAGGTCTTATGAAAATGACCAAACTTGGTGCCGTTACTCATTTCAGGGCAGTGGTGTGTGATGTCCATTTGTTGTTGTTTTTTTTTTTATTTTTATTTGGATTTGCTTCTCGTATGGCCACATTATGTTTAAAGACAGTCAAATTTTTATCAGTACTATATGGCAATTAAGAATCAGCAAAAAATAGCGACTGTTATGGACCCAAATGCAGAACCCAAAAGAAAGGTGGTTTAATAAAGGTCACAGTTCTCAGAGTTCAATATCAGAATAGCAGTTTTCAGAGATCTAAAAACCAGTAAATCCAAAGTAAATAAATAAAATTCGAATCCACAGGCCAAGAAGGGAAATCCAGAAACCAGAAACACGGGTCAGAAAGCTTAGGAAGGTCAAATAAAATGTTCCGGAATTAGACGAGGCTGAGGATACTTCGCACAGGTAGGCCGTCCTGAAGGTCTAATTATAATACCTGAGCCTGGTACTCAGGTGGTCCTGATCTCTGCCATCTGGGCCTGTGTGAAATTCCAGAGTGGAGATCTGGGGAGGTCTGCTGGCCAGTGCCTGACTGGGGCTCCACTTCTGATTCCGTACCAGGCCTTGATGAAACTTTTTTGTTTAATTACAAAGTGAGAAACTCAATATTACTCTATATATTTTAGCAGAAGCCCCCAAACCTCTGTGTCCCTATGCAGGTTGTGACATTGTAAAGGGCATGTTTTAATGTAGACATGTTTCAGACTGCCCTTTTGATGGCTGACAGCTGCAGCGCACTTGACCTCTGTTTGTTTAGCTGCATCGCGATCACACACTCCGAGCAGCTTGTCCTGTAGCTCTGGGCTCTACACTCATCCATGCAGTTCAAGGCGGGAGCCCTTGGCAGCACATAAGCAATTTACTCCTGTTGACTAAAGCAAAAACTGTTTGTTTGCTATTCGTGTATATTGAGTCTGTAAGGATGTTTGTTTTGTCTGGGGGAATGGGGGAAGATTTAATTAATTTAGAATACTATTAGGCTTTCCCATTTTGTAATTAAAACTCAATGTAAATGAGAAGAAGATCTCTCTAAATGTGTCTTTGACTTCTTCCACTCTCTGGGTAATTTCTCCAGGGGGGTCTGCATGGATGGATGGCGTAAGCGGCTTTTATGGACACTGAGATATTATTAAAACCTCTGGCATGAAATGGAGGGTCAGGAAACCTTAGATAAAGATATGCCGTGGTGAGTGTCACGGGTTTGGCCAACCTGAACCGTGAGGAGTGTTGATGAGATGACAGGCCGACATGCCAGTCAGCCCGCAGCCGAGTTGCCAGCTCACCAGATATTTTATGCAGCATCTGACCCTTCCAAAGTTGCCCTAGCCCCTGCGTTCCGTGCCCCCACCCCAGCTGTCTTTGGCTGGCAGGCAAGTGTAGCTTTCTTTAACTGCTTGTTTGATGTCTCACGCTGGCCTGTAAAGGAGAGACGGTGTGCGTGCTTTCCCTCGGGACACAGAAACAGTGGCAAAGTCGGGACAGGTGTCACTTGCGAATATTCACACTGAGATTTGCAGCATTGCAATAGCTGTGCAGTATTAAACATACACTCCTCATAAAGCTCTCTAGCACACACTTAATGTAATACTGCTGCCTGCATATAGTGTACTTAGCAAGATTAGCTACAGTTTTTATCATGGTGTTTATATAAAAGCATTTTCTCACGCAGAAGGATTTGATTATGCTTGGGGGGAAATGTTCCTCTCAGAAATTAAAATTTAATATAATGCTGGTTTAGGCGTGTGCACCCCAAAATCTTAATGAGAAAACTAGTTAATCATGCAAACAAATATTTTGAAATTTGATTATTCTAATGAATCAATTATGGCACACGGTTAATTAATCAGTGTAGCTGTGGGTTGTGAATGTATATTGAATGTGACTTGGTTACTGTTTTCAGTATAATAATGTAAAACAAATTCTTTCTGCAGTGACTTTTATATTATTTTATATATACACTACCCGTCAAATGTCTTAGAGCACCCCAGATTGAAAATCAACTGGTTCAATGTTCTTTCTGAAGGAAGTTCTTCACAACTACGTTGAGGAAGTTCCCATCATTGTGCAGCACTCCATGATTTCCAGCTCACCATTTTGTTCTTTTTTCTAAGGTAGTTCTGGCAGAGCTTCGAATTATGTTTTGTGTCACTATCTTGCTGTAGTACCACCTGACCTACTAGGCCACATACCAGAGGTACTGCATTGTGCTACAGAATTGTTTCCTGCCTCTGGCTGACCTTCCTTTGTCTGGGTAAAACTCTTGCTATGTTAGCTAGCAGGTGCCATTTCAGATGGCTTTGCGGGATCCCGGTACTGTTACTGCACTTTAACACCAGCCTGCAGGTCGTGCCGTTTGTGTGTCTAGAGTGAAGTGTCTCCACACATGTGATGTGTGTCTGTCTCCTCTGCTGCTGTGTATCTCGTCTTGTGGATTTGTGTTTAGATTCCCCTCCACGTGCCAATGGTACCGCCCTTTTAAGGAAGTGACTATAATAATTGGTAAAGTCAAGGAACGTGTGGCAGCAAATCATAGGCAGAGAGTGCATTGTGCCACAGTATATATTTTATATAAGGGTTGTTATGGCAATTCGCCATTTAGCCAGAGAAAATCGCCCAGGTGTCAGAGATTCACGGAATGAACATACAGAGTCTTTTTCTTCGCTTAAAAATAATCATAAGAAAGATTTAATTGCATTCTGACAGAATATCAAAGTCTATTCTGCTCTGAGTTAATAAGATTTTACCCCAACATCTTATACACAGAATTACGTATGATTCGGCCTTGTTTACCGACTTCTCGGAGTTACTCTAGTCTAAACATACATTGTTATGAACAAATAGATGTCACATCTGACCATCAAAGCTAAGTGTCCCTGAGTCAATCCAAAGTGTGAGAACATCTAATCATCTAAACTAAACTAAACAACATATGTGCTGTTTCTAAACTAATTTCTTACATTTAACTTTAAACCCACAAAATAGCATATTATTTGAATTTAACCTTACCTTAATTAAGAAATCCCAGTATAACTACATAATCACAAATAATCAAAACAGTGAATCAAAAGGCTACAGAATAAACCTTAAACGATTCAAAAAGAATAATGAATCATATTGAAATAATAAATGCGGATTTTTCCGCGACAGGGCATATAGTTCAGGTTATGTTTTTGGGTTTGGGGTTTTTGTTTTTTTTTTTTTCCAAAAAATGATATTTTCAACATTTTTCAAATTGTCAACATTACCAGTAATGTCTAATAATTATTTTGGTGCTAAAGAGAAAACACTCTAGATTTTGTCATTTTTTTCGAAGTGCCAGACAAGAAGCACTATCATTTATCATTTGCTCTGTGGCTACTGCCTTTATTTGCAATCATTCATTATGTCAAGCTGGAGAAAAAAACCCTCCAAGTACTTATTTCAGATAATTAGGTTCTTGCTACATGGTACTGTAAAAGTCTCATTTAAGAAAAAAGCCACAGAAGTCAACTGATAACTCCCTCTGTGTAATTAATGGCCTTAGCCATGAGCTGCTGAGCTGACAATGAAGCCGCGCTGTTCTGAATGAGCACCAAGGGGGAGGCTGAAACATTGCTTTTGCGAGCCATCTGCTTCCATTTCAGCGGTCGCACTGTTTGTCATATGTAGGAGAGCCACTGTTTGCAGCCAGTGCTGCCTTGCTGCCTGTTCCAATGCATGACTTTTTGTCATTTTGGATCATTTAATTACTTTGAATCACCATACAGCTGGGGTTTTTCTTGATATTCCATTCTTGCAACCTGCAAAACTCTTATTTATCATCCTGAATGTGCTACAACTCATCGGCAGAGTTTTTAATCTTAACACTGGGCTTTCTGTGCACCTATTAAGACTGATAATACTCTGAGTGAGTGAGACTGGCTCAGTTATGCTCCCTGCTCAATTTTCACCCTTCTAACAGGCAATCTCCTCCTGATACTCCCCATAGGCCCTCCTCCAGGATTGAGTGCAGGATCTTGGTTTGGAATCTGGGTTGCGCAGCCCTTCAATCAGAGCCATGCCTTGTATCGGATTGCACGGCCTGCACATAACATTCGCTCTGACCTGTGGGTTCGTGCCATTGGATTAGATAAGGAGGGATCCAGAGTGAAATTTAATGATGTTACCTTGCAGGCCCAGACATCAGCAGTGTCTATTCCCTGTATTTTTGGCATTTAAATGACCTTAAAAATGGTTGCAGGTGCACTCGCTTTCGCCCACAGCAAGTGAGGGTGGAACTGAATTCCGCTGGGAGAGAGGACTGATTCCAGCACGATTGCCAGGCTCAGGCGTCACTCCTGATGCATTTCCTTAGCTGTTAACATGCAAATAATGAAAGCAAATACAGGAAGTATTGCATAGTGTTAAGTGCATTGACCCGTAAAGCTGGTGGAGGAAAACATCCACGCGCAATGTGAAGCTAGTTCGATCTGGCAGGGGGAAAAAATAATGGTAAAATAAAAAGATAAAGAAAAAACACCCCATATCCCTACAGCGAGATCCATCTTGCGGGACATCTAGTCTTCAGCTAACACAGCTTTTAAAAGAATCCCTGTATTTTAAATCTAATTCTTGATAATCTTGTTCTTGTTTATACTGTGTTAGCAGAAATGACCTTTTTATAATCGTGGTTGCCCTTGCTGCATTTCCTTATCTATTTACATCATGCAAAAATTGATAACAGATGATGTAAGCATTGCATAATGTAAGTGCAATGACAAGTTAATGGATGGAAAAATCTGCATGACATGATGCATGAAGCAAATTTAGGTGTGTGTGTGTGTGTGTGTGTGTGTGTGTGTGTGTGTGTGTGTGTGTGTGTGTGTGTGTGTGTGTGTGTGTGTATATTATATATATATATATATATATATTTTTTTTTTTCTGCTGTGCAAGGTCCATCTTGCGGAACATATTTCTGAAATTGATCTGTTTAATATGTACTGTTTTCTTGATGTTCTAATCCTCTTTTAAACTTCTATCATACTTAATATGATATTAGCTTTGCCTGACACTAAAATTAGGAGAGACATTGGTTAATGTTCCTGTTTTTTCTAGGTATGACACCATCACAAATCAGTGGGAGACGGTAGCCCCCTTGCCCAAGCCTGTGCACTCAGCAGCAGCCACAGTCTGTGGAGGGAAGATCTATGTGTTCGGAGGTGTGAATGAGGCTGGACGCTCGGCTGGAGTACTGCAGTCATATGTGCCTCAGACCAACGCCTGGAGCTTCATAGAATCCCCAATGATAGGTAAGACTTTACCTCTCTCTTTCCACTCTGTATTTTCCTATGAACGACTCTGAGCTTAGAGGAATGTGCACTTTTAGCTTTGTACTTTAATGCCTCTGCACCCGCACATTAATTTCTGTTTCATTTTAAATGTTAATATTTAAATACTATTTTAATGTTTTTGGTTCAAAGTGATATTTGTGTGATATAATATGTATGAATAAATGTATATAATTAACACAGACAATTATCTTATGCATTTTAAAAATGACTCGTATTTTGAAAGTTTGTTTTCCGCCCCTTGAGCACTTCACCTCACTTTAACAGGGACACTTACTTTTGGCCATACTTACTGTTCCTGTGGCTCCCTGATAAAAGAAAAATGTTTCTGCCATGTTCAGAACAAAAACAATAAAATGTATAAATGTTAACTTGCTGTTGCTAGGAAAGTTATCAAGTTTTTAAAGTATATAGTCAGATTATAACACTAATAATGATAAAAAATCGACAAATAATATGTATAATCAGAGAAAATATATAATATTTTATTCAAAATATATTTACTTTTAAGCAATGTATAAATTCATGCGTCCTTGTCAAAAAATGCTTCTTGAAATGTATTCAGTTTATACTGTCAGTTTATAACACTGACAATAGGCAAATAATAAGCGGTTATAATGGTTATAAAGCCAGAATGTTTCCAGCTTCCATCCTCTGGACTCTTACAGTACCTTGTGTTTCTATAACAAACTAGATAAAATGTAAATGTCCTACAGTGGTAAATAGATTTGGGTTCATTTTTGATTTGACTACATTAATGTTCAAATTTAGATTTACAGCAATAATGTAACTACAGCTGAGTAACTATGTTACAATGAATGCTGCTGTTAAAAAGCTCCTTATTTGTTTAAAGTTTTCGCAAAACAAATGTTATTGCACTTTTGAATACATTATAGAATGTAGAACAATGAAAACATTTACATATATAGATACAGATATGTAGATATTGGATTGTGATTATTATATGACAGACAAACCAAACTCTCGAATATTTCTAAAATAAAATATTTCTAAAATTCCCAAAAGTTGGGAATGTCTCTTGTTAAATTACTATTTTTGTTGTAATATTTTGGACAGCATCGCATTGTACTGTTTGTGTATTATAATGCAAGATTCAGCTGGGACTAGCTCTGTTCTCTTGTTAGGTCACATTGCTTTAAGACATTTCTTTCGCATCTCTCTGTACTCAATAAATAAACAGATGGTCAACGTGCTGCAGAGTGTTAAAAGCGCTAAGTGAATGCAGGAGGTGGGTGTACAGTGACCCAGACGGGAGTAAGGCTCGAGGGAAAGTGGTATCCTGAATCCATATCTTTTGGCATATTCAGCCTTTCGAGGTAGGGTAGCAGGTTGAACCCTGAGGAGGTGTTTGATCAGAAGGAAAAAGAAAGGTTACCATTTGCCCACATCCGGAAAAATAACTTCGGAGTTAAAAAACAACTCAAAACTCAAGATATCCTCAAAGCACCCTTATAAGTCTATAAGGATGTGAAATGCACTTAATCTTTCCCTTTTTTTCTGTCTGGCTGTTTTACAGAGATAAAGTGTGTTTCACAAAGACCACTTGGTCCAAAGTGTTTGCGAGAATAACCGTGACACGAGCACAGGCTCAACATCAACTTCCATAAAATCATAGATATAGCCGGGAGCGGGCAAATGGCTACAAAACCACTTAATGTCGGCCAAATCAAGGCTAACTAATGTCTGACAAATTTTTTCGGAAGCTCTCAACTTTTCTATTTTTGCATGAGTTTCCCTTTAAAGGATTCCTCTGATACATTTTGGGAGTGAGTAAATAATTTAGACTAGAAGAATACACAGGTTTTTGCACTTTGTAGCATATTTTCTGTCCCCTTTGCTTGGATTCCCACGGAGGAATTACATAATTCAGCTGAAGGAAAAGCAGCTGTTTCCATTTATAGATGTGAAAATGTTGTTTCTACTCTGAACTGTGTCAGATAAATTTACACCATGCAGCTCGTGTCCTTTTAGCCCTTTATTTTGTAGGCGGAAATGTGTTAGCCTCCCATGATCTCAGGAAGGTCCACTGCAACTACATTGGACGAATGAGTGCAATAAAGTGCCAGTCTTCATTTCAGCATTTTAATGAAGTGCATAATATAGAACCATCCAATAAAGTTTACAGTACAGGCATATAAACATAGTATACGACTGATAAAGCAGAAGTAAGTATTTAATACTTCCATAGTACTGCTTGAGAAACTGATCTGGACTGAATTTCAGTAGGACAGACCTGCCCTGCCAACATTTAAACACGGGAACCAAGTAATGAGCTGATTGTGTGACTAATGGCATGTAAATTACACGGCATATTCTGGCAGGTCAAGTGAGTTCTCTGCAAAGGTCAAAACAGTGCATAGACTCTTACCAGACTCAAGTTACATGATTTTAAAAAAGCACACACACACACACACACACACATACACACTCACACACAGCTGCATATCTTGCAAGCAGAAAATGCATGACAGTAGCCTGATGCACAGAAATTCAAGCACACACCTGAAGCTAAATGACCAGTTTATTTCACTGTAAACTGAAACAACTGAAGAACAATGGAAATATTTTCATGAATTGCCCCTCAGACCTCTTGAAACCATTTAATTAAACAATACAACATGATGAAAATATATGTGTTATTGCGAATTATATGATAGCTGTTATTTGGCCACAGGCATGAGCCCAGGGCAGTAACATCCAACCTCATGGGGTTTGTTGCTTTTATACAGTTTTCAAAGTAAAGAAGAAGGTTAAGTGAGGCAAATAATATTTATTTTTTTCTGCTGTGCTTTTTTTTTACCTAATGTATCATTTACTTGTTTGTTGCAATTCTGGAGGCTTTTTTTACACATACCTGTTTAATTTAATTAAAAAATTAGTCTGCATAATTGTTTTAACCACAGAATTTTGATTTTGTAATACTGAAAAATGATTTACTTGGTTTGAGTTAGCTGCCTGAAATATGGCCATTGATGTAGAGTTTGTAGAAAAATATATATATATTCTGGACAAGCCTAATGCACCATGCACACTTTGAGCATGCTCTCTAAATGGGTTGAAATTCTACCCATCTACTACTTGTTTTTAACACACCTCTACAAATAAGTACTCAGCAACCACTGTTACTGAGCACAGCCTTGTACTACAGGGTGTGTGATTGTACTGATGTTAAGCATATTTTTAGCACAATAACCATGACTTCGTGTGACTTCTCACCCAACAGCCTAAACAGGAGCGATTAAGGGTCAGAAAAGGGC
Organism: Ladigesia roloffi; assembly: GCA_037577295.1. Lineage (NCBI taxonomy): Eukaryota > Metazoa > Chordata > Actinopteri > Characiformes > Alestidae > Ladigesia > Ladigesia roloffi. Next base: position 26,368,112 of record JBBKCR010000001.1, read on the forward strand.
AGGTGACTTTAAGTTCAGAGTGTGTGTTCAGGTGTTACACCTTGCGGAGGACAGGTTCCAATGGAGCGGTGGTGTGGAAGAGTAGACATGCTCTGCTGATTACCGCTAAAGCACTCGTTCATCCGCAAAGGGCTCTAGTAATGTCAAGTGGTGCCGGTATGCTTGAGCAGACAAATAATGAAGTGTCTGCGGTCCTGTAGCTGTGTGTGTGTTTTAGAAATGCCTCCACATCACTCTATTGGCTCTTATATATGCCTGCTTTTGGTTTTGAATGCATTTATTTAGACATATTTTTGGGTGAGAGCCAGTTCTTGGCCTGAAGCATCTGTGTGGAGTTTCAGCCGTGTCATCCATGGCATTTCCCTGCTTAATATATCAGCCGGGAGGGGTTTTTTCCCAGAAATATAGCAGTGACTCACAAAGAACTGATATGACCCTTTCATAAACTTTCCTCTGTACTCTTTTCTGTGGAGTTGACATTGGTATAGACACAGCTCAGAAAGTTTAGTCTCTCTATGCATAGTTATAGAACTTTATATGGTATTAATTACATAGTATTACATTATTTAGTATCTGTTGTACGCCGCTCTAGATAAGAGCGTCCACTAAATGGTGTAAACCTAAATGCAATACCCAGCCGTTTTAATATATTTAGCCTCTTAAATGGATGGAGCCTGTATGGGGGCCAACACTTCTCATTTCCTCAACTATATTCCTACATTGTTACATAATTTACAGTGATAACCAAATCATTTATCGTCGTTACCGGTTGCACGGTTTTGCGAGCTGGAAGGACAGGGTCGTTAGTCATCCCTTTTATGCACACTAATTCAATGTACTAAACCTAAATTGGTTGGAAGCAAATTTCCTTGCATATAAAAACAAAATGCCAAACCTATTTTATGTGCACATTGTTTCAAAGATGGGGTGCATTGCTAAAGAAAGACAAAACTGCAGGCAGAATGGAATGGGTGATAAGCAGTGTTGGGCAAGTACCTTTAAAAATGTAATTAGTTAAAGTTACTAGTTACTTCTCACAAATAGTAACTGAGTTAGTAACTAAATAGTAACTAAAGGTAAAGTCATTATTGTGTTACTTTTTTAAAAATCTCATTTAATATAACTATGAAATAAATATAAAACATTGTACACTAATCACCGAAGCAGAGAGACGCTATTTTCCTGGGCATAAGTTGCACGTCGCATAAACATTTTTGCCTTTAACCTCATAGAGGGAAAAGTAGCGCTTAAATTTCCAGTTTCCAAAAGCTGCTTTTGAACTTGCTGGACTTGCCATCATTGTGACTCCTGGACAGTGGCGGTTCTAGACTAAAATTACCAAGGTGGCTGAGGTCAGTGTGTTTTTAGGGGGGCGCATATCCAAACGGGGTGGCGGGGTGGGGGGTTGTGTGCGTGTGTAGCGCTTTAAGTAGTCCGTGTAGAACAAATGTAGCGTTAGTTACGTTGTTCGAGCCAGCGCATCAAGAGATTATAAAAATTTTATATAAATATTTGGCTGTTCAGAGCTGGGGGGCCATAAGGGAGCCTGGTCCCCATGTAGCACCGCCTACTCTGCCTCTGATTGGCAAACAATGGAAATTTACCCCATCTAAGCCAATAATTACATTCTCAGTTACACCAAATGTACAGACACACCAATCATCAAATCAAAGATAAAGAGAGGTCTTATGGCTGAGAGAGAAGCTGCTCCCATGAAAACCGCTTCAGTGTTCTTAGTTATAGCAACACGCATTTTATTGTCAGTAAGGTAACGGTGCTGTAACGGGGGAAACAGTAATTGGTTTGATTACTTGTTATTGAAGAAAGTATCGCTGTTAGTAATGCCTTTTATTTATAGCACCGTTATTCCCATCACTTGTGATGAAAATAAACGACAAAACCACTGGAAAGTGCATTTTATTGATATCAGGCATATTAATGTAAAGATAATCAGCACAACACCACCTGAGCCTACCCGCACCTTAGACCCTGTTCCAAATCAGTGCAGCCTTCAACCAATTACAATAAATGAATTAAATAAGATACAAAGAAATGAAAAATTGATACGGCAAAGTATGTAGCCACAGCAATAAAAAGGTCTTGTACCAGAATAATCTAAATGCACACAACTGTAATAAAGTTGACTTATAAAACCAAAAAGTGAAAATACAATGCAAGGCTCATTTGGGAACTCTCCCCAAAGCTGTTCTTTGTCCTATTTAAACTTTACAAGCATTCTCTCAATTAGTTGTAAAATAAGGGCCACAGAAATAGTGGACTATATTCACATTAGCCAGGTTTACTGAGGGTGAGAAGCTTTAGATTGGATACGCTGTTTTAAAGTTTAGTGTGAATTCTGCCTAGCAGTGACCACTTGAGTGTTCAAGGACGTTTCCCGCCGCTCCCTGAGCCTCTATTTTTCTGTGTTGCTAATTGGCTAAAGGCAGTGCACTTGAATCTGATGGAGAGTTGGGAATCCCCAGGGCACCCTGACAAGTGACCAGCTGTACAGACAGAGACCACGACGACAACTTCTAGCGGTTGACAGCATGATTTATGAACTGGAATTTTTTTTTTTTGGCCACTTGAGTTTACACCAATATATATCACAAAAATATATATATACTTACAGATTTCAGTATGGGCATGTCAATCAAACCGTGCTTACAAACATAAACATTATATGGCAAATAGTAATTGGCATGTCTGCCACATTTCACTGAGCAATAATTCAGTCGTCTTTCTTCAGGTTACACTTTGTTCATCATACGACCAAAATGATGCGCCATTTCAGTTTGAAAGTAAAAAGCAATTAGAAACACAGTGGACACTTCAGTGCTCCAATGCTCCGCTATGCTTCGGCTCCACAGTAGCTTGTCTCATGGCCGGTGGGTCTCACTGAAGGCGGGGGAGTTAGTGATGTGTTTAATGTTGAGTGTCCTCTCAGTCATCTCGGCTGCTCGTGTCGCTGGGGAGCGGCTCTACCGCAGCAGCCGCTGCCACTGAATGACCAGCCGCGCCTCCCACCAGTCGGCTCATTGTGTCGGACAGGCAGGGAAGTCGCCGTGGGAGGCGATCATGCAGCGTGGCCTAATGTCGTGTGTTTAGCATGTAAATAAACCCGCTGTGGAGCGAGTGGCCTCGGGGATAGCTTGTGCATCAGAGAGCGGAAAAATGCCACCAGCACACAGCGGGCTTTGTGGGTGAAAAACTTTGTTTAACTGTAAAAGGCAGTGTGTGCAGATGAGGGGATAAGCTTCATCCATTTATAGACTGTGTGCTGGAGGCAGAAAGATACAGATAGATAGATATAGTACGATAGAGAGAAAGAGACTTCTATAGGAGCTTATTTTAGCGGGTAAACTTCACTGCTGAGGATGACAGACTGACACTCGGCACAGCGGGGGGTACAGAGCATGTTGTACATGTACACATGCTCACACACACACACACACACACATACGCACACACAATCTTGTAGGTCTTTGAAATCATTTCTTGATGACAGACCCAACAAATATGTGTGGTCGAGCAGAGAGCGATGTGTCAAAGGGAGATTAAATCAAGAGGCTTAGGCACAACTACTCCTGGGCTCCGGGCCAAACACAGTGCTAATGCTGAAATGTGGTGCGCTGGAACACTGCATGCATTTCAGAAACAGAGTCTGTGTTCACCCTGTCCCACATGACTAAGAACTTATTATCCTACTCATTCTGTTGAAAGAAAATAGAGTCTTTAAAGCAATAATCTAGCAATTTTCAACGCGGTACCAGATAGATTTGATTACGACAGAAACAACTGCCCACTGACTGGCATTAGAAACGTATTTTCAATCTTCCTGAGTTTGGATTTTCAGAGAATAAACAGAATTTTGGCAGTTTTATGCAAATTTTACAGCACAATTGTTATTATTTGCAGTGTAGCCTATTGGAAAGATGTATATAACTTCTACACTGGTAACGTTTTTTATTCCGTGTATTAAATTGTACACCTAACTGTGCAGAAAAACATATTCTCTGTAGAAAGTGTTTTTCTTATGGAAAACGAAACATGTCAGGGGCACCCCTGCTTTTCTGTAAATTCAACTGAGGATTGTGTGTATTAGTTCCATGCTTGGACCCGGTTGCCACAGCTGAAAGTAAACAGATGAAGTGCGCTTATCGGTTTGACTTTTCTTTTTTTTTCTTTCTTTTTTTTGTTACATTATCCATAATATCACTCCTCCTCAGAACCCCACTCCAGAACGTGGGAGGGCACGAAATTTAATTAACTATACACAAGTTTTACTTCAGCGGAAGAGGATGAAATCGCAGCTGTTGTTGAGAACGTGATTGAATTCAATTATTTTTTTCTTCCGCCTCATCAATTATTCATGTGTTCTCTCCTGCTTATTTACTCAAACCCAAAAGAAGAAGTGAATTGCACTCAAACCTGCACAATTTGGAGGGAGCCGTGCTATCGATGATCAATACAAAGGAGCACATTGTTGACCTCAGACTTTTTTTTTTCCTCACAGGGACAAGATTTCTTGCTTTTCTCTTTATGTGATGAGCGTAATGAGGAGATGAACCAAACAGGAGACAAGTTACTTATGATGAATGTGCTGTCGAAAACTGCAGGCCCCGCCATTTCAATCTGCGCTCATTAAATCGAGCTTTCATTGGGACTGTGCTAATCCAGGGAATAAACTGGCTGAGTACTGCTCTCTGTAATGGCGTTTTATGCACCGCTCTGATTATTAGCACTGGATTGGACCCAAGGGCCTGTAACACTTCTTCTGTGAGATAGAATTCTATGTAATTCTATTACTGTGGGCCTGTGTGTTCTATACAGATAACAAGTATGCTCCTGCTGTGACACTTAATGGCTTTATCTTCATCCTGGGGGGAGCCTACGCCAGAGCCACTACCATATACGACCCAGAGAAGGGCAACATCAAAGCTGGACCCAACATGAACCACTCCAGGCAGTTCTGCAGGTAAGAGGATTCGGCTGACCGCGCTCCGGATATAACCAGCCTGCGATTCGCTTCTATTTTTACGCATTAATGTCGGTAAAATCCGCACCACATCTGAGAGAGAGTGGTCACAGGTAGAGCCTGGCCTCATGGTGGGCAGCATCCCATCTATTCTCTCATCCTATAATAAGCCGTTGCTGCTGAAAATGTAATACATCTCCTAAGTATAATACACAGGGTGAGCTGCCCACGTCACTGGGCCAATTTCTTTCTGGGTACATTTAGTGTTCAGTTCCCTCAGCAGATATTGAAACACTGTTGCATTCTAGTTCTAATTCACATAGCGTTCACACCTATGTACATTGTTATTTAGTATCTAGAAAATAACTATGTTTGTTTTTAAATATGCAATTTTAGAGAATTTCTGCTCATTTCTAAATCATGAAAGCTTCTCACACTCTAAAGGACAGCTGCTTTGTTCAAATGATGCAGAAATATAGAAAAAATAGAAATGCAGGGATGCATTTGTTATTTGGACAACTATATTTGGGAGTAATAACTGTAATAAGTTTTCCGATCTTTCAGAACCACTCTGTTCTCTGTTCTCTGTCTGGACTTGTTGGTTTCAGCCATTGATTAATGTGTAATTCTTTTCAACACGAACGAGTCTGAAGTGCAGTGAATCTCCTTCAGTACACAGCCTTGAGTGGCTTATTGCTTTTACAAAAAAAGCTAGAAAATTTGGTTTAATAAACAATAATGAATAGGATAACTCATATGTCCAGTCGAAGGTACGTATTGAATGTATTATATGACTTTGAACATGCCTCAAACTTTAAACAAGTTCTAGAATTATATATAATCTATAATTACAGAATGAAATGCAAGACACAAGGAACATGTCAAAACAGCATGAGAAATGTCATTGCACATGCAAACCAAGTTGAAAAGATCGATGTTAAATGTTAAAGTGAACTAAAACTGACCTTTTCAGCTTATTTGGTGTTTACCAGGGCTCACACAGCAGTTGTTCTCACTTACTGTACCAAAACGGAAGAAAGGACCAATCACAGGAGTTAATTCAATTTGGAAGTTACTGTGGAAAGCCTGGAACTTGAGCAGATCCATCAATGCCAGTGGCCTCTTCTCCTCATCTCCAGTCTCTAAAACAGGACAGGAGAATCCTGTATCCCAAAAATAGAGCTAAAAGTACCACAGCCTCTCTTTGCTCTTGAACCTTGTTTCAAACACATCAAAGGTTTTCTTTGTTGATCTTGTGAAAGACCACTCATCCTGGAAAGGCTTTGAAACATTTTAGCTCCGAGGTGCTCTCTGGCACGAAGAAAAAGGCGATCTCCTTCTGTCTAAGGCTATTGGTAAGCTCGTAATGTAATACATGCGGTCCAAAGTAAAGAACGTCGGTTCAGGAAAAGCTGGGAGAAACGATAATGCGATAAGTTGGTTTATTTAAATAGAAAAAAACGAGAAAGGAAAAGCTTTGCACTCATAAGAATTCATTTCTAGTCCCCTGGGTTAAGCTTTGGGCTGCATCTGTCTCCTCTGCTGATTGGTATTCACAGCAGAGAGAGTAATTAGCTCAGTGGCAGATGAAGCGTGGATGAGCCTCAGAACAATTGCATCTTCAAAACATTGCCCTGTGTCTGTGTGTGTATGTGTGTGAGTCTGTGTGTGTATTTTGTATGTAAGCTTTGTGCATGTGTATGTGTGCCTCCACACTTCTGCTGGGTGTTTGCGATACGAGTACTGTATGTTTCCCGGAAACGGTATGTCAGTTTCAGTCACAGTGCTAAGAGTTTGTGAATTAGCATTTTGAAGCATGCTGAGGGTGTGAAATTAACACTGCAATGGCAGAAGATTAGAAAGTGAAATGATTACTCTTCTGCAGTAGTGAATCAGTGTAGCCCATTCACGTGACAGCTAACATAAAGACGACAAAAATAGGTTGTGAAAAAAGTAGTGCTGGTTTTATAGGATAACTTTGAACCTTCTGTAGTAGGCGAACCCATTCTGTACACCTGTCTGTGCAGCTATCTGTCCATCTTTCTGCCCATCCATGCGTCTATCTGTCTTCCTGCCTGCCTGACTGTCTGTCTGTCTGTTCGTCTATCTATTTATCTGTCTAGCTATCCATCCATCTATCCTGACATTCTTTGTTTTGTTTTTGCTCTATGCAGCGCTGTGGTCTTAGACGGTAAGATCTACGCGACCGGAGGTATCGTCAGCAGTGAGGGTCCAGCCCTGGGGAACATGGAGACCTTTGACCCCTGTGCCAAAATTTGGACGCTGCAGCAGAGCATGCCGTGCCCACTCTTCAGACATGGCTGTGTGGTCATCAAGAAGTACATTCAGAGTGGCTGACACTGGAGAACACATGGGCCGAAAGAAAAACTGCTGCCTCCTCCACACACTCCAGCCGTCTACACAGATTCACTCAGTCACTCACTGGCCTTTGCTGCCCCAGGATTATCAGTGCTGACACTGAAACCTTTTGTGAAATTTCTCATCTCTTTCTCTCCCTCTCTCTCTCTCTCTCTCACTCACACACACACACACACATCTTCCATCACTTCTTTCTTTCCCTCCTGCCCTCACTCTCATGGAATGTAGAAGCAAATCTTTGCTGTTTGGCGCAAACAGGCTCAGTGCCTTAGCAAGGCGCCTTGGAGTAATATATCCCCTCATGCTGCTGCCACTGGAGGTTTGGAGTGGCACTAGCCTTAATGCTCCATCATCACTTCCATTCAAACCTACATCTGTTCTCTCTCTCTCTCTCTCTCTCTCTCTCTCTGGCTTTCTGTTGCTCAATGTCTCTCGCTTGCTCTCTTTCTCTGTTTTTTTTTTCTCCCTCTTTGTCTCTTTCTCTCTTTCTTTTGCTGGGTCATTCTGCAGAAAAGGTGTATCTTCGCAAGTGAAAGTATCATGGCAAGGGACAGTCAGCCTATATACAGACTCACTCAAATAATTGTATCAAGTCAAATAAAAATATATGCACAGGAAGACAGTAAATTATTATTCTTAAATAATAATGCTTGAAAACGTTAAAATGTTTGGTAGTGGTGTATTAAGGTTCAATCTACTTCAATTTCATTTTTGGCGTTTTCACTGATTTTACATGATTTGAAATGATGCTTCCTTTGAGCATCATTTCCTGAGATAAACAAACAGATTTGCCTTTATAAGAACCAAAAAAATGTACCACAGTGGGAGGCATAGACTACAAGTTTTACCAGATTATCTTACAGCATTTATACTGTAACCTTATTAAAAGAAATCTGAAATGTGTGGGCTCTGTTTATGATGCAATCACTTGCCACAATATCTGTTACATCTTACTTACCGGGGTTAAATTGGACTTTGTTATTGGATTCCAGGTTGCCATGGGTACGTGTGTTTTATGGAGAGAAACACATAATTTTGGCCGGGGGGTTGGGTGGGTGATCTTTTATAGACTGGGGGCCTTTTGTTGACCTTTATGTCTCTCCCTCTATCTCCCCTCTCTCTCTCTCTCTCTCTCTCTCTCTCTCTCCATTCTCTTTCCCCTCCATCTCTCTCCCTCCTCTCTCTCTCTCACCCCCTCTCTCTCTCCCTCACTCTCTCTCTCTCTCTCTCTCTCAGTCTCTCTCTCTCTCCCCTACCTCCCCTGCCGTTTCACTTACTTGCTCTCCCTAAAATCAATTTCCAGGATATTGTTTATAGTTTGTGACCACCTGGGAACCACAATGAAGAAAACATATTTTAGTCAATCTTTGGATTATTACGGACGAGACAAATGTAAAAATATATGATCAAAAATGTGTTAGGCTGAGTGCTCCCATATAACAACACCCAGTTTAACCCCTGCTAATATATCAAGATTGCGGCTGTCACTAATAATTTAAACATTATTTTGAATATTTATCTACCAGTCATATACATTTATAACAGCAAATGTTTTATTTGACTTTATATACTATCATAACATCAACTGTACTCATGCAGTCATGGGATCCGGTTAATGGTCCTTTTTATCATCCTCATTTTTATCATGTACATTGTGATTGTACAATTTTAACAGATTTAGTTTTGGAATCGCGCCTCTGATTTTAAACATGGCAGCCCTAATCAAGATATATGACATGGATGTAAGGTATAAAACTCTGCAGATTCATTGACAGCTCATTTTTTAATGTTCATATATGCTTTCTTGTGGAAATGCTGCAGGTTTTAAGTATCCACATAACAGTTTCCTTGAATTTTTTTGTGAAGACAGAATCAGCTCAGAGTCGACACAAATTTAACACGAACGTGCATTTGGATAATGAAGGAGAACATGTTTCGTTTGTTTGCTTGACACTGCAGAAGCATTTTTGATAGTGTTTACTTTTACCACAGTAAAAGACAGTTTGATATAACAAAAGGAGTATATTTGTGTCACGTGAAAAAAAGACCTGCTTTTCCAGGAGTTGAACCTAAGACAGTAGGATACACTGATCTCATTGACTCTGTCCATCTTAATGACTTCAGATGCCAGTAGCTGGTCTAGAAGGAGCAGACCGGGGTCCTCATCTAACTCAACTGTACTGGATCGGATGCTGGAGTTTCACACTGGACTATTGCACATTTCTCTTGCACTCTGCCAAAGCACAATTGATTGAGGCTTGGAGTTAAAATATGGTTGTTTTGCCTGTTTCCTGTTTGCTGAGCTCACTGACTGAGAGCAGCCAGGGCACCACTGGAATAGGACAAGATTCTCTGTAATTTAACGCAAAAGAAAAGCAAATTTTGTTTATTTTAGGAACTTAAAGTGATGACAGTTGTTTCTAGACAAATGTATAGTATGTTAATGAAATGTTATGTACCAAAAATGCGCAATTGATCATTGCCATATAGCTGTTATTGTTTAAATTAATGAGAGTACCTCATCATTAATTAAAACAATAATAAGTATGCAAAATACAACATTGATTCCTATGACTTGTTTCAGTGTCTTCTCTTTAAGGTATTTAATACACATGTTGCATTATTTAGTTTGAGCCTCTATCTTTCAGCTAGAAGGGTCTATTATTCAGTAAAGTGTATGACTTGTTTGGTAAATTATATGAAACAAAATTCATATCTGTTGTCTTCTACAGCACCTTAACATAGGTGAATATTAGAAATGTCTCTATATGATAGAGATTTAGATTTTTCTGAATATTTTTACATGTAAACACTGTTGAAGCTTCAAATCTTATACACAAATATTCACTCCCACAATCCATCCAGTCAATATATTGGCTGTAAAAAAATCTTTTTAATGTATTGTAGCTGTGATGTCAAACACACCAAGGTAATTTCCCATTAACTAAGGGTAAAAACTGCCAAAGAATCTCTGTAAAATGAATGTAAACTGACTTTTAATGTCCTTAAACCCACAGAAACTCAAAAAGGATATCAAAAGAATGTAGGATATAGGCTCTGAAATGTAACTTTTCCTTTAGGTGAGGAATGGGAGAATATGCCCAGAGAGAAATGGGTCCACACCTTTGTACGGTTCATAAGGTTAAGGTAAGTAATCAAATAATAGGAATATATAAGTGGAATTTTAATGAGGGCAAAGCCCGTGATGCAGTTTAGCAGCAGAAGCAGAATATTTCTGTTGAACTGCCCCGCAGTTAAACTTAGTAATATTTATCACAAGCACATAGTTTCATCTGGCAGTCATCGCAGATGTTCTGTTGTGCCATATCCCCTTTCTGCTTCAAGCTGAATGGAGGATCATGTGGAGATCTGCTGCTGGCCTTGTGCCAGGTTGTGCAGTCCCGCTTTTGCTGCATTCTCCAAACACCCCCACTCCAAGCCTCCGGCATTATATTTGCGATGTGGAACAGTTCGTTTCCTCTCTGCTGGTTTGCTGGCCTCCCTCTGTTTAGAACCTGCTGGTCCTGGCTGGGGCCACAGCCTGGGTGTGTAACGTGCGGTTTGAGAGGCCTGAGCCGTGTGACACGACGCTGGCAGGGCCTGAGAACAGTTCCTGCACCTGTCAGCTTCCATCTCCAACCTTCAGCCTGCAGCTTCTCCCTCAGCTGCAGAGACACCCACACCATCAATCAAACATGGATCAGCTATCAAACCCCCGCTGGCATTTAAATAAACTAGGCCAGTGCTCCTGGATCTTGTGTCTTATGGGTGTGCACACTGGACTGCTTTGATGGCAACCCCCATTTGTGTGGCTCTTTATCTAAAAGATTTGCTTCTGTTCTCTCCTCTTCGCTCCTCTGCCAACAACACTGGCTGCTCGTTATGGCTCATTGTGTTTCCCACAGATGATGTCGCACTCTAATGGGACACTTGTGTTGTCAAGTAATTGTTCGGTGCACTTTTTTTTTTTGTCCTAGCTTTCTTTCTTCTCAGCATTCCCTACTAAAGGAAGCTGGTGTTCCGTGGCTTTGTTCATGTTCTTTAAAGCAGCTGACAGTTCTCGAGTGCAGTTCAAACTGTGATTTTTTGGGCTGATCTAGTCTGTTTTTTTTCGTACATTTGACAAAGTGATGTTTTCCAAGCACAGCTATGTATCACAGCTGTCACATGAACAAATGGAAAAGCACCCACAACATGAAACACCTTGTCTTTTTTCATTGTGGCCTTAAATGTCACAGCTCCTGCTGAAGTCGGCGGTACATTGTGCAAGATGCCGTCTTTACGCTTGAATGTCAAGGGGTCCGCGCTGAAAATGTAAGACTTTGAATTCACTTGATTCTTACATGTTGATGAATGAATAACATCTGCAAACGTTTGCGTTTCAGTTGTCTGATTTTGGCAACAGTCACGTTGAGGTATCTCGATCACATTCGTTGATTTGGGTTAAGAAATTTCAATGCATTTTCAGTACCAGCAACCGAATTTCACTCTACTTCAATTGCATTGACAGGAAAGACTAGATTTTAGGAGTTTTTGGTAATTGGTGCTTTGAGGACCGCATTTGTAACCAGGGGAATCTGTGGCAAACGTTCATGGAATTTTAAACTATAATTCAAAATGAGCATTGAGCTTTGGATGTGCTTCCTCAGGTCTGAGCAGTGTCACTGCACACACAGACACACAGTTATTCAGGAATCCAAGGTTTCCAGTCCAGCGATGCAGGCTGGCCCTGGAGCTCCAGCCCTTATAGTGCTGAATTATTGACATTATGAAGCTCTTAAACCAAATCAATAGCAAGGTTTGCTCACATATGATGATTCTTATTCCATTCCATTTTATTGCAGTTAGAGCTGGCCGCCATATCATCTTGTAATTGGTGCCACAACACACCATCGATCATTTCGTTTTAATACCTATTCAGATTCCAAAGGATGTACATTTTTTGGATGTTCTAGATTATGTTGGTCAGTTCAGATTATAGTCTAAATATAATCATATAATCTAAATAAACAGTACATTTTCAATTAAGAGACGTGTTTTACTTTGTTAGGTTTGTGGTTTTGAAAGAACACGGAATGAGACAAAGCACATGCTTGTGTTTGATATTCTTTTATGCACCTAGGTTCGTTATCTGTATAAATTCAGACTTAAACATTCTCCGACACAGTGATTCCGCGATACTCTTGGTAAACAGAGTGATATTGAATTTTATCAGCTCCGCCCTGCACTAATTTGAATAATAGCTCATGTTTGCTTGCCTGCTCCAGAGAACTTACACTGCTGAATGTCATATTTACCCTGTGAAAACATTAAGTCGTATCTTTACTGCTAATCAAAGCTAGCGATAAAGCAAATGCACATTATCTCATTTGCGGTATTCTCACATTAACATTCCTCATTAAAATGCACTTTCTTTTCTGAATGAAAAATCATTGGTCCATACTGAAGTGCTGCACCATGGATGTTTATTTTGAATGAAAGACTGTCGGCTTTCGTCCTCTGATAAACGGAATGTGTTTTTCTCCAAACAGCAGCAGTGCTCAAACTGACTGCTAATCCCCTAATGTTATTCTGTAAATAATCATCTCTCTACACACCCCATTCTCCACACACACACATAATAATGCTTCAGAGAAAAAAAAACACTAAATTGCTGCTCCTCACCCAGACAGTCAGGCTGAGGTGAAAGTGGTCCAGCTCGGCGCTTTAGGTGGAGCAAATTACCCCCTCTCACTGGATTTGGTTGTCAGTGGGTTTTTGAAAAATGGCGCCTCGGTGTCAGCCTTTTCATGCTATTATTTTTCTTTTGTGTGTTTTTTTCCATCTGGACGACATCCTTTCATTTGATCTCCATTAGGGTGAGCAGCTTAGCAGCAATTAAGGGGTAAATAAGAATGCTACAGTGTGATGCGTCATTGGTTCTTTAGTGTACTGTAAGACAAGGACACTTGAGGAGTGGGTCTATGACCTTCATCATAAAAGCGGAGTTGCTCGATAATGGAAATGTGATGACAGAGAAGCTTGGGTAATTACTCTCCCGTTCAATTTGTTTTTGTTTTTGTTGTTTCCTGTTAGCAGTGCTCTGGGTTTTTGCATGTTTTTGGCTGGGATTTTGGCAGCACTCTGTCATGCAAGACTGTCTGAAATTTTAATTTGGTCAGTGAGCTGTTTCTCATCAGTGGACCAGCAACATTATTTTGGACTGGGTAATTAAAAAGTCTGTATGAAAATTTTGCTCTCTTCATAGTTCTAAATGGACAGATGGACACTTGCTTAACTGTCTTAATCTTCAGTTGATGTTCAATGAACATTAATACAGCAAGATTTTATTCCAAAAGTATTTAGTTCGTTTGCATTGATCTATTAATCTTGGTGCATTGACATAATGTGACACGGCACAATCCTAATCTTGGACTACATCTTAGTGTCAATAGAAAACTATTAGAAATCCTTTGTAGCAACTGAGGCATCATTTGCAAAACTAGCCTTGCTCATGGCAGTGTTTTCAGATGTTTTCATGCACTTTGATGAAATACAGAAAAGAGAAATGGAGTGGATTTATGATACCAGCAAAGATATATGTCAGTATCTCCATAAGATTTAATGAATGAACCCTTGATACTTATGTTGATTGGACTGGAGTAAGCAGGACTTTCAGGATTAGTCTTTGTGACAATAGTTCAACACACATGATGATGTGTGAGAGAGCAGGTCTGATCATACATCTGTCAGACAGACTAAGTCTGTGAAGACCCTGCCCTTCACTCCTCTCCTGGTCATTTCAACAAGACAGATGGTATAGGACAAAGAACGTCCTCGTGCTGCCGTCTGCCACTTTCTGTCCGATTCTGTGGGGATTGTCTGATAAAACCAGTTCACCAGGGACTCCAGAACAGACGGTAGTCTTCCTGAAAGTGCCCTGAGGGCAGCACCCTCTCTCTGTTTAGCCTTCCACAGCTAGGAGACTGCTGCACTGAAGAGACTGCTTGGTGGCTGATGCCATGCTGAAGAGCTGAGACATCAGCATACACACAGGTTTGAGAGGAGACTTGCCTGGCTCACTTTTTTTTAATGACTTCTCTTTAAACTTATAATGACTTTGGGAATAAATATCCAACATACAAGGATCCGGAAGACAGAGTGAAAATAAGCATCTAAAAGGAACAATATTTTTAACCAAACAAAACAAAACAAGTAATCACATCCCTAGCACAAGATCATAAATGGAAACATTGTTTTTAAAAGAACACAAGCCAGCTAATATTTTTTGGCTCCCCTGAGCAACAACGAAAGCCGGTATATTTCAGTCATTCATTTTGCCCCCTGCCAGCCTGAGCTCAAACACATGCAGTGTGCGATTAATATCTGGCATGAAAGCGAACCAAAATAACAGTATCTAATAGAGGCCTTGTAAATACTTGCAAATACATCAACAACTTTTTTGATATGCTGTGGTATACAAAACCCAAACTGATATGTGACTTCCTCAACTGCTAAAAGCGAGTTTTTTATTAGACTTGGATTTTAGTAACTCAGAGTTCGCACTGACTAGGCTAGAATAACACATGAAGTACATTTCCAGTACGCTGGAAAAAGTTACAGTACAAACAAGTTTAAAACCAAAAAAATAATAATAATTCTGTTACCTATTTAAATAACATGCTACGTTAAACAGCTAGTAGTTATTCAGCACAAAGGGTCATGCATAACAATATGGGGCGCCGTTTGTAAAAACAGCTTCACAAATTTAGAGGTGTCATATTTTCATCATTTAGCACAATGTTCACACAATTTTCACACATTTAGAGCTAAATGTGTTTAAAAAAAACAGTGTTAGGTTTTGGTCCATTTTCTTGCTGTGTAATTGTTAAATGTTAAATCTA
>JBBKCR010000001.1:26387280-26398790 GCA_037577295.1 Ladigesia roloffi
TTTAGATTTAACATTTAACATTTAGATTTATCATTTAACATTTAGATTTATCATTTAACATTTAGATTTAACATTTAGATTTATCATTTAACATTTAGATTGAACAATTACGCAGCAAGAAAATGGACCAAAACCTAACACAGTTTTTTAGCTCTAAATGTGTGAAAATTATGTGAACATTGTGCTAAATGATGAAAAAATTTCACCTCTAAATTTGTAAAGCTGTTTTTACAAACGGCGCCCCATATAAAAGGCCTACATTTTATACAAGTGCAGCAGCATTCAAATACAATATGTGTGTGCGTATTTACAACACAGATCAGCCAAAATCTACATAATCAATAGGCCACTAGACCATTCCTTATTAAATAGCCCTGCTTGGGTAACCTGTGTGACATTCACAGCAAATTCACGCCATAAGCTGGTCCACCCCCACATAAATCTTTGCCCTTTAATGTTTGGATATATTGCCTATATAATCAGATCTATTGTCTGCATGTATTGGAGAGGATAGAGTAATATAAATTAAAATTGTAAAAGGCCCTAAAGCCACTAACCAAGTGCTTCCATGTACAACAAGCTTGAGGTGTCTATGCAAACTGCATATGGAGGCTGAAAGAAACTTGAGTGCTTTCATGCTTCAGAAGGCCATTTCATTTTCTCTTCACTCCCACTGACACAGCTGCCTTTATAGCATACCCACCAACATCTGTTTACAAAATGTCTGTTGTAAATGCACTCTCTTTGTGACTCTCTTTGTGACACCCTCGTGGCTTTTCATTATATGTTATATGGATGAAAGTGATGTGACATTAGTCCTGGGCAAATAGCACTGATCTTTCAGCATGGCTGAAAGCTAGGGTGAGGCAAATACATTATGAAAGGAGCGTATGTCTGCTGTGCTCACATGGATGCAAGGCCATTAGGGCCAAGGGACCCTCTCTCAGTGGCTTTGCTAGGCTTATTTACACAAAGGACAAAAGCACAGAGTGGGCACGTACCAGCTTGTGGTCATGAGCTGCTAATAGCCTTTGTTAGGGACAAAACAAAGACACCATTTACAAATTGTATTTTGTTTAAGGTCTTTTCAAGTTAAATGCCATTTTATAGACCTACGCTGATTGTAATGGAATATTGTAAAGCTGAGTGCCTTGTAAATTCCATATTAAGGAATATTTTACAAAACCTTCGTGACTCATGTAGTCATTCTCTGTGATGTGAATAAACAAGCCAGCAGAGCCGGTCATTAATCCAAAAGCGTTTTGTAACTCAGCCCTGGTCTGCTGGTTCATAATGGTGTTTCAATCTTTCTTAATGTAGTCAAGAAAAATTGCTCAAATACGTATCTCATATATGGTTCAGAAGCAATGTATGAATCTACAATTTTTGTTCCTTTAAGGTGGAGAAAAACAAACAGATGATTAGATGTTGCACCAAAAAATGAAAGATGCCATTCTACTCATCACATGGTTTCACACAGCAACACAATAACCAACTGTTGCAATTTAAATTTGTATAGGCTTTTCTCTTAAAAAAAAAAATTGAACAAGCTGTTTTTTGGTACTGTGCCTTTAAGACCCGTTTATGTAGACAAACTTACCTGATTACCTGCCCTGCATGTTCACTAAAAAAGCCCCAAATGCCTCATTGAAGAACAAATCTGAATTAAAACATTCCCTATAGCTTTATCATGGACAGGGGAAGTTAAACTTCTGTAGGCTGAATAGGTGATTATACAAGGATCAGCCATAATATCAAAAGCACTGCCAGGTACAAAAGTACAGTGTCAAAATGTGAGATTGTATAAGCAGCAACAGAAAAATCAGTTTTTAAATATGTAATCATAAGGAACTGAGAGATTTTGACAATAATCAAATTGTGTTGGAACAGGCGAGAAGTTCCTTAACCACCAGGCGCAGTTCAGGTCCGCGAGTCATTTGGTACCATGAAAATAATTTCATTGATTGCCGAAGTTTGAAAAAAATGTATTTGAAAAAATAAAATTGTCTGTCTCGGTTACTGGCGGCGCTTGGTAGGGAGAGAAGTGCCATTAAGCACAATTAAGCGGAATGGTGTGTTGTATTTTCACACACTTTGTTTTAGTTGTATCTATATGGTCGGTGAAAATATTGTTTGACATGATACTGGCCCCTGGCACAAAAAAAGTTAGGGGCCGCAAGAATACACAATTGGGTCAGAACGTCTCTTAAATGGCAGATCATGTCCACAGTAGACATGTGACTCGACCTGGACAATAGAGCAATGTCAGAATGAGTCCTGATCTGATGAAACATGTTTTACATCATATGGCAGTGTGACCCTCCAGGCAATGTTATGCTGAAAGTCTTTGCATTTGTATGAATGACATGATCCACTAACCCAAACATTCCTGTGGACCAAGTACATCCCTACTTTATTCACTATTCCTTGTAGGGTGTAAGATGTCAGTCCAGTAGTAGTAACCAGATTCAAGGAGGCCCAACCTCACAGCTTGCAGGACTTAAAAGATCTGGTCCAAGTGTCTTGGTGCCAAATATCACTGCACATTTTTAGAGGTTCTGTGGAGTCAAAAATGTCTGTCCTGTTTTGTCGTCACTCAAAACGTCAGTCCTGTTTTGGTGGTACCTACACAATATTAAGCAGGTGGTTTTATGTTATGGTGGTTTGGTCCACATCCACGTGTGTTGATTTTCTTGTCTTCACAATAACAATGTCTTTAAATCAGGTTGAATATTGTACCCTTATAATAAATGAAATATTAGTCTGTTTAATTACTTAAATGCTTAGGACATGCTGGATGGTTTCTCACAATAGCCAGTATACACTGGTTCCAAAAGAATTACTGAATTGGCCTATGAACTTACTAAACAAGGAAACTTTGTGTTAATAGGTGTACAGTTACAAAAATATTTATTGTTAAAAATATTACAAGTAAACAATACATTTTACAGAAAGCATCCCAGAAAACAAAGTTTGTGAAACTGTGTTTGACTGTTGCATTTGAATAAAAAATATACATTCCTGGCAAAGTAAAACATCAAATGCAATAGTGCAGGGCAGGTGGACGTGTATGGCTACAGTAAATCTCCCCATAACGGTTCTATACTGGTGAGAAGAAACCATTATAAAATATGGATCAGTCTGTGGGTTGGAGGACTTGAGATGGAAAGAGAGGGGATTGGGAGAGGCCGAGAGAGCTGGAGAGATAACAAATAGTCAAGCGCAGGGGTAAAATTTATGCAGTCCAACAGAGTGTCAGAGTGTATGTTTGTGTCTGCTCAGTGCAGTAGATAAAGCTTACGGTCACTCTGTGACCTTTGCATGGCTACCCTCTCACCTAACTGCCAGTGCTATGAACACACAACCCCAGGAGAGTAAATGACTCACAATGTCTCGCAATGTCTCACAAACTCTCTCGGTTCTGCCAGGGATACAGAAGTGCCCAGCAGAGGCAAGTGAAGACCACAAGAGTGACTGTGTCATTTACTGCCTGCCAATCACACACAGGAGATGCCCTGAGCTCTCGTAGAAACCTGCTGGTCCTGCCACTGAGCGCCATGGGGATGTGCTTCACACTGTGAAACAGACACTGTTACTAGAAGAAGTTGATGAAGTATTTCTTCACTGAACTGGTCAGTAGGACTTTTCATCAAATGAGATATGTTGATTTTGTCCTACAGTTGTCATTTTAGAAGATATAGCCACACTTGATGCTTATTACCCGCATTAAAATGTCGGGTAGCATGTATTAATAGGTAGCCCCATACATAAAATAATAGGAACAATGTTATATTAGCCAGGTCACTTTTTCCGCACATAATCTTACAATCAAATCTCTAGATAGATCAGATCTGCAGAGTCCCTCAATATAAATTTGTCTTATCTTGATGACTTCCTTAATTTTGCTTTAACTTCTGACTTTTATTTGACAGGAGTCATTTAGGTGTGCCTGCAGTAACTTTGTTGAATAGTGAACATTGATTTAATTTAGCTTTACAGGTTTGGTGAACAGATGTGGGCCACCTGAACACTGATTCACTTTGGTCTCTTGGATAAGAATAATCAGATAAATGCTGTAAATATATATCATTTGTGTAAATATCATTAATTCATCATGAATTAATTCTAGTAAATAGTTTTTGATCAATGGATTATGTTTGGACCTACATTGATCATTTTATAAGATACATGCTTTCATTGCTTATTACCATATATAATTACCTCATTTTTTATGGTAGAGTGGACTAAAATGGTGAAATCAGCCTGAAAGTTTAATGTTCAAACCCCATTTTGCAGCATATGTTAGCTTGTAGGTTTACAGATTCTGTAGCCTTCTATTATTGTGCAATTTATCACACCCCCTCCAACCCCAAAGTGAAAGAGGACCACTATGTGGCCACCAGATATTACTTTGGATCTGAGCCATTGTCAGTACACACGGTACTGGTGTTAGTGTGGGTTAAGCACAAATATATTAGAAAAAACAGAATTACATGGTTATACTAAAAACATATTTTAATAGCATATATTTATCTGTAGTTTATTAAAATAATAATAATAACTTTATACTAAGCCAAGTCACTTTTTTCACACAACCCCACATTAAAGCTCTTGATAGGATGAGTAAATAAGGAATGTGTGAATAATATTATTAATGCAGAAAGACCAGCCAGTGGGTAGAATTGTTTGATAGAACACTTGTAAAAAAGAAGTGCTGTACGATAGTGAAAACATATTGCTTAATAAAAACTAAAGACCAGGTATTTCTATTTTCACCTGCTTTGTAGAGTCAAACATGACAGAGAGCAGCAGGTGATGACTCATATTTATTTCTCAGCAGTGTTTGATGTGTATAAGGTTGAGAGCTGAATTCTCTTGTACCAAGCTAATGAAAACATTATTAGTTTGCATACATTTTGTTGCAACATTCCAGGTATTTGTTTGAATTTACATCAACAGCAAGATGGATCCCTTGTTAGTGTTGCTGAGTAGTAACACATTACCATGACAGAATCAGTGGCTGAGATGCTGAAAATACACTCAAAGGATCCGGTTGTTGACTATTACACCAAAAGGCATTTTATTGACACGGCATTCAAATACATGATATGGAGTTGCCCCCCCAATGCCACTATAACAGCTTCCATTCTTCTTGGAAGGCTTCCCACAAGAGTTGCTGTGTGATTTTTTTTTTTCGGTGTGAGTTTGTCCATTCACTCTGAGCACTTATAATGTCAGGCACTGATGCTGGACGAGAAGGCCTGGCTCGCAATCTCCATTCCAGTTCATCCCTAAGGTGCTGGATGGGGCTGGAAGTCAGTGCTCTGTGCGAAACAGTCAAGTTCTCGCACACGGAACTCATCCAACCATGTCTTTATGGTGCTTGCTTTGTGCACTGGGGCCACAGTCATGCTGGAATAGAGGAGTGCCTTCCCTAAACTGTGTCCACAAATTTGGAAGCATAAACATGTCCATAATGTACATGTCTGCTGCGCATTAAGATTAAGCCCTTCGCTGAAATAAGGGGCCACCTAAAT
Organism: Ladigesia roloffi; assembly: GCA_037577295.1. Lineage (NCBI taxonomy): Eukaryota > Metazoa > Chordata > Actinopteri > Characiformes > Alestidae > Ladigesia > Ladigesia roloffi. Next base: position 26,392,818 of record JBBKCR010000001.1, read on the forward strand.
TCAGTAATTTAGCAGTGTGTCCCTGTACTTTTGTCAATATAGTGTGTAAGTGTTTATCAAATGGGGAAGGGTTGTAGGCTCCTAATAAATTGACAACTGAGCATATTTTCCACACAAAAATGTCTACATAATACTCACTGTGATCCTCATGCCAAGTCTACTGCAGGTGAAGTCAAAATCCTTGAGGAACATTGATTTTATGAATACCACTTTTGCCTGATGTGCTAAATGCTTTGGTAGAGTTTATTATAAGTCGCCCTGCACAGACAGACTCTCCTGGGTCTGGCGTGATTTAGCGAGTGTAGCCGTGCTGACGGAAGCGTTTCCATTCTCCTCAGGACAAGTGTTTCTCTGGGCTCGGGCTTCTGGAACAAAGCAGGCCACAGTCCAGATGGTGACAGCTCTTCAGCCCACTCCTCTGAGGATCATCTGTATTGATGTATGCATAACACTTCTCCCGTTCCAAGTGCCATTCCGTGTGTCCACAGCGTACCCCTTTTGAATTTCAAGCATGGTAAGTACCTCCCTTACACCCCTGCTGTCAACAGGCCACTTTATAGGCTTTAGAATTATTCATTATATGCCACCATTCACAGCTGACTTCTCTTGACTTTTGGTCATTTTGGTCACTCTGGAGAATTTACATCACATTTTGCATTCTGGAACTGTTTTAATGGGACATGTTGTCAAACTCCCTTTGGTCGGTGTAGGAAAATTTGAATTAGGAATCATCTAAGACACCTTCATTAAAAATAAATTGAAATTGTTTTTTTTTTAATTACTGCCGCAGCAAGTGATTTGTCGTCTTTTCAAAAATATACGAAGACCAAAATCAGCAACAACGTTTCAATCAATCCGAGTGGATTCATGGTGTTAAAGCTTTCAGTGATGAGGAGGTCTTGGTACTTAGTGTCAGATTCATATCGGCTGTGTTTGTGGCTGTGCATCTGTCATAAAACTGTCTATTCTATTCCGGACCATAACAAAGTCAGACTTAGTGCTCTCTTGGTACTGAGCCATGGGACAAGGCTCTTCACAATCTACATAATATTGTAGGACGGGATATGGCCTTAATCTGCTGTGTTGGAAACTGGCTAATTCTATGTCATAGACTCACGTCTTTTCTGCTGGAACAAAGTCTCATAACAGAAATGAATGTAAAAGTTTTCATTATGAACGTTTTTGTCAAATTGTAACATGGCCGGTATGTAACAGAAAAACACAAATAATATCCTGGCAAAAATAACACAGGCTGTGTTTTAATTCAGAAATTGAACACTAAGACCTCTTCCGCATGGACGTCTGAATCAGGGGTTGTTTTGGGCGTTCGTGGTGCCAGGTGAGTGCAGATTGAGCACCGAGTGTTTTTCTACTCCTTGAAGCAAACCGAAGCATCTATGCGGACCTTCAGCACCGGCGCTCGGTCAGCTGTTCGTTTGTGAGGCATCAAAAAATGATTTTCTTGACGTGAATTTCTGCCGAAATTCACATGGCGTTTACATGCCGATATTTGACGTTCTGGAGGACTGATGATTCAATTGTTCTTGGAAACATGACAAATCACGTTTTGAAGGAAAATGGAAAGCTACAAATCCCAACACATAAACATTCTGAAAAGAATAATTACTGCCCCCAAAGGCGAATACACAAAACCACACATTGGGCTGCAGGCTGGCATTCAACAGCTTCAGACAAACACAAGTTTAATGCCAATCAAGCGCAGATACAAAATGCAAAAATGTCTATCGCGTTCAGAGCGCAGCCATATATCCGAGATTCAAAAATCTGTGTGGGTGAAGCCTAACTGTGCAGTGAAATACATTTCCCTAGAGAATCTATTATCCAAAATGTTTCCATGTTTTTGACAAGGACACCCAAATTTTTGAAACCAATTATATATTTTCAAGTTTAAATAGTGAAAAAAAGGGATAATCAGTTACAATGGTTACAACAGGGTTATTAAATTTAGACATATTTTGCAGGTTCAGTTGTGAGGAAACATATTTCATAAGTGCACTGAAACCAATAGCAAGGTCCAGTTGCATCACAATGTCTCTCATTTTCATCCCAAACTCATAAACACATTTAAAGCAATGACAAGCAACCATAATACATGTGTCATGTATTTTCATGTCTTATAAGCTTTTATACATTTTCCTTATATATTGGTGCATTTATAGATTCCAGTTTATATTTTGAAAACATATATTTATTCATACTCTTATTTAACTAAAGCAGTAACACCATTTCCAGTTTAAACTATCCAATTTTATTTTCCAATTTCAATTGTAAACAAGGGTCCACCATGTTAAAATCAAGTACACTCTACAATGACATAATTGCCAAAAACAAATTGTGTGGAACATGTTGATTCACAAGTGCATGATAAGCAATTACGAATGATGACAGAATTCCCGCATCCCGATATACTCTTTCCAGCCCAGACTCGGAGGAAATGTATTTATTCATGAGAACACCGAAAGCAATTGCGATGTCCAATTGCATCACAGAGTCTTATGTTTTTCCCGTCTAAGTGCATAAGCACACTTAACGCAATAACAGCCTACTATAATTTCATCACCACATCTAGTTTTTCATTATCAAGGACATCTAGGACTCATTATCATTCCAGTCTAGCAGAAATGTCTTGTAAAGCTTGATGCCAGCGTGTCTCGGCCAGCCCAGCGAGCGGCAGATAGAGAGGCACAGTGCTGGCATGAGTGTGGTGGAGTCGTGGCTATGCTGGAACACGTGCACCATCTGATTGGACTCTTCGCTCAATTCCGTGCCCAAAAGGATCTGGCGCTGCTTTGGCACAAAGGCCCCTCGCTGAACTGAGAAAACCAACACTGTCTCACTGTGCTCTCACACACACCTGAGCACAAACACACACTAAGACACAAGCGCTACCAGGTTGTTGTTTTCTTCCCCTACAACAACCCCTGTACATCTCTCCCATTCTGCATGGTTTCCGTTGTTTCTGCAGCCTTCCCCTGCAGACACATTTTCTCTGCTTGCCCAGTATCTTCCACAGGCATCAGTGTAACAGCCCCTTTCGTTTTGCTCCATCTAGTCAAGGCTCAAAACAGGAAATTAGTTTTGCAGTAGGAAGAAAAAACGGCTGTGCCGGAGAGAGTCGGATACTATACATGTCGCACAGTGGATTAGTAGCAGGCAAAGGGCAGACTTTCTGCTTATAGACAGAAGACGTTCAAATGTCAAGTCAAGCATCTGATTAAGTCTGAGATGCCAGCATTCTGTTCAGGGCCTTCATGAAGGCGTTCCCTCTAATAAAAAAATATTCTGGAACAAAAATTAGCACAGAAAAAAAAAAATGCTTTTAGTATTTACGAGCATAAAGAACCAGTCTAAAGAAGAAATATAAGAAACCCAATATCATAAAAAACATTATACCAAATAATGTGTTTTTTCCTTTAATATATATCTGTGCCAAGAGCCACTTAGAAAGATTTGATAACATGATTTCATTAGAAATGCTATTTAGATTATCAGCTATGTACATCAAATTTAAAAAGGAAAAGGAACTGAAATTTAAAGTAGGTTAGTAAATGTTACCCTAAACCTTACACTAACCTTAACTTCAGCCTGAGGACGTTCCTGAGACCAGGGGTAAGTAACTTTTTCTGGAGACCCGTCATTTCATAAGTGGGGACCCATGTGCAATGTGTTGCTTTTGTATTACAAGTTTGTATTACTAAAAGATGAAAGACCTTGAAAAAGGTTTTGAAAAGGGTAACGCCAAAACCTTTAACTTTTTGCTATGTTGGTGTAAAAAAACATTGGATAATGAAATGTTCTGTTATTATGTAATACCTAGAGATAAAAAAATAATAATGCAGTATAATTTAAACCTTAACTAACTCAGTGTAAGGTGTTGATCAAGTCTAGTCCCTTTTTACAGAACCCAGGTTTTATAAAGAGAGGCCTAAACGATTTGATTCATTACGAGTCTTTTTGATATGTTTTTGAGCTGTTTCTTTCAGAGATTTTCTTCGTTTTCCAATAGTATTCACTCATTAATCACTCAATTATAAGTGGCCGTGTCTTGTTAAGAGGCAGAGATGTTGACATGTCTTTGAAACGGTGTTTAAAATTATTGAGTGTTTCTCTCTAACTGTTTCTTATTGGTTTCCCCTAAAATTTAAAATGACGTAATGAGAAGCAAGGAAGTAATAAACAACTTCATCTTTTTATACATTGCCAGAACTAATAACTTGTAATAATACTTTTTTGAATTACTACGCTATATTTGACTTGGCAAAGGTTTACACCGGATGCCCTTTCTGACTTTTACCCGGGCTTGGGACCAGCCCTCTCCATATGCAGACAAACACATAAAATGTGTTAGGAGTGTAAAATGAATTATAATTTTTCTTTCATCCTGGGTTATTTCCTCGATTTGGGCCGTCCCCGGAACTCCCGCAGAGTGAACTCCGCTATACACAGCTTGTTATTGGACTCTCCAGTTCTGGGTGAGCTGTAATGAGCTGGAGATACGAATTTACAGCCAGAGTGAGCTTCAGTATAAAGAGTTAGTGATCACACTCTCCAGTCAGAGTGTCAGGCTGATCTCCACTGTAGGGCTGCTGATCAGGCTGTCCAAGTCAAAGCTTCAGAGTTCAGTTTTAAAGAGCTAGTAACAGTAAGGCAGACTTTACAGTCAGTCAGGCGAGCCTAGCAACTGGGGAAAAGAAGAGAAGTTAAAAGAAAGTTTTTAAATGTGTTTTATGTTGTACATTTTAAGAAAGATGTGATATATGTATGAACTTAAAGTATACATTTTAAATGATTTTTGCATTATTCAGACTGTAGTCTTGGGTAATGAGCACTGAGTTCCTACTGCTGCATATCGACTTTGGAGTCATGATGACTGCCAGTACAAATTGCTTGTAAATGTGTTTCATAAATACTGCTTGCTTCCCTGTGAACGGAGGGAGTGAAATGAAAGCAGAAGCAGTCTACAAAAGCCTACGCACTCCTAATAAGCTTCTGGACTACTTCTAGTTAAATTACTCCAGTAGAGGCTTGGTGTAGGGATCTTTATCAAGTATTTATTGGGCAGTTTCTGAGAACTGGAACAGTTTTTTTCCTCAACTTTTTAGTATTTCCCACCTTTGGGGAATTGAATAAAAAGAAACTGTCTTATCGCTTGTCAGCTGGAGAGTTAACAGGAACATTCACAGTTGTGCTGGAGCTGTAAAAAAAAAGGGGAGCGAGTGAACACAAAGTAAAGGCAAAAGCTTAGAACCATGAAAAATGATTGGCAAGAGATGACAGCAGCAGCAAAGATTGGTGTGGTGTGAGGAGTGATGTTATTGGAGGGAGGATAAGAGAGGTAGAGCAGGGGAAAAAAGCTGAAAACCTGATAAAAAGTGATCACATGGAGAGAAATGCCTCACAGAGAACCAGATAAAGAGAGAGAGAGAGAGAGAGAGGGACTGGAGGAAAAAAAGAAAACCATGGAATTATCCATCTGTCCATTCTGAACAATGCGTGTTGGAATCCCTAGACAGGACAGAGCTGGAGAGTGAAAATACAGTTAAAGAGGGCGAGGAGAGAAGGAACGAGTTTGGGAAATAATAAGCGTTGGGAAATGAGGAGGAAGAAACTTGCAGAGCATGAAACTAACTGATTTGGGTCACGCCGAAGTGAATAAGAGAGGCGAGGTTAACTCAGACTAATCAGGGTGCTGAGGCTGAGGGCCAGAGGAAGGTGTTCGTCTGCATCATTACAAAACCCACCTCTGCTTCCACTACTGTAGCTGCTCTATCAGCTCATTTTCTTGGTCATAAATAAAGTTCTGGAGGATTTCAACTGAGCCCAAACCATTCAGAAGAGAAGCATGCAGCCGTAACTGGACCTGCCTGTCTCTAAAATCAGATCGGCAGAGTCTCTTGCTGTTTTCAAACGTCGGCTAAAGACCCACCTCTTCAAGGAGCACCTTGGCGACTA
>JBBKCR010000001.1:26428442-26449506 GCA_037577295.1 Ladigesia roloffi
GTTGCACTTTTCACTCGGATATTGCCTCAAAGCAGCTTTACAGGGATCTAGTTCCAAGCCCCCAGTGAGCAACCCAGAGGCAATAGTGGTGTGGAAAACCTCCCTCTGAGCGGGAAGAAACCTTAATACATGATTGTTTTTTAGCCTCTCTTTGTCTCTTATTTTTAAAACAAGATAATTTAGCTTGTGCCTTTAGAAATTCAGTCTAGAAATCCAAAACCTTAAAAATGTATACATTTTTGGGAGAAAAAACAAGTCACGATTGTTGGAATCTCTACACTGGAATCTATTTTTGTCTCCATAACAGTGGTGACCCTCCTCCTGTAATGCTTGATGAGATTGGAAAATACAGTGTGAGCAATCTGACCGCAAAGAAGCAATATGAGATGGCAAGCAAGCAATCTGTGACCAGTCTTCCACACAGGACCATCTGCAGATCCTCCTGGGTCCTAGGTCCTCATATTTGGGCTCTCCTCCTTAGTTAACCCCATGGGTTTTCAATGTACGTCCTCTAAAGTCCTAGATAACAAGGTTCCCCGGGTAGTTTGACGAAAAACAGACCCAAAAACATTTCTACATTTTTTGGAGGCTTGAAGACTCAAAATGCCACCCTCTTCTATTTCCTGGAGGATTGTGTCTCTCTAACCATGCTGCTCATTTTGGGGGGGCAAAATAAACATATGTCCACTAAGAGTGAATGTGGGAATTTGACATTTTGCTGTTTTTTTATAACCATGAACTAATTTATGGAGGTTAACACACTTTTGTCATATTGATGAATGACTGGGGGAATTTGGTATCCATGTCACCTTATAGTTATACCCTAGTGAAATAGAAAGTCATAGACGACTGCTTTAGAGTCCCTAAACACACAAACAAACAAGGAACACACACAAAGGAACCTGTTTAAGATATGTCCTCTGTTTTATAAATATCTCTGTAGGTGCCAACATTTTATTTTTCTCTCACTCTCTCTTTAATTTCCATAGATTAAAATGTACTTCAATAAATTGTATTTTTTAAAATATTTATAGTATGACATTTAGATAATTAACCAAAGATAATTTTGTAATTATGCATGCTACCTTTAAAATGCAGTCCAAATTTGTGTAAACGAAATAGACAAATATATGTATGTTTTGTAAAATTAGAAAATCTATAACATTTAATATAAAATAGTGGAAAACGTAAAAAATAAAAACATAACATTCGAAATGGCCCATTTTGAGAGCACAGATTCTAAATAGCATCTCAGAGCCAAGGAAACAAAACAAAAACATGGAAATACATTTTTTCCTGATTGTATACCTTTAAGGTAGATGGTACTGAGCCAATGGAACTAATTACTTCCCACCTCTCTTCACAGATATGAGCTCAGATGAAAGGTGTGTATCCGCTAAAAGCCTCCCTGCTCAGGAACTTTCTCATGTAAGACAAAAATGAAAGGGTACTCTTTTTGAGAAGACCAATCATACTGATGAAGGTAAGATGTGCTCAGAGAGAAATCAATAGACAATACACTTGCGGAGCTGTCTGTTCTGCAGATGAAGAGTGCTTGATTTGTTTAATCCAAGGGTTAATTATCACCCAAGGATGGTGTGCAGGCTTACCACACATTTTGTGATGAATACACTTCTAGTTAAGAAATACAGTGGCACACATGGTGGATTTCTGGTGGATTTCATGGTATTTACAGAAAACACTTAGCTTGCATCTGAACTACCCATATGCAGGCATAGACAGACGAACTGTCTCAAATCAAAATGATATTTCCTTCTGTAAATGGTTATGAAACGATGCATCTGTTCAAAACCAAATAAGCAGCGATCTGACGGCGATATGAGTAAGGACCGAGCTAAGTAAAATGGTCGATAACAGGGAAGTCATTACTGTCAGTTAAGTGCTTTCAGCTCCTTTTGCTGCCTTGAGAACAAAACTCCACAACACATGAAAGCCATTTTCTTAGCCATAATGACCTATTCTCATTTTGATAGGCTGTCATTACACCACACAATATCTTCACCTCTTGTTCAGACTCTGAATTTGGATAGCAGCCTGAATGTCAGTAGCTTAAAATCACCTCTCCTCTGCTGGAATTTCCAAATAGATAAGTTAATTGGAGATTTAACAAGTCCTTTTATGCTCATGCAGATGTATTAAGGTATGACAGACATCAGCTATTTGGTTTTTACTTGTCTTGGAGGACATTTGTATGAAGAACTCTTACTAAACCCTCTATTTGTCCATGCATTCAATTTTCACGTTTCTTCACAATTCACTTGCGTAAGTGAACCGACAATGTATCTGAGCTCATTTTAATTATCCAAAGATTCGGCTGAAATGCAGAGAGGAGATTCATTCATTATTATCTGTCAGAACTCTTAAATTACAATTTAAACTTTAATTATAAGCTTAGATTAGGAAAAATGACTTTGCTCTGCTGAAGATTCTTCTTTTTAATAGGAAAAACTGAAGAAAAGCACATTGCTAATCTCACTGTCTCATAAATTCCTAATCCTTCAAACATGCCACACTTTTAGTTCAGTTTATTGACAGTTGTGTACACTAGGCGTATTCTGGTCTAACTTGGGTTTGTAAAGTTTAATTTATTACAGGGAAGCACACGGTCATAAACAAAAAAGTTTTTTATTATTATTACTAGTATTAGTAGTAGTACTGTTGCTGTTGCTGTTATTGTTGTTGCTGCTATCATTCATGACTGGTGCCTGAAATGTGAACTAACTCTAAAATATATTGTTCGGCAGTGGTGAGCTTGTATACAACTTTTTGTAGCAGCCAATTAAATGTGTATAAAATAAATAACAGAACTTGGCCAAAAGTTGCAAAACTATAACTGAAACGATCTTGCAAAATCTGGAATGCTCTGTTAACCACCTAACAGCATCCTAGCAAACAACAGAAATATTATGGTAGTCATTTAGTGATGCCATATCAGTAACTGGGAATCCCATGACAACTGCCAAACAAAAACAACAAGTAACATATTATCCTCTGCGTAACACCTGTGTAACCTTCTGATGACATGGATCCTGAGCAAAACTTGGAACCATATTCACTTGCATTGCATTGTCAGTTTCACTCATTATGAGTAGCAGTACTAATAGTAGGAACAGTTGTATTAAGTAAAATTAGGTTTGTTGGTATTCGAGTTATTACTATGAATGTTATAATAAAGCTTATTTTAAACATATGTAAAACAGAGTTGATTTAGCATGTACAGTCACGTCTTGGCTTGGGTGGTCAAGAGTGGTATGAGTGCTCATAATATGGAGGAGAAATGTGAGCTGATCTGCTGTTCTGCTGTTAATCAAAGCAAGCCACTGAGGCAAGTGATCCCAGGCCAGAGGAGAGCAAGTGCTGTCCGTCAGCACCTTCAGTCGAACATAGCCGTCCCGTGTGCTCATCGTGCATTTTGGATTGTCTATTTTTATCTCCATGTCTCCTGCTGTGGGCTGAAGTCTGCACGGCTTGTCACCAGCTATGTCCCATCGCAGGCTCCAATTTCCAATTATCAATGTTAAATTGACTCCCGGCGTGCAGGATCGCTGAGGGCTGCGACATTTTGTGGCACAAATGTTGAGCTTGTGGGACATGGCCTCAGTGTATGTCACGTATTTAGTTCATGTCACACTCCTAGTGTAATATGGGATGTAATTATCCCAAGAAACATCAGCTGCAGATCTGGATCTGAATACTATGAGTGAGTGATGTGGGTAAAAAAAAATACATTACTTGGTGGAAGACATTTTCACAACACATTGTACAGTGTTGCAATACTGCAATATTTCATTTTCCTATTTCTATTGCATTTTCTTTATAAATAAGCGCAGCTGCTGCGATGCATACACAGTCTAAAACACACACATCAGCCTATTAGCTAGATGGCAGTGGTCAGGGGTATTTCAGTCATGTCTAGTGAAAATAAAAACGCAGCACTCTTTTGATCACCTCCCAGTCATTTCTTGATGTTGATGTGTTGGATGCAGGAAATATGAGCAAGTGTCAGCGTCTGAGTGACTGGGACAAGGGCCAAGTGTTATGGCTAGACGACTGTATCAGAGTTGCTCTGTATGCCGGGTCTTGTGGGGTGTTCACAGTATGCAGTGTTTATTACCTACCAAAGGGGTCCAAAGAAGGACAACCAGTAAACCAGTGACAAAGTCATGGGAAGGTGAAGAAGGTGGACTGGTCTGATAAGTCACTTTTTCCTTTATATCATGTGGACACGGGAGTGTGTATGTGTGTTGCCTACCAGGAGAAGACAGCAGAGGAACTGTGAGGCTCTGGGAGTGTTCTCCTGGGAAACCTCAAATTCTGGCATTTATGGTGATGTGATTTTATAATAGTTTACATTATATTGCCTGATAGTATTGAGGTTTTTTTTACTGACAGGCTTGCCTTTACTCAGCAACGACATCAGAGGAGCTTGTATGACCCTTTCACCAGTGCCATCTAATTATAATTGCATTTGTGTAATTTCTTTGGCCGTTGTGTGAACATGTTGGAAAAAATAAAGTGTAGTGCCACATTAAAAAGACATTTTTGAGAGCAGGAGTTTTATGAAAATATTATTTTTATATTATATATAAGTTACTATGTAGTCTATACCGTTATTCTACTCCAGCTTTATGTAAACCAGTGTTATTAAGATTTGCAAATAGTATGTGGCTTTAACATACACCAAGGAAGTTTTGTAGAGAACCCTGAATATGGATAGTGGCTTTTTAATATGTAGAGATTTCTTCAAAAATCCAAAAGAGTGTCATCACTACAAAATCCCCAGTTATTTTAAGTTACACATTTAGTTGTTTTAGAAGTATTGACAGTACCTCAGAAAAGTTTTGTGCTCTATGACATAAATTAACATCAAGTCCTATCGTCCACCTCTGGGTTCAGTTTCTCATCATTTGGCGGAACATTATAGCAGTACACTGAGTATGTGTTAATCATACACAAACTCACAAGAGGTTTGGTTGTATTTTCAAGAACAATGTGAACCATCTATTAAAGCACCTTTTGGGACTAAGGCACACTTTCTGGAAGAACCTGGTCAACTTCTGCGCCATCGTAAGTCTAAGAATAGCTGTGATCACAGGGAAGGTCATGCTTTCAAATGCACATTAATAAATCATAATTACAGAGCAGAACTCAATGGGGGCACCAACTGTGATTATGCCACTGTTTCTCATTACAGTAAGACGGAGGAGCCTCCATTTTATTCAACAGCATCACTGCTGGTCACTAGTTCTGTTGTTGTTTTGTCACATTCGGTGACTGATACTCCAGAGGGCACTTATGGTTGGAAACATGTACTAATCTGTCTGGAAACTGATTGGCTTGAGGGTGGAACAATCATTTCCTGGTCAGGGTTTAAGGGGATTTTATTAGAGGCAGAAGAAAGAAGAACAAGCCGTGGAGTGGAATGAGATTTATGTCCAACGGAGGGTGCTGGAGCCAGACTGCAGGCCACAGCTATTACATTAAATCTGTCCCCAGTCAGAGAGCCGCTGATCCACAGTCTCCTAGCCATTACAGCAAGCAGCTGAACATTTCACTCATGCCCACGAAATATTGAATCTAATGTCAAACACAATGAAAGGCTCCTATAAGCAGCTCTTTCACATTTAATTGGTTCATTTGGAGCGCTTGTGTACAAGTACATTTAAAAGTGTAGCTTTTCATTTGTTCGCCTGCTCGCGAAAGGATTCCCAGTAGATAGATTTATGTAAATTAATTAATATTCTTGTAAGCAAAGATGTAATATCCACTGACATGTTTTCCAAAAATAATATAACACCCTGAAATAGCACAGAAGGAAGTGTTTTAGCTGCCTAAATGTAGAAAGTAAAATTCTGTTTTGCCTATTTCTTCTTCATCGCCTTTCTTTCTTTTAATAATAATATTGATGTTGTTGTCGTCACAGCTGCTACCAGAAAAATATAAGTGATTCTTCACCATGCGGTAATAAGCTACATTTGTAATATGCATATCAGCCTTCACTTCTTCAAAAAATGAGAGAAATCAACCTTTACCAAATTGGAATTCTTAATGGGTATTTGATTAAATGACCACATTGAAAACTCCCTTTCTACAAAGTTTTTAAATCCCTGCCAGCCAAGCATTAGCTGAATCAATGCTTGATCCGATTTGATTCAAACAGCTAAAGTACACCTGACTTTCTCCTTAAGAGCCCAAAGGATAACTTTAATCTTTCCACTGTCGATCTTCTGCTTAAGCTTTTCAGCATGAGCAACACAATCTCTCATCAGGCCCATTCATTTAGTTCACATACCACACACACACATGCACACACACACACACACACAGCAGAGGAAGTGAGATGCCATAAAAATGTGCACCATGAAGATAATGTGCCACCTTGTGGCAGTGTAAACATTTTAAAGTATAAAAATATAGTCTCTACAACATGAGGAACTGATTTGTGCTAGAAGCTGTATGCAAAGGTTATTAGCCACTAGCCATTTTCATGATGCAAGTGGCTTTTCTGTTTGTTAAATAACAATAAATACGATCACAATTGTTATTTGCCTCCACTTGTTCCATCAAGAAAATGAAAATACCTTTAGAATAAATCTGGTCAATCTGGCTCAGACAAGTTACTGTTTTTCACAATTGCTAAAACACATTTCTTTACAAGAAAGAAGCTTAACAACACAGTCTTCCACTGTTAAAGTCAAAAACAAACTCACCACTCAAACCAATGTACTTGATGTACTGTCGTCATAAGCCCAAACTGTATGAAAAAGTTAAACAGTAAAATATGCAACAGGTATAGAACATAAAATGCAGTACATGAAATTACCAGTTTCAATTAAAATCATTACTGTAACAAAAAAACCCCAAATCAAACACATTCATCCTATATCAGCATCACTTCTCTGGTCTACCTTCTATTCTCATCAACATTGCAGGCTATATGAGCCCAGTCAGGCAGCGAGGGAAGAAATCCCTATATATGTATAATCCACCCTGTGCAAGCCTCAACTGTAATATCAGAACAGGTCTCCTGCATAGCCAGGAGGAGATACAGTCGTGGGGATCTCAGTCATAGACCTTCCACTGCCATGCCAAAATAATTTCTTCAATGAAGCTTAGGGAGAATATGTTGCTGAATCTTGGTTTGCTCTTGAATTAAACTGACATTATCCCAAATGACAATGTAGTATGGTTGCTGTGGCTGTGCTGGCTCCTTTTTGTCTAGTTAGTATAAACGATCTCTCAGGCCATTGAGTAAAGCCAGCAGATGCATAGTGTTAAATGGACCAAGGGTTGCATGGTGGTGGAGATCACTCTGTGGCTGATGGCACACATTACATTTCCTCCTCGCTGGCCAGGGACAGTCAAAATGGCCCTGTGTGCAATTATGTTTCTCCCACTTTTCCTCCATTTGGTAAGACTAAACCACTGCTTCCTCAACAAAGATGAGTTCTTGAGGAGTCTCTCTGGCATCTACATCAAAGAAAAAGGTTAAGTAGAAGGCCACTCAGAAACACATTGCTGTAGAACACAATATAGCCTGTACTACAATATGTATATTGCTGTGGTACATAAGTATAACCATACTTGTGCATATTCCCTGCATTCCTCTTTGACTCTATCAGAGTTCCTGTATCATCCTCAACCTGTTTCTTTGAAGAATGGGTTCAGCTGTTGAGATGCTGATGAAGTCAATGCCTTGGAATATTTCCTGATTCTCAACATCTCTCCTTTGTATCTTGCGAAAGCCAATCAGATTGTTGGTTAAGACCATATCAAGGACGGCCATCTTTTTCTCCTGTGAGAAGATTCACCTTCTGCCTTTGTTAGGTGGTCGCCTTTTAGTTTTACAATACAGTAATTACAGTAAACCACTCATTTTACAAAATAGAAGCCCAGAGTCAGTCCTGTGTGTGATATGGTAATACAATGCATTTCAGAGAGCATACAACAGAGCAGACAGCTACAGTACATGTATTTACAAGAGCGCATAATAATGCACTCCAATGTTATACTAGAGAGCTGCATATACATTTCCTTCCTATTTTCCTTTGTGAAGGTTTGGAGTATAGAGGCTACTGTGAAATGGTTCACAACTGGCTGCACTCTGCCCAGCTTCCAGCTAGTTTTGCACGAATCTGATCAGAAAACACTTGCCCTTGCCCTTCCTCTTCCTCTTTTGTGTCCCCTTCCTCTACTTTCAAGTCATTTTTTCAATACAAGTGTACTGACACATGGCCCTTTTATCTATAAATAAAGCTTCTGATTGGTATGTGAACAATTGGCCATGTTTCCTTGTGGATAATTGTGTGCCAATTGGTTTCAAGCTGTGCTGAATTGAGTGAACCATATTGACTGCAAGTGCTTTCTAACTGAGCACATGGTGCAGGCATTGAACATTTGTGTGTTGCGGATTTGTGTGTTTCATTTTGCTCTAAGACTGAACTAAATCAGATTCATGAGTCAAAATCGTTGTTTGGTGTTTATGGCATTGGGAAATGGGGGCGTCTTTTGGAATACGCCGTAATGTTTTGTGAAATTTAGATCATGAGCCTGATAATAGTGTGTAAGCAATTGAGAAAAACTGTAAAAAGGCGTAATTATAAATAACATGCACTATGCTTATCGTCTGGAGGTTGCTGGTGTTGCTTTTTCATTTTGAAAAATAAAAAGAGTTTGGGTTTAGCTTTGTGGAAGACTACACTCACAGCTCAGATTCGGGACTATGTTGTTTATCCACTTTTATATGTTAATATCATGGCTATCGATGAAATAACCAAATTATTTTAAAATGGGTATTTTTAGTTGAGGTGAAGGTAACTAAAATTTGCAAATGTTAAATTAGTAAACAGTTCTATTTCAGGACATTTTTTTTTACTATATATATTTTGGGAACTAATAACTATATGATCACTGGAGAAACAGCAGCCAGAAGCTTCTCAGCCTGGTACTCCATCTCTCAGCTGCCGAATAAATGTTTGCTTATGGGTAAAATGTAAATTTACCCTGAAAAATTGAGATAGAACAAAAATGCTTTATTGCATATTGCTACAAGATTTGCTGTGCTATGTTACAAGTGTGTCTATTTAAATGTTTTATTTCATGACTAACATTACCTAATCTAGCTACTGTATGGCTTATTTCATAAGGACGCTCATTGCTAAAGTATATATGATACATACACATATTTAATATGTTTGTAGTCACAAAATGTAATCATTTTGCCTTCATTACAGAAAAAGTATCTGATAATGTCTGTTTAGTTAAACAACATCGCAGCTGATCAGTTCAGGAGTTCAGTTTGATGAAAGGATTCACTGAAAAGCTGCAAAACAAACAGAAGTAGTTTGTCTTAGAGGTTCAGATTTGTTTATGTAGAGCCGTATTAGTAGTTATATTAGATTCAGTGTGGAAAAGAGAAATTGCAGCTAGAATCATATCAGTTTTGATGTTAACATCCTATACAGTTTTAGTATTTTCATCTATTAATGTTTTGTGTTGGTGTTTTTGTGTGTTAATTCTGTATTATAACTGTCACTGTTACTATTTGCTATTTTTAATGGGAAGGGTCATAAATTTACTTTCCACAATATTTTTTTCCTGGAGATTGCTTTGCTTTGGTCCAGTGCAGCCAGTGTTTGGTCAGTTAAGTCTCTCACAGTTTCACAGAGTGCACTCTCACTGTAGTTAATGGGCGCTGGTGGGCTCAGTGAAACAGAACTAAGACTTTATTTACAGATCCCTCAGGTAACACAGCACCAAGCACAGAGGAGAGTGAGACAGGCAGGAAGACAGGGAGGGAGATGAGCTAGTGTTCCCTCAGGCATGGGCACACATTCATTAGTGTTATTGAAACCTCTGGTACAGTATAGCCCATTAGTCCATTAACCTCCACTCTCCTAAATACCCGCATTTACCCCAAACAGTTCAATCATTTAGTTCGAAAAAAAAAAAATGTTTGCGCACATTACCTAATAGCTGCTTTTGTGTGTTGAGATGCAATGAAAGAGCCCCTCATTAAACTGTAGCCTTTAGCTTCTGTTAAAAAATATGAGATGTAATGAGGCTAATACCTTATGTGCGTCTATGACTGTGTACATCTTCAGCAATAAAATACTCCAAAAATCTTGCTAACATTTAAAGCTACAACCAATGAAATGTTTTTGATGTATTTATATTTACATGCATTTATATATACAGGTTTGATTGATCCTCCATTTTTACCCTCATTGTGAATATTTGTGCTGTTGTTGTGTGTGTAATGAATGTTGCACCTATGGTCCAGGAGGATGATATGTCATCTCACTGTGTGCTTGAGGTATATGACTGGCATGACAATAAATCTGTACCTGACTTGACCTGACTAGTGACAACAGATAATCCAGAGTGCCAGGTCAGCTAAAATGGCAAAGACCTCTGGGGATGGTGACATTCTTTAATTACGGTGTTAAATTTCCTTGCCTTACGGATGAAGAGACTTGTCACACTGGAGAAGATCATTATCAACAGAATAAAAATGTTTAATCATGGGATATGTTTTAAATCAGGTAATCAGTCCAAAAAACATTGATTTGTTGTGATGCTACCAATGAAAGGAACAATCGACCTAAATGATGCCAGCAAAATGCCCCCCAGAGCATAACAGAGCTAGCAGAACCTCTCAATGTCGTAATCAAGCATTCAGGCCTTGACCATTATCTTGCAATTGCCCACTTGTGAAGAATATAGGTAAGAACGACTTATTTTGACCATCATCATCTATGTGGACCATGTTTTTCGCACCACTGAACTCTCGATTGTGCTTTTGTTCTTGTAATGAGGGGTTTGTGCCCTGGAGCCCAACTATAATACCTTCTTGATGTTATTGTGGATGGACTGTTTTTGCTCATCATATTCTGAGCGTGAGCTGCGCTGACATTCTCAGTCACCTGAGAAAGTTATTCTTTTCACAATTTCCAGCTATATTTACTGAGGTCTTTCTCTTAGACTTGAATGCAGATGTCACTTTAGTCACTGTTCCTACTGAAGCCTGGCCAGATGAGCAGTCTTTGTGAAGAATGTTCCTGCCATCCGTGCCCCGGTAATGAGCCTTCTTTCAGAGAAACTTAGATCTTTTCCTCTTACTGTCTTTATCCACTATCAAGGTCAGCTGGATCTGCTCAGCATTTTCATAAATGCCACAGAACTGGCTATTAACTCTTAATTGTATCAGGCAGGACTGTTTGGAAGCATCGCCATTTCACAACCCATTTATTCAGAGATTTCCTTTATTTTTTCACCCATCTAAATTTGACAAAAAGAAAGTTGTTCTTTATATTCTGAGGGTACTTATTCCATAACTTTCCACACACACATACACACACCTGTTTTCGTAGCCGTGAGTCAATATGCTGTGGCTTTGGGGAGGAGGTGCATGCTGGCCTGCCCATGGATGATAAGCTCTTTCGTTTGCAAAGCCAGGGGAATGTGTACACACAGACCCACACATTCACAGGCAAACACATGGTTGAGCAAAGAGATACACTAGCAAGGGCACAAACATACAAAACTACTAGCCTCAATGTTAAACTCGTTTAGTCAGGAAAAATGAAAAAAAGCTGGGGTCAAATGCTTGTGTGTTTTCATTGCAATGGCTCAGTGATAATTCCATCAGGAGCGCTGTGCACATATCAAACAGCTGTATGTCCTTTGGGTCCGGGTATAACGTACAAGCACCTGCGCAGCTTTGGAAAATCTCCAGCTAGATTTGTAACATTACCACAATGCACAACCGCTTTGACTAATGCTGGTTCTTGGACACTTTGTGATGATGTTTACCATAATTATGGTCTGTACGTTTACTGAAAACATTTAAATTGGGCAAAGTGAAGTAGGGGAGGTCCTTTCCTTCTGTACCATAAAGTGCTGTGGCTTGGAGGAGATGTAGTGCAAATTGATAGCACAAAGCCTGTATAATCCTGAAAGGGAGACTGAATAAATGGCCATCTTAGGTCAAGGCAACTAGAAAAAAATACATCAAGTTTCTGATCGTTCTTGGAAGACTTTGCACCTCGTCTGAGAGACATCAGACCATTACCTCAGTAATATACAGTCATTATTCTGCCATAACGACTGACGAACTGCCATATAATGGCAATGAGAATGGCCTTTATGTAACTGTATTTACGTGAAAAGGAGTTTAATATCCTATTGAATGTGACAGTTTATCACTTCATTTTTCAGCGCAGTCGTGCAGGCCAGCGGTTGGGTAATAGGCAGAATCCATTAAGAGGACATTAGCCAGAGATAATCTTTTAAAAGTTCCCGAGAACAGAACTTGTCGGCAGGATGAGAGGCATGATCCAGCTGAGAGCTCAGTGTGATTCACACGAGAAAAAGAAAAAGAGTGATGATCACCCACCGGCTGTTCCACACATCATAATTAGACTGAGCCCCGTGGGGGACGAGTGTAGTATGGCAAAGATTCCCAACCAAACTTGAATTGTAGAACAAACAGATTCGCAAGGTCACTATGGTGACCAAGCAATTACAAGTGTGGAGACATAGAGCTCCAGCTAGCCCATCTCAAAGATCTTACCACTTCCTGGAAAATCCTGAAACCATTTCCTTTCCTGTTCACCAGCAAGTGCTCAGCTTCTAATCATCTCTCCAGGATCCCATTAAAAATCTGCCACTCTATCAAGCTGCTTGTAGGTTCTCCAGTCCTGTCAAGTCTGGTACAGACCAGCAGGTTTGTGTGCTTGCCACGCAAACTCACCACCATTCCCAATCAGCTCCAGTGTCCCTGTCAATCACACTCTCACCAGCAAAGGGACTGCTGCCCTGGGACATCCTCACTGACAGCTGAGAGCTCCGAGGAAATGAAAGCTAGACTGTTATGGAGATTGATGGCTGTGGTAAGTAGATACAGGTTTGAGCTCAAGACAAAAGTAGTGAATTAAAGCTGTAACGACATTGACCAGGATATGTGGAGAGAAGTGATAACAAATAGTACATATGTGTATGAGTGTGTGTAAGAGAGAGAGAGAGAGAGTGAGAGAGAGAGAGAGAGAGATAGAGAGAGATACACTGAGATAAAGTGACAGTCTGATATTCAGCTTTGATCTCATATTCAGATTTTTTCTTCCCCAATCAATGGGAGCCCACTGATGCTGTGTTCAGTCAGAGGTGTGATAGCAGAGTTCAAATGAAGGGCAGAGTGGAGAATGAGTCAGCAACCCAGTGTAGAAACATGAAACATGACACAAGGATCATTATTCATTTAACGACTCCCATAAACTTTTTATTGGGCATGAGTGTTCTTATAAGAACACGTTTTACACCGAATGAGTGAGAAATTATATGATGAAAATGGTGAACTGATGCAAAAAACATCTTTCTGAAATGCAGCTGCCTGTCAGGGCACAACAGCAAGCACACACAAAAAAAACACTGCCTTGTATCTGCTGTCAATAACGAAACTTGTGTGCTGTTTTGGAAAAAAGTAAACTTTTTCCAATGGTGTGTCCTTCACTCCTGATTTGGAGATGATTTTCAGCTTGTGACATGCCCCCGCAAGGCCAAATCCTCTTGTTTTTGTGAATGCATTTAAGCAGTTACTAGATGCATCTGAATTTCCTCAGGCTGAACAAGGGCAATACAGAAGTGATTATATTTGGTCCTAATGAGCAAAAAAGAAATGCTTATCCCAGTTCTAAGTCTTTAAACACTAAACCCCAAATAAAAAGTCCAAATTGACTCAGATCAGCTTTAAAAGCCAAATTAAACCAATTTCAAGGTCAGATTTTATCATCTGGAACATGGCAAAATTCAGAGACTTTTTAACTGCAAGAGCTTTCTAATTGGCCATCCCAAAACTCTATTAGATATCTGAGGCTAATTCAGTATGTTACTGTCAAAGTAGTAGCAAAGTGTGAGGCACATCACTCTAAATGTGGATAAATTGACTAGATCTCACTTACGTCATAGATATACTGGTAAAATACAGGCTCAGATCAGTGGAACCTAACATGTTAAAGTTCCTTTAACAAGAACAAAACATGGTGAAGTACTCTGCAGTCCTTTGGAATAATATTCCCAGAGCTGTGAAATGTAACCATATTTAAAATTAGACTGAAAACATCTGCTCCCTTGTGCCTTTTAGACCAATTAATCTACTGTGCTGTTTTATAACTTTTTATAATTTCTTTCTTTGCCAGCTTTAGTTTTTTATTTATTTTTATATAAAATCAGTTTGAACTTCCTGTATTTCTTGATATATTATTCATTCCATTGTCTCCTAATTGCTTTCTTCTTCTTAAATCTATGTAAAGCACCTTAAGTTGCCAAAGCCATTTTTTATGAGCTCTGGCCCAGAGAAGCAGTGGTGTTGCTGGATCATGTTTATGGTTTCTTTCGTGAACCTGGGGCCTGTTGCACAAAATTAGGTTAAGAGATTAAGCCGGGATATCTTGGTTATCCTGGCTCAACTTATCCATGATCCGGTTGCACAAAAGCAGGATAGGGAGCAGCATGTTATGGTACAAGTTACCATGGAGATTTATTCTGTGGAGTAAGCCTGCCCCAGACCAGGCTAAGTTCCTTGATCTATTTAGTCTCATCCCTTATCTGGCACACAGGCAGCAGTCACCACAAACTGAAACCAAAGTTAATCCACTGCCCACTACACATTGTTATCACATATAATTACACTCACTGCCATTATATGGATGTTTGTGATCGTTAATTTCAGTCATTTTGGATAAATGATTGTAGATGATATTGCAATCATACATAAATTATATATATAAATGACAATATTATGGCCACAGAGAAAATAAAATCACTTTGAGAATAAAGTCGTAAATTTATGAGAATAAAGTCATAACATTGTGTCACAGATCGCTCCGTAGGAGTTTTGGAAAGGAAAGGGGCGGACGCCAGAGAATGGGGACATGGGGTTTTATTATGGAAACTTAGTTTCAGTGTTCACACACACAGACACATACACTGGACCCGTGCTCCTCAAACGAAAAACAAAACACAAAAGGGTGTCGGCCTCACACGTCAAACCAGGGGAAGAACCGAGGAGTCAATGTCACTCATATCACTAATATCTGCAGTTTTCAATTTAAAATTAAATTGATTGATAACCAGAGTACCACTGTGTTTCTGGAGACGTTAAATAACTATTTGGATTGCAGTGTTTGTGCGTGGGGGCGTGTTTTGTGCGTATGTTGGCAGGTTTGGGTGGCAGTGGAGATGCAGGTGCATGCAAATCTCGTCCTTTTATGGGGTGAGGTGTTTGGAAACCCTGTTAAATCTTTCGCTAAAGAATCAACTCCACTTAATCGATAGAAGAACGCACACCACTGCAAGTGAAGTGACAGACAGCGTGTGTGTCCTTCTAATGGTTTAGTGGAGTGGATTCTTTCACGAAAGATTCAAGATTCAATAGCGCTGGTAAACTAATTATTTATGTTAAATGTGGGTGGGTCCAAACACTATTTGCCAACACTGTCTTTCACACAGATCTGCATTTTTTCTTCTGCGAGAGTCTGCCTCCCTGTGATGCTCTTTTTATAACCAATCACATTATTGACCTGTTGCCAATTAACCTGTTTATTTGTGTAGCATGACACTTGGCATAACCTTTGTTGTGTCTCATGATGTCTAATTCTGATTTATGATCTGATATGATCTGATATTTTAAACACTTTTGTGGTTGTTGTCATAAAACTTGCCGCACAAGTAATACTGCAAAATACAATATTGGGAAAAACCTTAATGAGAGTGCAGTCAAGTGTAAGAGTTTACTTGTCCAAATCTGTCTGAACAACTTGGAATCAGGAGTTTTAAACAATTAAATTTATGTGAGGTTAGTTTTACTAGCATAAATATGTATGTAATAAACCATTATTATATAGGAACCCTGATTTCAGATATTGCAAAAAGCTGCAATGGTTGTTTGTTGGTTTCATGGAGCAGGCTGTGATGTTTTCACTTGATTGAACTCTGCCTCTGGCTTTCTACCCTGCCTGTCTGTTCCTTTGAGTGACATAGACATTGCTACCTGCTCCGAAGCGGCCTTCGTCTACTCGTAAACAGCGTAGTGCTGCATGATGTGATTTTGTCAGCTTGTTTTAAATCACAGTCTCCCGCTCTCTTGTCCACAACATGATGTAAGAAAGAATCAAAGTGCACTAGTGATCTTGGACATTGGGAAGCATGCCGCAGTTCACTGGGATCTTAGGGAAGCCCTGTTTCTAACACAGAACGATTAACAGATCCAAAACACGACTGCTCTCCAGCAGCAACAGCAAGGACACGAGCGAGAAATTCTTCAATAGAAATATTTAATAAAAGCTTTTGTTCTCAACATGGTTCGGATATGTTCTGGTCTGTTCAACTGTGCAGCTGCTTTGATATGAATTTGACATGACACTCCAATTCAATCATGGATTTATTTTCATCACATGAACAGATCGCTGGGCAGGAAAACAGTGGAGGCCATTGGTTATGTCAGGCTCATGTCAAGCTCAGAACACAGAGCTCTGTCATAAAGCAAAGTGTGAGTATGACGGGAAAATAGTAACATTTTATTTGGATGGTTCACTGTTTCTACACGCTTTGTAGATGCTTGACTTTGACTTATATACAACTGAATATAAATGAAAGAGGTCATATTCTACATTGCACAGTCTGGGCTGAAAAGTGGAACAAACTGTTAAGTTCAGACTGAAATCCTCAGTGGCATCAGGAAAAAAAACAGCCAATTAAGGCCCCCTTTTTTGAAAAGCTGCAAACACACATTTCCTTCAGGCAGGAGAAACAGAATATTTCCTCTTTTCAGCTCATAGACTATCTACAATAACAACACACCTCGTCCCTGAGTGGGGCCACACTGCTGTGGGCAGTCAGCTGTAAATGTATTTATGAATTCAAAGCAGTTTTTGCCACTTTCTCGGGCTGGTTCGCATGGACCTATAGAAGGGAGAAATTGTATTGGAGTTTGAATCAATTGGCTTTCATAAGCAGGCATATTATTTGATTTCAATTTGTCGTTGTCTTGTATTTTAGAAATACCTTTACATTTCGGACCCATTTTTCAGTCTCTGATATCTCAACAAATGGAAAAAAGGAAAGTGAAGGTCTAAATCCAAGCGCTAATGTTGTTCTCTGCTTGTCTCACTGAGTTATTAAATACGTGATTACTAAATTTGAATAATAAGATAACTGTAATATAACAATAACTTTTTTTTACTTCAGGTTTTTCTCAGGCCTTCAGTTAACACTCACTCTAACATTAGCCCAGTCCAAACAACTCCTTAACACAGCTCTGAATCAGATTCTAATTCATGATTCTGCTGACAGTCAAGAGAATTTTGTTCACAAATTGAACATCTGTAGATTATCAGAAGGGGAGAAAAAGTGTGTTTTGAACCTACCTGTATGGGCCTTTCAGAACTAGTTCGTCTCCACTGCAGGGATGGTTTTCAGTGTGTTGGAAGTTTTTCAGCAGCATTTATGCCCTCAAAAACTCCAAACACCCCATCCCTCGTTCCTCTCCTACCTCATATCACCCACTACAATCTGACAACAGCTCGCCTGAAGGCTGAAAAAGAATAAACAGCTTTGCCAAATTCCTGTCAGCCTGCTGACTGCCCATGTGTGTTTAACATTGCGAGTGTGTTATCCCGAGCACAGCGGCTCCAATTCCCCGTAAGTCCTCTCTGGCCGGAACCAGGTAGCAGAGACTTGTGGGGCTGTGATCGTAGTAAATGCTGGAATGATTCAGGCTGACTGGCAGCTGTCCCCGTCGCGTCTGATGGGTATGTGTCCGGGTGTGAATGTGTGATTGTGTGTGTGTGTGTGTGTGTGTGTGTGTGTGTGTGCATGTGCATGTGCGGTTGCCTGAGGCTGCGTTTCCATGGAGGGAACTGTCAGTGCTCTGCAGAGCGTGGCACGTCTTCATGAAGCCCAGAGGTTTCTACATTGTCTCTATAGAATGACCACATCACACACGTAGACTTTAATGTTTTGAGCAACCCATACACACCCATTACCGAGTTTGTGGGTAGAGCATGAGCACAGGTGGGTTGTAAGAGGTTACATTTATTAATGTACAGTTTTAATAGATTTGTTCTTCAGATTGTACTTCAGCTGCAGATCTGCATGGAGCTCAGTGCTTTTCTAGCCATATCTGTATATTCCTTTAGTAAACAAACACAGTCAGTGTGAAAGAATCATCACGGATATGCTTACAGTGCCTTAAGTCAGAGTAGAAACTCATACAATACCTCTGCGGTGATATTGTTTATTTGTTTTTGTTTATTTTTAAATGTTAGATGGTACTAGGGATGAGCCGGATACTCGGCTGAAACACTTTTGCTGAAGTTCTCTCTCCTCAGTGTTGGGTTCTCCGGCTTTTTGGGAGGAGGCGCAGGCAGAGGGGTTCCTCACATCTCCAGAGATCAGGCACAAAAGATGTTAGCTGTTCCTGATTCCCTTTCATCAGTTCTACTCAGATTCTGTGAAGTTTTTCAGGTTCCAGTAGATGTTTAATGTGGACCAGAAATCAAAACATTTTCTCATGGCTCCTAAGCTGGCATTCTGGGTTCTTGTGGGGTTCTCTGTAATGCTGGTTGCTCTTCCTGCAGTGTTTCAGTGGAGGAGTGTTCACACTGCTATTGTTGCATGTTTGTTGTTGTGGATGTGTGTATTCATGCTGAACTGTCTGTATCCAGGGGTCCATGCTGCACTGGTTAGGAGGCAGCTGAAACTCAGGGAGGAGCATCATCATCATCATCATGATCATGATCATCGGGATGATGATGAGGATGGATCAGGCGTTCCAGATCGGGATTCAGATGGATGGTAAGGAAAGAATCTTCAGGATGGAGCTGCAGCATAGAGATCAGGGTTTCCTCTACTCCAGCTTCTGATTGGCTGATGTGGTTGTGTTGGTGCAGGGGGAGGTCTAAATGGTGTTGGAGCTCCAGGACCTGTAAGGAGGAGTGTTCTCCTGAGCTTTCTACATTTTTCTAATTTCATTTTGTTTTGCAGGTAGGACATATTTCCAGAGGGACTGAACATCTTGTTTGGTGTCTGTGCCTGAGCTCACAACTCCACCTACTCAGACCCACAGTGCCCAAATCTCAAAGGTCATGTTCCTGAGAACCCTTGTTGGTCTGAATTTTTTTATTGATTTATTTTTTTAAATCCCTGCCCTGAAAGCAAAACAATTCAGGACTGATGGTGGTTCAGACTGATCTGGTGGTGATGGTCAGATTGCAAGTCTGCAGGTTCTAGAGTTCAGAACACGGAGTTGCTGACTGAGGTGTTGCTGTTTTGTTTAGCGCTGGTGTAAAGTACCAGTTGGTGGTAAAGGGGCTGGGCTCTCTTGTTCAGTCCCTCCTCAGAAACTGGCCCTCCCAGAGCCCAGGTTTCTCAATGGGGAGCATTTCCGAGCTGGCAGCTTTGTAGAAAGCTGGGGGAACTAGGAGAAAGGCTTCTACTCTGGCTTTCTGGATAATTAGGGTAGTTGTGAAGCTCTTTAGTTGTGGAGTGGGGGACAAGGAAACAGCGGAGGAAGTATGTGATCTGCAAGCACTTGAAGGTGCTGAACTGGCCTTTTTATTACTAAATATGAGATTCCAGACCGTAACATGTAAATCTGAGCCTAAAATCCAGCAACTGCAGAACAGGAATGTTTCAAGTAGCCTAATCTGTAATAAAAGAACTGCAAAGGGGCACTATCAGGGTTGATGTTTAAATGTTCCTTAGACCCTGTTTATACCTGGTGATTAGTTGGTTTGTACTTGGATTATTTTGATTCACATTCAACATTAAGGTGTGAACATATTTAAATCTAAATCACTCGATCCCCTTCTGGAGGTTCTGAAAAAATCCATAGACATATTGGAGTTGAGGACATTTTCAGCATCCAGAACTCTCCCAAGACTGCCTCAGCACCCCCTGCTATTCTCATGGAGGAGCACACTCCATCCAGGTCATTAAATAAAGCATTGTTGCTCAAACAGTTAATCTACTCGGAGTGTGGTTTTAATTACGAAACCACACTGGACAATCTGCTTAATTTAAGTTTAGCTCCAGCTTGGATAAATTTCACCTTTGCCGCAAGGTTCAACACCTGGTTCTTGGTGGCAACAATGCATGATATACCAACCTGTCTCTTCTGTTCATACTGCCACTGTTGTAAAACAGTGCTTTTCTTCAGATCAGAAAAACCAGAAGTGGTGCAGCTGTCTGGATATTACAGTACAACTGATTTGCAAATTCACCACGTGATGGGATTTCAGTCTTAGTAACATTTTAGTGCTGAGCAAAATGCGTACAAATCTGATGCAGGAGCAGGCCCCATGATTATAGCAGGTAGAAATTGAGTCGGAAGGCTGTTGCTGTGATTGCTGTTCTTCCTTAATTTGTTGCATTTTTATGGCTATATTTTGGCGTTGCATCTACCATCTCTGCACTAATTACTAATACTAAAATACTATATTCACCCATCACTGCTCTAAACACTACTAATAAAATACTAAATACACCCATCACTGCTCTAAACGTTACTAATAAAATACTAAATACACCCATAACTCCCCTAAAAACTAATACTAAAATACTAAATGCACCCATCACTGCTCTAAATACTACTAATAAATTACTAAATACAACCATCACTTCCCTAAATACCAATTCTATAATACTAAATACACCCATCACTCCCCTAAATACTAATACTAACATACTAAATAGGGATGAGCTGGATACTCGGCTGAAACGAGTATCCGGTACGAATAAAGCACTTTGGCCGAGTACTATCATACGAGTAATATTAGCTAATATCCGTGTTCGGATTAAATAAAATTTCTCATTAGGTAGCAGTGGCATCTGTCAGCGCGTGTGAGGGCGCGCGTGTAGTGTCCGTGTAGAACAGTAGCCTTAGTTTCGTTTTCAAGCCAGCGCATGTTGAGATTTTAAAATATATATATTTTAACATATTTGGCTGTTCAGAGCAGGGGGGCCATAAGCAAGGACAGGAGTAATT